>NW_020769320.1:24146767-24172484 GCF_900518735.1 Pseudonaja textilis
AATGCCATACATGTAAGTACCTGCGAAAACTTAAGAAAACATATATGTGTGTGTGTGTGTGTGTGTAACTTGCACTGTACTAATTCTGTTCAATTTCTTCTTACTTTTGCAAAATTATGCAATTTTCTGGCTTAAAGTCATTTGATACAAATACAGGAAAGGGAAGAAAGAAATGAAACAATATAAGTACACTGCTCAAAAAAAATAAAGGGAACACTTAAGCAACACAATGTAACTCCAAATCAATCACACTTCTGTGAAATCAAACTGTCCACTTAGGGAGCAACACTGATTGACAATCAATTTCACATGCTGTTGTGCAAATGGAATAGACAACAGGTGGAAAGCATAGGCAGTTAGCAAGACATCCCCAATAAAGGAGTGGTTCTGCAGGTGGTGACCACAGACTACTTCTCAGTTCCTATGCTTTCTGGCTGATGGTTTGGTCACTTTTGAATGCTGGCGGTGCTTTCACTCTAGTGGTAGCAGGAGATGGAGTCTACAACCCACACAAGTGGCTCAGGTAATGCAGCTCATCCAGGATGGCACATCAATGCGAGCTGTGGCAAGATTTGCTGTGTCTGTCAGCGTAGTGTCCAGAGCATGGAGGCGCTACCAGGAGACAGGCCAGTACATCAGGAGACGTGGAGGAGGCCGTAGGAGGGCAACAACCCAGCATCAGGACTGCTACCTCTGCCTTTGTGCAAGGAGGGACAGGAGCATTGCCAGAGCCCTGCAAAATGACCTCCAGCGGGCCACAAATGTGCATGTGGCTGCTCAAACGGTCAGAAACAGACTCCATGAGGATGGTATGAGGGCCGGACATCCACAGGTGGGGGTTGTGCTTACAGCCCAACACGGTGCAGGACATTTGGCATTTGCCAGAGAACACCAAGATTGGCAAATTCACCATTGGCGCCCTGTGCTCTTCACAGATGGAAGCAGGTTCACACTGAGCACATGTGACAGACATGACAGGGTCTGGAGACGCTGTGGAGAATGTTCTGCTGCCTGCAACATCCTCCAGCATGACTGATTTGGCAGTGGGTCAGTAATGGTGTGGGGTGGCATTTCTTTAGGGGGCCGCACAGCCCTCCATGTGCTCGCCAGAGGTAGCCTGACTGCCATTAGGTACCGAGATATCCTCAGACCCCTTGTGAGACCATATGCTGGTGCGGTTGGCCCTGGGTTCCTCCTAATGCAAGATAATGCTAGACCTCCTGTGGCTGGAGTGTGTCAACAGTTCCTGCAAGACGAAGGCATTGATGCTATGGACTGGCCCGCCCGTTCCCCAGACCTGAATGCAATTGAGCACATCTGGGACATCATGTCTCGCTCCATCCACCAACGCCACGTTGCACCACAGACTGTCCAGGAGTTGGGAGATGCTTTTGTCCAGGTGTGGAAGGAGATCCCTCAGGAGACCATCCACCACCCCATCAGGAGCATGCCCGGGTGTTGTAGGGAGGTCATACAGGCACGTGGAGGCCACACACACTACTGAGCCTCATTTTGACTTGTTTTAAGGACATTACATCAAAGTTGGATCAGCCTGTAGTGTTTTTTTCCACTTTAATTTTGAGTGTAACTCCAAATCCAGACCTCCCTGGGTTGCTAAATTTGATTTCCATTGATACTTTTTGTGTGATTTTGTTGTCAGCACATTCAACTATGTAATGAACAAAGCATTTAATAAGAATATTTCTTTCATTTAGATCTAGGATGTCTTATTTTTGTGTTCCCTTTATTTTTTTTGAGCAGTGTATAATGGAATACAAATATTCATGTCCCATCAGTCACAAATTTGTGAAATGTGTTATATAATATGATCTAAAATAATATCTAATTCTCTGCATCATTAAACATACTATTTTTATTACCATGTGCTACAATTGATTTTTCCTCATTTCAGTGCCTCTGAAAATCAGCTATCCATGAAGGACTCGGAACATTGCAATGAAAAAGTTACTTGTGTAGTTTTTCCTCCCATAATAGATGTGTTGCACCGCATGAACTGTGTGGTATCATCAGAAGTCCTATGTGGCCTCTGGATACCTAGAAACATGGTTTCCAAATTTGATAGTACTACATTTCATTTTAATATAAATTGGAAATGAAATGAAATGAGTCTTCAATTTCTCCACCCATTTTTTTTTTCATATTATGGTGGTAGCATAACTCCCAAAGGACAAATACGTTTCTTAGTCTGGTTATGCGTCTCTCAGGTATGACATGGAACAACGAGCCCTAATTAATAAACATACTGGCACTAGTGAAGTGGAGTAAGCATGTCTAGGTATTCAGAAATATTAGGAACTATAAGAGTAATGTGCGTTTGTTAAAAATAGAATTATACAGGATCTACTCAGGACTGAAAAACATAAGGACTGACTTAAATTAAATGTTGCCCTATGACATTAATGTTATTATTAAACTTAACTGGCAAATAAAGTATACCAAGGCAAAATAATTTTTGTGGTATCGAAATTCTGTACATGTTTTCTGTGTAATTTTTTTTATTGAGCTCAAACATTACCATTATGCATTCAAAGTCTCTATATACATATATTTGATTTATAAGTCCTCATATTTTCCAATATCTGTGCTATGTTAATACTGTTAAGCAAAGATTATACACATTTTAATCTAAACTGTTAAAATTACTTAACTTGAGAAAACATTTATTGCTATTATAGAGAACAGGGTATATACAGGATGTGCTTCCTATAAAATGTGTGCCTCCTAAACTTAAAATGCTGTTTGAATATAGATTTTAGATTTGATTATTTTAAATATTACAAATTTATAGACAGTGCTAGCAGTGACTAGCATCTTTTGTATACTAGTTCTAAAAATTGCCAACACCATACAAATAGGGAAATAACAATCCTACATATGTTTACTCATATGTCCTACTGAATTCATTGGCATTTATCTAGAAAGGTGCAAATAAAATTGTCATCTAAATGACATAGTTTACCTCTTAGTATCTCCAAAATCTTTGGTATTATCACCTGACCAAAGCGTTCTTGTTGATGTTAAGGAACAAATATTGCAATAGTGAGTAATTTCAATGGCCTTCTCATGAACTGGATAAAACATATATTCTTTTCATGGAAAGGTATATATTGTAGATAATATTAACAGTTGTGCATTAAAAAAAAACTAGACATAGAATAAAGTAGAGGCAATTCTGAATTTAAGTTCATGTAGTACACGGGTGTAAATATTGCTTTATAAGAAGCACAGTGTCATCTAAGTTAATTTATACACAACTTGAAAATTGCCAAGGAAGACAACCATAAAAAAGACATTAGAAGGGAAAAAAAGCGCACCAAGAATTGGGTTTCAACAGACAGGTATGAAATCCAGATATTCTGGACTATAATTCCATAAATTATGGCTTTGGGGGCTGGGGTTATAAATGTTTTAGTCTAAACAGCTTGTCGACATCCTTAGCAGTAAGTAGACCATAATGTATGGCTGCACTTTCCAATTCCTTATGAAATCATTTAGAAAAATTCACTAAAACAGCTGTGACATTCACCTGGCGCTTGCTATTTACTTAATTAAATAGTTATTTAATTTTTATTCCACCTATTACTTTATAAATAACTCAAGGTGATGAATATACATATTTCCTCCTCCCATTTTCCCCACAACTGTCCCACAAGGTGAATTTGGCTGAGAGTCACTGGCAAGGTCACCCAGTCAGTTTCATGCCTGAGGTGAACTCAGCCTCCTATCTTCTAGGCCAGTACCTTGTCCACTCTCTTAAAAAAAGAAGAAAACTGTGGTACATGCTCTGATGCTCTCATACAGCCCAGATAGAGCTGTAGAATGCTGAGAAACTGTTGTGAAAGCCGATTCTAAAACTAGGAATTGGGGCAGGTGCAAAGCACCCATCTGACTTCAAAGTTCATTGCTTGGAGGGACGGAATTCTTCAAAGGTAGACTGTCTCTGTCTTGTTACTGCTTCAACTATTCTTTTTTATACAATGAATATATTATCTCAATAAAAATTCCACATAGTATGCAATATCCTTTTTATCTAAAATTTAATACTGGCTTTCAAGTGATTAATAAGCTAAAGTGCTATTATGTTTCTTTAAAAAAAGGGAAATAAAAACTCAGAAATATTATAAACACACACACACACACACACACACACACACACACAATATGTTATCTCCAAAATACAATTTAATCCACTCCTGTGGATGTCCCCAAGAAATTTGTCTTGTCTTCTTCAGCACCTTCCTTCTGAAACCAGGCCTTTGCGCCTTTCCCTTGAAGATAAGCCTCAAGAAAGTAACAGGTGCCAGGTATATCGCTTGGAAAGTTGGAAGGAAGCTCTTGCCTTGAGCGAGGAATAAACACGAAGCCAGGGTGATCCTTTATCAACCTGCAATGTGAATGAAAGCTATCATTACATATTTCAGATATTACCTGCAGATCTCACCAGCATAGATAGGAGGATGTAAGGGCTATCACCAGTACATACAAAGCAATAGGGCAAGAATTCAAAAGAATGCCATGGGAGAGAAGGAAGGTTTCGGATTATTGTTAACAGTAGTAAGAAACAAGCTGCAAACGCAAGTACTTGACATGGTAAAACTACTATACCTATAGGTAGTGGGGCTAACGTTTATTTTCCTAGGGACACTGCAAGATTCAAACTTGTTGGCAAGTGTTACGTTGTTTCCAAACAGGCAGTAACGGGGCATTTTTACACCAACCACACCGGCAAAAACAGAGCCAGAATGTAGTCCTATGCGCATCTTTTATAAGAGAGAAAGAAGAAAAAGATGTTAAAAATCATAACCACATTTAGCCAAAATGAAAATATTATTGAGTTCTACATATTTCTATACGTCAGGATGAATTGTGAGCTCAGCTTGGAAGCTGTATTCAGTGGATTCCAGTGCTTAAATTTACAGGTTTCTAATGAATATGAATTACTTGAGATAATTCTAATCTATAGTATACGCAAAGATTCAACCGCAGCCTATAATGAAGAAACATCAAAATCCCGAGTCTCAAACACATACAGTATGTTATCACTGTTGCATGTGATAATATAATAACATACTAAGCATTATATACAAAATAGTCTAAGAGCAAGCACCATATCTCAAAATCAATTTTGCAAAAAAAACACCCAAAATTTGTTTCTCAGTCATCTTCTACTCAAACTCAATTTTACAAGCTTGGGAAATTTTAAAAAAGCAGAGCAACAAATTATATGATGTCATTCATCTGTCCTACTATTGAACTGTAAAAAAAACCCTCAGGTTACAACAAATAGATCAATGCATCATTAATATGAAACATTGTTCGCATATTAAATTAAATTGTGTGTGGAAAAAAGTATACACAGTAATATTACATGGGACAGGAACAACAGAAGACGGGATTTTCTGAAATCAGATGATCATTGCAATAACATCAGCCATCACTCCCACTGACAAAAGAGTGGCTAAACGTCATAACAGTAACACACGAGTGATAAAAAAGATATAAGGTTTGAAATTTGGATTTGATATATTTAAATGAAGGGTGCTAGTTTTATTTGTATTAATGGTTTTTTTTTTTAAAAAAATAGCAAACTAAAAACTTGTTAAGAACTATGTCCAGAAAACCCAACTGTGAGTCTTCAGCTGCAAGTATCACTTTGGGAGAAGACTGATTACTATTCCAAAAATAAGTGAAGTCGTGTTCAAATAGCTTGCTAACCTTTATGGATTCCCCATGTGGTGACATCACTTCATTGGACAGATCCATCATTTTAAGTGCCATTAGTGCAATCTGAATTGCATGGGTTTCATTTTCTTTATGCAAGCCTCCAGCTACACAATAGGCATCTCCAATGGTTTCTACCTAAACATTAAAATGAACAATTTATAAGATGAAAAATTTAAAAAGGAAACCTAAAATGAAGTTTGAAATGCTTGTGTCAACCATGTTTTTCCCCAAACCACCTATTCTTTTAGTCAACATGCATAGTTCTGTTAAGCAATCTATCAACTGCTAAATATTTTTGCGTAGCAAAGTCGGATTCATTTTTGGCAATTCTTTATTATAATAAAAACATTATGTCAACATATTTACCCTGAATTCTACTTCTTTGAGGCACTACCCGCTACCCCAAAGCACTTTCTCATAAATAGTGTCGTTGAAGTCAATGTCTTTCAAGGCAAATGTAGTAAAGATTGCAGTCTAAAGCATATATCGGTAATTTCCCATTTTGAAGCTAAAATATCAACTTGTAAGTTACATTAGGCTTCCTACTTGATTACACTTACAGTTTAGCTGCAAATAAACATACTCCATTATATATGTTTAAAACCTGTCATATTTTTGAATCAAAATAGTTCTTCGTATCCATTCCCTTCTTTTGCAATTATTTCTCTTGGGGAAACCACTCTTTACCTTGTAGATATCCAGTTCTCCACACTGATAATCAAAGCGAGTGTAAAGATCGTTAAGCATGGTGATAACCTGCATGGCTGAACACTGAGAACAGATTGCAGTGAATCCTACAATGTCAGAAAAAAGCATTGTGACATTACTAAATTTCTTGGCCTGCACAACTTGTCCTTGCCATAGCTGCTGAGCAACTTCCTCGGGGAAAATAGAGCACAGAAGATCAACCGTCTTTTTCTTCTCTTCTTCAAGAGCTTGATGAGCTTTTTCAAGGGTTGCTTTGAGCTTCCCTAATCTTTTCTTCAATCCATCTTGAGCTCTGGCTTGTTCACCTATTAAAACAACATCCCTAAGTGCGTTATGAATTGGAATATCCGAAAGATACAAGCCACGTCCTGTGAAGTCTTCCAGTCTATCCACACAAGGAGATCCCAAGAATAAAATGGCATTAGACTCAATAATGTAAATCATTTGTCCTTTAAGATCCATAACCTAAGCCAAGAGAGAGAGAAATGAAGCGGTGAGAGGATTCTGAAGCTCCTTAACATATACAAAGATAACAAAAATAAACTTATTTACTGTGGTATCTATCCACATTCCAGGCAAACAATTATGCATTTAACAGGTTTTGATTTTCTGATGCCTATATTCTACCTTATCTTCTGATAGCTAGTTTGTCTTCTGATAAAGTTACTTATAAATGTGTACGTTTTTCAAAGTATCTCTAGACTTTTGAAATTTTCATCAAGATGAATATCGTCTATTAATCTGAAGACCTAACCAATGTTTTGCACAAATGCATGCAAGAGCATCTCCCGCTTTTGAAAAATCTATTGTACTGACTGAAAATAAACATGCATAGAGGAAAGATACAGATTCAAATATTTAACATGTGTCTCTCCTTCATAAATTCACAGTGAAGAGTATTAGATGAAAACCTTAAAAAGTGGAGTGGATCATCTACACCAATCAATGATAGGCTGGGTTCATTCATCATGATTAGTCATAATCAGACTGGTTTTATGGACCATGACACTGTAGGCTATGAATTATGGTTGGTGGCTGATTTATCCGAACAAAGATAATTAAGCAAACTGTAGCTCACCACAGTACATACAAGTTGAATCACAGTCTCATATTTAATTAAAGAAAAATGGATTTAAGCAAGAAATGATACATCCAATTCTTACCCCTGTTGACTTTTTAAGAACTTTGTCTCCTCGTCTCACTCTTATAGTAAACTGCATGTTCAGCATTGTCAAGATCCCACTAAATGTGCAATTTATTTTAGGAGCTAAAATTTCAAACCACTCATCAAACTGTGGCTTTGCTTGAAATTCTCTTTTGTTTAATAACCTCCTGATGCCATTGCCAACTTGCAAAATATCCATGGCCTTGTCAAACATGCAATGGAAAGGAAAGGTCTTACAGAACATAGAAGTAGGAATGACAAGAGAAGATTGGGGTTTACAAGGTGATAACGATGGCTTTGTGCTTTTGATGTTCACAGAATATAACAAGTAAGGTTGATCAATAAACTCGGAACTGTCTTTGCAGAAGCTAGGTGGCATTACAATTACTTCCACCTCCATGTCATACAAAATGAGAGCCGCTGCCTTAATAATGCCAGACAGGATGAGGGTAGTTGGTTTTTTGGGGGAAAAATAGTATACATTTAAAAAATTGGGATCTTTTTCCAAGCACAAAATTGAGACTTCTTCAACTCTGCCCATTTTTCCAGCTTCTTGGCAATGAGAGCTCTGCTTCAGAAGAGTACTGAAACTGTTTAAAAAGTCTTTCAGGCTCCCCCCAACAACTCCAAGGATGTGTTCGTCTTCTTCATAACATATTTTGAACAACTCTTCGCCAAGGGATTCTCTTATAACAGTGACTGGAATTCCTGCCGGCAATAAAACATTTGGATTACCGATATTGTTCTAAATACAATCTTTAAATTCCCCCAGTCAACGTAGTTTTGATTTTCAAAGTACATTCACCTTTCAATTCCTTTACCTAACCCTGTTTTCTATTACTAAACATTTCAGATAAATAACTATTTTACATCATTTTCTGAAATCAGTTTTTCTCTCCTGAGACCTTATATGGTTGGAGCAAAGTATTATTTTTCTTCTTGCTCTTTTATTTTATTTTTTTGTAAAAATCTGGTGAGCAGTTATTATTGGCTGTGGCAAGAGAAATGTAACCACCAACTAGGCACATACCACAAACTTTGGGGTGCAATTGCTCTTATTAAAAATTACTATTGGTGCAAGTGGCAAATGTAAAATGGGTCACAAGTGGATCTTTAACCCTTTTTTAAATTTAATCTGCTCTTAGCCATTTGGCCTTCTGAAATGAAAAGGACAGAAATGCAACGAATTAAATGAAAAATTTAAGGATAAGAAAAAAAAACTCTGATTGCTGCTTTTTCCCTACTAATCAAGGCAACAGATTCTACAGATTTGGAGTTCTGTACAGCTTAACATTTAGTTTGAATTTGAGATTATCTGAGATAACGTTTAATTTGATGTTTTTCACAGAGAGACACCATTAGAGGAGATCTGCATTCTAATCTTTTATTCAGGGAGCTGTGAATAACATGTGAATAACAAAAAAGAAGAGCATAAAAATGGAGTATAAATATCTTACATACACACACACACACATATACATACATATATAGTTAGCAGTGTCGACAATTTCGTGCCATGCTATCAGAGTATAAGGGATATAAATTCAATATTGTTGATTATCTGTCTGTTCAGCTGCGTGTTTTCCTTTTGACAGTAAGACATTAAAGAAGACTCTATGTCACTAGTAGTCTTGGTGGAACTTGGGTTATTGGGGATACTAAATAAACTGATTCTAGTGTTAGTACTTGCTAGTCATAAATATATAATTACCAGCCAGATTTGCATTATCAGTGAGTAGCTTCTCAAAATCTTTTTCCTCACACTGTCTGTAAAGGAAGAAAATACAAAATTAATACTACAATTGTCTAGTAAAGACAAAATAAAATTTAAATATACACACTTAATAAAACAACAAGTAATGTATCAGGGTTTAAAGTATAATCCTCATTCTTAGTTTGGTTTTCCATTTATCACAAATTAAATGATGATCACTCTAAATATATATCCAGTGGTGGGATTCAGCCAGTTTGCACCAGTTCAGGAGAACTGGTTGTTAACTTTTTGAGCAGTTTGGTGAATTGGTTGTTGGAACAAATCATTAGGGCAGAGAACCGGTTGTTAAATTATTTGAATCCCACCACTGCATATATCCATATACAGCCATGAAATTCTGATCAAATCTAAATTTGAAAACTGACAGAACATGCAGCCAAATCAGTTTGCTTGCAACTGCAGTGCCACAAATAGATCATAACTCTTGTTCTGATTATATCAAATTGGTTAGAGAAGCAGCTAAAATGTTAAGAAATGGTACAATCCAACCTGAAGTCTGGCTTTTTGGCATCTTCATAAAACATATGTAAAACTTTTAAGCTGTCAGTTTTCATGACTCAGGACAGCACAGCTTGAAAGGAAAGGAAAGGAAAGGAAAGGAAAGGAAAGGAAAGGAAAGGAAAGGAAAGGAAAGGAAAGGAAAGGAAAGGGGCACAAGCTATTTTCAAAGTGAAATATTTTACTCCTTTCTCCTACAAAGGAGGTACAACTCAAGATTCAGTCTTTTAACCCTGTGTTGATGAAAAAGTCCAAATTTTTCTACTAATTTATAGTTCAACTTCTTTGCTATTTAGAACAGAGGACACTATTTTATTGATCAGCACAAACTGAGTCCCCAGGGCCAAAGCTGCAAAAATTTGATGATCACAAAATGGCAACAAAGATCATATTTATATACATTTTTATTGCCACTGTGTGGTCTTCTTCATACTTCTTGTACTTATTGGATCAATGGGACAGAAACCTTTGCTAACTTACAGAAAAATCCCTCAGAGATTTGTTACTTCATTTTTTATTTTCTCACCATTTTTGTAAAAAAAAAAAAAGAGTGTACATTTAATAATGTTAAAGCCTTTTTTTTAATAATATACATCCCTGTACCAACAGCATATTAAGTGTTACAATCCAAAATACCAAGAGAAGAAACTATACTATAAAGCTGCAATTCAACTATGACTTTGCAAGTATTAAAACTTAGCCATTATACAATAGGAAATTGAAATTAATGAGGCAGCAATAACTGCTAGATAAATCTATCACTCTTTTTGAATTTAAATGCTGCAGCTGCAGATAACTCACCTGATTTCTGTTATGTTATTATTGGCTAGGCTTCTTTGAAATGCAAGATACAATTTTTCATACTGAAATGAGAAAAGGTCATATTAAATCAGATTTCAATATGTAATATTGGTGTCAGAGAGAACCTGGTCTTTTAAGCAGAAGGAGAGAAAAGGCCCAAATGTCATTTAGCTCAGGTGTAAATCCATTCTATATATTTAATAGAAATATATACTTAATTAGGAAGGTCTCTTTCAGAGAATCTGCACATAATGTGTGACCTTTTGTCAACTACAGTTTAGACCAAGAGTAGTTTCCTTTCTTTCTTCAAAGAAAGGCATATTGAAATTTACATAAGCCAACAGCAGGACTGAATCCAGGAACATCTTGTTTAAGATAGAATTCTACCTCATACAAAACAAAAACATACAGATTTTTGGATTGCCAAAATTCCTAACTATCTGTTTGCGTAGTACACAAGGATTCTTCATCAAAATAATCACATCCGTATACAGATCATAAATTTGTGATTTCATTTTAAGATACATTGAAATAATATGCTCACCAGGAACAGCTGTTACTGCACTAACATTTTTAAAAAATGAACAGTGCACTTATATTTCAGAATTATTCTCCATTGCTCCTCAACAATTCGCACTCAAAGATTATGGCTTTAAGAGATTTCTGGTTAGCAAATTTCCAAGAGGAATGAAGGGGACTTGTAGGTTTTCTAAGCAATTAAGCCAGGCCTTTGCACAATGCAGGTTATCCAACGATAGTTAACCAGACCCCAGCAATCCTCAATAGATGGTTGTCCACTCCTATTATCGATCCATCAGAATAGCACATTTGGGTGGCTACTATATTTAACATTTGTTGCCATTTTCATTATTTATTGCACCAAAATTTAAAGACATTTAATGAAAGGAAAATAGGTATAAAGGAAGATTACGTTGCCTGAAGAAAAGCTTTAGTGCTGACTTTAGTATTTTACATTTGAAATTAATACCACAGAAATATTTCTCGTTATTAAAACAAAATGTAATTAATAATTATGTTTAAAAGAAATAATGTATCAAGGATTTTTAAGTTTCATTTGATTCCACAATTTCTAGTTTTTAAAACTCAAAGAAAGTAACAAACACAGACATTTATTGGTATTTTCAACTTCTAATTCTATTTCAACTATACTGTATTCTCCACATGATTCTTAGAACAATCTCTGATTGATGTCAATGGAGACATACAATCAGATCCGGGACATGATAGTTGAAAAAATATTCCCAAGTAAAAAATGGGTAACATAAGCTGATCTTCAGCTAGTAGAAAGAAAGGCTACCTGTATCAACATGTTTCTAATAGTCTAGAAAAAAGATTGGAAAGGGGTATTTTTTAAAAAAAACAACACAGCATCTTCCAATTGCTGTTCCAAACAACTTACTTCTGGAGAGATGAGCTTGTAAATGCTCTCGGCTAAAGTATGCAGAAATACTCGGTTCCTGCTGATCTTCCTTTGAGGCAAGTTCCCACGAGGGACTTTCTCTCTGCAGATGGGCAAAGAAGCCGTAGAACTGTTGGGCACTTCCGCACATTCTTCCTCATTTTCATCTGGAATGCAACTTTGGTTGAGCAAGGAGAAAGGACATTCGCCAGTGATCTTCAGCTCTTTCAGTTTTGTGCAGAACATACTGTACAGATCGCGGTTATAAAATTGTTGTATATCTCTAGTTCGTGCTTAATGTGCCACTTCCATTAACCAACAACAGAAGAAAGAAGCTAACAGTAGGGATTCTTCTGGCAAATTACTTATGACTGTAAAATCAACTTCCAAAACAACTTTATCTTCTTTTAGTCTGCAACAAAAGGGAAAAAAGTGAACGGAGTATTATATTATACTTTGCACTATATTAAAGAACCGGCATAATTTCTCCATTCTCAATTTCTGATCTCTATTTTTTTGGACATCTTATTAAATTATACAGTAATTGGTGACATAATAAGCTGCAGGCACATGAATTCTTACATTCTTCTCTTTTGGGAGCAAAAGAAAAAGATATGAAAACCCAGTTTTCACTAGGTTGCCAAGAAACAGGTATTTCTGGAACAATGAAGCAGAATCAAACTAAATCAATTTGGGGGACAATATGAGAAAAACAGTTCTGAAGAAAGTCAATTGTATAACACTTTAATTCTTTTATATATCATATATCAAATGGGTAAACTCTGTTTTTATTGCTTCCCAAGGCTAAAGATTTTAACAGATTATGGACTGGATGCCAGTTGAAAAAAAAAAAAGCTTACATGATACAGCATGATGGTCTGCGGGAAACTATCTGCCTTGCTTACAACCATCTTCATATAGATTGCTGTAATATTTATTTATATTTTTCTTGGTGCTTTCCATTTAAGTTATGAAGATAACTTTAAGCTGGTATCATCGTATCCTGGTTGTAAAAGGCAGCATTTGCCCCCACATAATTAATCTGGGTTAGATAAATGGAACCAAATCTAACCCACAATTTACAAATTGGTCTCACTTCATAAAACACACATCTAGTCCACAAACAGTTCACCTGGCACTAATTTGGGTCAACTACAACATATAATAGAAACTATTTCTGAATTCAGAATGAAGAACAGATATGCTGTCAACTGAATTAGATTGGAATTCTATAGTGACTTCCTAAGATCCATATATATTTTTTTTGTTCTCAAAAATAATCTGATTATTTGCCTCCAGGCACTCTCCCAGAAGAAAAGAAATAGAACTAAAATATATTGCTATGAACTAGTGTCAGGTGTGTTGCTATGGAAAGAAAGAAACCATCCAGTCATCCATCTATCTATTCCTTCCCAACTTTTACCAACTGGGAATTAACCTCTGTCATAAGCAGTGAAATCAGCTTATATTTTGAGGGGGAAGCATAGATGGCTAAGAAAATTGATGATAATGGCTGAAGGCATGTGAAAGTTTCCTTACAAACCACTGAAGCATATTAGACAGAAAATTATTTTTTCCCAGCTCTGCCTCCAGATTTCATTCCTGTGGTTCCAACAGCATTTAAATATGATTACTTTGTATGCAGCTCTGCAGTTTTCTAAGAGATTTTGTAGCACTACAGGGCAGTTGACTACCCAGCATGATGCTGCAATCTGTAATGTTGGAAAGTAATGAACCATACTTCAAAATAATGTGCAATAACAGAAAATGTGTGAAAATTAATTGTAACTTCATTGATATATATCTGAACAATTAAGTATTCTATTTACATAGGTAGAAATATCGTTAATTAAAATGTATATATAAACAGATTGCAGTTTGGGATATTAGATATTAAGACCTAGAAATGTTGAAACTGAAGTCTCAGCTCCTCAGTGAGCAAGCAGTTACTAAGAAATTGAGGAATATTAACTGTCTAAAAGAGAGATGTCCCTCAATTTTAATTTAAAACCCTGTTTAGAAGTCAGGGCTTTGTAACAGTCATTATTATTACAGAAGGTTTTGGCATTTAGTCTCCTTCCAACTGGATCTTCCTGTAAACACAGTGATTTATTTGATCCTTTAATACTTGACATTTCAAGCCCAATTTACTGGAATTAAATCCAAAGTAATTAGGAATGTATCAAACTGACTACAAAAGGATATTCTAAAGTAGCATAACATTTTAATTAAAAGACAAAATGCAATATAATATTTGAGATTTAAAAGCAATATTAATATGCTCTCATTTAATACCTAAATTTTATGATATGATATATTTAAAAGTATACATAGTACTGTTATTTTATTAACAATGGGAAACATATTTATTTTAATACTAACATTTTAAAGCATGATTTTGATAGAAAGCAGGGTTCTTGACTGAATAATATTTAAAAAAAACAGTGGACAACTATAAATGGAGTTTTGATCACATCTTTCAGAACCTTCATTTTGAGTTCAAACCTTAAGAACTGTGACACAGGGACAGAAAACTATAATAAAACCTCTGGGTCACTAAAAGACAGATCATAAGACAACATGGCTAAACGATTAGCATTTCTCTTCTAGGAGCCATAGTTCAAATCTTATTTAAATTTACCCATAACTATTTTTAATTAAAAAGGAAAATGGGTCCTATCATAGTTTAACCATATTAGGTATACTTGGCACATAGCTAATTTAAGAACAGTTTGCTACAGTTAAGTGTTATACTTAGTCACAAAATCAGCAATCAAAGTTGAAATTTCTAACAGAAAACCAAACAAAAATTTGAGTGCAAGGTGCAATTCCAAATCAGAGTAGCCATTTTAATGCATTTCAGTGCCATTGTTTCACACAGACTGTTTACTAGTATCAGCTATAGCAAGTAGAAGCAAAATAATGCAGGATGCCAAATTAGTTTTTTATTTTCATTCTGGTTTTTTTTGTTGCCTTTAAAACCTTATATACAATATAGATATGAAGTCTTAAACCATTTATTACATTCTTGCAGCATATTTCTCAGGTCCATCATTGTATTCTGGTGTTCTGCCATTGTGCTGGAGGCAATGGGGTCCGCTATGCTTGGGAATTAGGGAGAAGGACGGTCTTTGGAAAGAGGACGGACGCCTTTCCCAGCCAGTTTTTACCAGGGTCGTGTCCTGAGCGTGAACAGTGATTTGTCTAGCACCTCATCATTCTCAAAACATCTTCTTGGCATCATATTGGTTGCCGGTGGACTGGTCGGGGGTGTTGGGATTGGGAAACTGAAAGAATTGATTTTGCATTGCGTGGAAAGTTCAGGTTTTCTTTACTGCAACCAGTTTCTCATAGTAAAAGTTATTTTGATTTAATTCAATGGATTCAAGAGGGGGACTACTGGGACAAGCCTGACATTCGGTAGAATCTGAAATAGTGGTCAACCTGGAGAGACCTACCACTCTACCCTGGGGACCATACACACAATGTTGGCTAAAGGCAACGACCAGGAGGAAGGCGAATGCTGGGGAAAGGCTCATCCAGAGCGTTTCACCCCAGGTGGATCTCTGAGTGGACGAAGGAGGCTGGAGGCCTGGGAGACTCATCAAGACATCGAGACTCATCGAGGCATCGGGAAGAAAGATGACTGGGAAGGAAGAGCCAAGGGAGTAACCCTCACCTGTGGCAGCCAGGGAACCTAGCAATGGGAATGGCAACCAGACCAGTGCATGAGCAGGGGAAGAACTTTACCCCTATCCCCAAAGAGTACTGGGACCTGAGGGGAGTGTTCAGTGAAAAGGGATCAAATGAGCTCTTGCCTCGCCAACTAACAGACTGTGCTATAGAGATTTTGCCAGGGGCCAAGCTACCTAAACCAAAGCTCTACTCAATGACCCCAAGAGAGCTAGAAGAATTTCAGTTGTTATTTCTTCTATCCATGACTTAATCCTGATCCAGAATTTTTAACTAACTTTGAGAAATTTGAAATTAATATTTTATTGTAGAACTATTACTAAAGACATATAAATTGTTAATTGTAATAAATATAAGGCTCAATATTTTAATTCAAACAAATATGGAATTAAGACTTTATTATAGGATGATTATTTAAGATTGATAATTGTTAATTGAAATATGTATGAAAACTAATATGATATTGTAGGGAAAGAAATGACATGTGGAATATGATAGAAAGAATAATAACATAGTTTATGGTAATAGATAAAAATGATTATATTATTATTAGAATGCATAATTTGTTAAATGAAATAAATTTGTTAAATGAATTTGTGTATTACAATGAGATTAGAGAGGGACTTTGTTTTAAATATATAACAGTGGCATAATTAACATTAAGAAGGGGATAAATACCAGAAAATGTACATTAATATGAATTTATGAATAATTACTTAAATAATATAATTTGTTAAATATTGCAAATATGACTCTTAAGGGAACATGTATAACAGAAAATGATAAGAACATAGAGAATGACATAAAGTAGCATATGGGAATGAATACTGATTGATAAAACTGGTAATACATAGTAATACTAAGTTACTTAAGAAAGTTAATAGTATACATTTGAAAATAGGGTAATGTTTGTTTTAAAATGTTAATTGACCTGGAACCACACTGTTCACACAATGTTGTATTTTTAGAAATAAAAAATAAAAAAAATAATTTAAAAAGAGATTTTTTACTAAATTGGACCTGCGGGAGGTGTACTATCGGGTGAGGATCAAAGAAGGGGATGAGTCAAAACCACTTTCAACTGCCCATTAGGGTGTCTCCAGTTTAACATCCTCCCTTTTGGCCTCCGAGGTGTTCTGGCTGTTTTCATGCAACTGATTAAAGAGGTATTACACAAGCACCTATACAAGGGGAAGTGCTCCTGTATTTAGATGACATATTAATTTATATGGAGGTGAAAGATGAGTATATGAAGTTGGTGAAAGTGATTCTCAAGAAGCAAAAAACTGCTAAACTGTACACCAAACTCTCTAATTATCCATTTCACCAGAGCAAAATAGACTATTTGGGCTACCGTATCTCTCACAAAGTTGAAATGGACCCCCAAAAGGTCCAGGCGGTACTGGACTGAGCTCCACTACACACCAGGAAGCAATTGCAAAGCTTCCTGGACTTCGGCAATTTCTACCAGCAATTTATCCCATCACTTGCCCAAATTGCATTCCCCATCACTAATCTTTTGAAAATGAAAGAAGCAGCCAAACCTAAAAGCAGCTAACCTCTAAAATGAACTATGGAATGCCAGGCAGGATTTGAAAAGCTCAAATGTTAGGGACATTGCCATTCTGGAGGGGGCAGGTTGCTGGAGCCATATTCTTTGCATGCTTCTGCTTTTGCTATAACACATAGTATCTAGGAAGGGGGGCGGGGCAGGTCTGCGCAATAGATGGGCTTCCTCCCAGCCAGTTCCAGCCTGTTACCAAGGTCAAAGCACCCTGAGAATGAACTGCTATTAAGCTAACATCTCAGAGTTCTCACACCTTTGCGGCATTACATTGACTACTGGTGGACTGGGGGATTGGAGTGAAGATGAAAAAATAGCTTTGTGTGGGAATTTCAGATTCCACCTGAATTCTCTGCAGGCACTTTCTCTTGGTAAATGTTTCCTTTTGAACTACCACCATTTCAAGAATCATGCTTTCCTGAGCAGACAGCTGAGGCAGGTCCTTACAGTCTATTTGCAACTGAACCTGTCTTAAAACACTCAGATCCAACCACTTCATTTATTATTTGAGCAGATGCTAGTAATGTGGCAGTAAGTGCCATGCTTTTGCAGCAAAACAAACAAGGAAACCTTTCAAGCCTTGCACTTACACTTCTAAGAAACTGTCAAAGACTGGACAAAGATGGACAGTTTGGGAGAAAGAGGCTTATGCTGGGATCTTGGCTTAGAGGCATTTTCTAGAATGGAACAAGGTACTTTTGAGGTGTGGACCAACCACAAAAACATAGGAATGCTGAAAACCCCCTGAAAGCTGTCGCCCAAAGAAGTCCGATGGGCACATTATTTTAATCGATTTGACTTCATGCTACTTCCCAGGGTGTGTGTGTGTGTGTGGGGGAAATATCCTGGCTGACGCTCTGTTATGAATGCGTCAGAATAGATAGATGTGGTCAATCCATTAATTCCATCGTGCCAGCTGGCTGCGCAAGTGAGAGAAAACCTCAGATAGACAACAGTGCAACAGTAGCTCTTAAAACCTCACTGCAGGAGGACAAGTGGTTTCAAAGTCACAACAATGAATGATCCATATGGGACAGACTAGCTTGGCTGGGGGCTAAATTGTATGTGCCCGAAAGCCAGAGATTATTAATCCTGGGTAAAAGCCATGACTCAAAAGAGAGACATTTTGGCTTTGTGAAGACTTTGCATCTAATTAAGGAGCAGTTTTTATGGCCATCGTTAAAAATGGACATTGAAAACTATGGGACAAGTTGCCCAATCTATGCCTCTGCCAAACGTGGCAAGGGAAAACCCCAGCGCTCCTGCGACCAAGCTGAAAGCATCATGGAAGGAAATCTCAATGGACTTCACAGTAGAACTCCTAGAAAAGTCAGGAAACAACTGACTTGTCCTCCAAACAGATACACTTTGTCCCATGTCAAAAAATCCTCTCAGCCCACAAAGCTTTTTGTGCAACATATCTATAGGCTGCATGGGGCCCCACAATATAAAATTTGACAGGGGAATGCAATTAACTTCCAAATTCTGGCAGGAGTTTTAAACCTCTTTGGGGCTGACCAGGGGCTTAGTTCCAATTATCACCCCCCAGTGAATGGGGTGTGTGAACGTTTGAACTCAGTGTTAGAACAATATCTCAAGTCGCAATGGTGGGATTCAATTTTTTTTTTACCACCGGTTCTGAGGGCATGGCTTGATGGGCGCGTGTGCATGCCAAATGCATGCAGAGAGGGTTTGCTACTGAGCTTCTCCTGCAATCCTGCACTGTGTGTGTTAAACGCACAGCAATCCGCTGTGCCACGTGAAGCAGCTGAGCTTCAAAACCAGGAAATAAAGGTCAGAGTAGAGCCGAAGCGGGTGGTCAGGCCCAGCAGCTGATCGTTGGAGTAAACCGGTTTGCTCACAGATAATCCTTGGAGCATCAGTTCGGACGAACTGGGCTGAACCAGTACAATACCATCCTACTCAAGTGCTATATTAATTATCAACAAGACAACTGGACAGACCTCTTACCATTTACAGAGGTAGCATATGATAATTTGGGACATAGTAGTACCAGATTTACCCCTTTCAAAATGGTTACAGAACAAGACTTTACTCCCATGTTCGAGCTGCCTCTTAATGACCTTCCTGTGCCTTCCCAATTACGGAAAACATGGCTGATCTTGAGAAAATCCCTTGCAGATACAAGGGAGGCATATAAAAAGCAGGCTGACAAGAAGTGCATAAAAACTTCAATGTCTTCAGTGTTGGTGACCATGTTTATTTATCCACTCAATACCTGCAATCCCAGCAATCGAAGAAATTAGGACCCAGGCATGTGGGTCCCTTACCCATCAAATGCATTGTCAACCGGGTAATGATGAAATTAGATTTGCCTGAGTCTCTTTACTGGATCCACCCAGTGTGGCAGTTTGTTAAAGACCAAGATCACCTTCCCACTCAGAGGTGTGAGCCACCTCCACATGACTCTTTAATGATCGGAGTAGAAAAACATTTTGAAGTTATTTTAGATTGAAGACATTTTAGATTCCAAACGTCATTGGGAAAAGGTGCAATATTTAGTTGCTTGGAAAGATTTCTCCAAATCTCAGAATAAGTAATAAAATAAAATTGGAGAATATACTATATTCATGAGCAATTGATTTCAGTTGCTACACTGGCCAATTTGTTTCTAGGGCCAATTCAAGGTGTTGATCATTACCTTTAAAGCCTTTGCGGCATGGGTCAGGGATTTGTCCATCCCACCGGTGCTGGCCAAAGAGGCCTACTGCAGACCCTTTTAGCCAAGGGAATTGCAGCTGGTGGGGGCCAGAAGAGCCTTTTCTGCATGGTCCCACCCTTTAAAACATTTTCCACAGGAGATGAGGTCCACCCTCACTCTTCTGGCCTTCACGAAATGCCTTAAAACTTGGTTATGCTGGTTGGCATTGAGCCCTGAGGGAGAAGCTATTGACTGGAGGTGGCCAGTGTAGTAACAAGAGAAATAACCATCAACTCTCCACTATAAACCCAAGTTTTTTTTTTGTTTCTTTTAATCTCCTCTAATTTGTATCTGTTTTTATATTTTTACAATTTTCTATTTCCATGTATTTTATTATGTTGTAAGTCACTCATAAATAAGTAAGTAAATACAAACAGACAGACTTTTTGGCCTGGTCCTGGTCCATATTGATCAGATGTTATTGGACTACAACTACCACAATCGCTCATTTTACATGTTCCCAAAGTCTGAAGAAAACTAGAAAAAAATGTTGTCTGCCAAAGACGTTAGTTGCCAGATGGTATGTCAAGGTTTTGTGGTAATGGTGCTTTTTTAATAAGTAATTTTATCTCACTATAGCAGACAAGTAACAGAGGCTTTGTTGTGTGCAGAATACACTAACTTTTCTGGAAACAGCTCAATGGTTGATTTACTTCAAAAAAGCAGACTATAGGATCAAGCTAACAGCTGCTTAATTAAAGAATTGCTGTATATTTTGAAATGTGGACAACCAATTAAGGATCCTCTAAGGTCTTGAGGGATCATGAAAGCTGTATTTCAAAAATATCTGCAATCAAACATATCCCTGCTTTAAAAAAAACTAGCAATGAATAACAATTCTACAATATATATTTGCTGTTCTTTTAGTGGTTCTCATTTGCATAAAATAATTATTACAAACTTTGAATTGTAAAATTCTTTCCACCATTTTTCTTAAAATTCTCCTACTGTTTGTCCCAAAGGTGCTTTTTCAACTTTGTTTTTCTTTGAAGATATTTTGCTTTTCATCCAAGAAGCTTCTTCAGCTATACTGAGATTTCTTTATTTTCAAAGCATGGCTGGCTGAGGAATTCTGGGAGCTGAAGTCCACAAGTCTTAAAGTTGCCAAGGTTGGAGACCCCTGGGCTAAACCATTAATATCGAGGTTATACAATATAATATATAATATCATATAATCTGGGATCAATTTTCTAAGAGTATGAAGCCATCTTAATACCTTAGCATTTTGAGACTTTTTCTTGTTAATCAGGCCTGATGATTGTTTCTCTTTTGTCTTCCTCGGCACATATTCCAAGACAGAACTCTATTTTAAAACCCTAAGCAAGTACGATTGAGTTCCAGATATGAAAACAGCAGATATGAATTACAACATTTATAATGTATTTTTTTCAATAAGCACATTTATTCAGATGGCCCATTACGTTCAGTTTAACTTGCAAACAGATATGTGTAGAGACCTACAGCTATTGGGGTAAATCCTTACAGTACTTATTCTGAAATGTATTTATAATATTGCATGCAATTGTTATTAATATATGTAACTCTGAAAAAAGGGATATAAGAACTGATAGGTACTATCATAACAAATTGTCTACACTGCAAATCACCCCCTTACAAAACCTATCACTCTTCCAACGATATTTCAGTCATTCTTTCCATCCACCTTATCAGTCTTCCCATTGTTTTACGTAAGCATTTTTCTAACCCACCTTCTGCTTCTATCATGCCTAAAATATCATCATTCCTAGAAAGCAGCCAGCTTTTTGAATTGTTAACTAGATTGTTCTTTTTGAAGTCCACAATACCCTTAGTCATCACCTCCAAATCCATCATTTGAAGATGTCTTATTTTTCTCTTTTTCAATGTCTAATTTTCACAACCATATGTTACTAGCATATTCATCGCTATCATTCATTTGCAGTGAATACAAACTGGATTTCTATATGTTTAAAGTCCTCCATCTGTGAATTGGTATATTTTAAATATGGACAGGTATATATATCAAGGGGCTAATAATTCGATGTATATGAACAATGAATGCTACTTTTCTAATTTTCAATTTGTCACTTTTACAAACATAATCATTTATTTTTCATGGCTTTTCCATTGACTTTGCTTGTCAGAAGGTCACCAATGGTGACCACATGGCCTGAGACACTGCAACTGTCATAAACACACACCAGTTGCAAACTTTGATGACGTGATTGTGGGGATACTGTGACAGTTATAATGTGAAAAACAGTTGTAAGTCAATTTTTTTTCAGTGATGTTATAACTTTGAACAATCACTAAACAAAGGGTTGTACAGAAAAGAACACTTGTAAGTTGAGGAATACCTGTATACAATTTTATTTATTTTTCTCATACTTACTTTTTACATTAACATGCCATAGAAGAGGAGTTTGGTATTTTCTATTAGGCATCTATTTGCAATGCATTCTTTGGAGAATATATGCAAGGCAACATCTTACCCCATTTCCCATTATTTTCAAAGTGTGTTAATGACAACAAATTAATTTCACTAAGACTTCCAAGCCAACTACCTTGGAATGTTATGAGTTTTGACACTTCTGTGATTTAAGGTAATGCCCTCCAAGGAATTCTGAATAATAAAAGTTAACTACTTTGTTACTGTTTAAGGAATACGAATTTTGTAAATATATTTCAATGGTAGTACAGTATATGAAAGAGGTAGAAAGACAAATGGAGAAAACACGTCCCTCCTGGCTTTAAATACCAATGAAACAAATTATGGTACAACTGAGACAAGGCATACTTCTTGTATATATTTTCCACTGCAGTGGAATTCAGACAATTCAAATAAATGTCTTTGTCTGATTTTATTGTTTTTAGATAGACCCCTGATCAGCTGTCTCACTTTTCTGTCCAGCACCAAATTCCGTAGTCTCCTGACTGACCTGGCTGACAAAATGTAATGAGATACAATCTTAGCATCATACTCAAAGTAATGCACAGAGATGACCATAAATTAATTCACTGAAGAATTAGATGTCCACAAATTCAGAAATACTGATAACACCCATTAGTTACTTTATTCATCCAGTGAAAAAGACTGCTGTGTCTCTAAATAAGAATATTAAATTTCAACATTGTAAAGTAAAATTTCAATAATCTTTCAGCTCAGTGATATGTTTATTAACAGTATTAGCCATTCTTATTCTCCAATGTTATTTAATTGAACTTGATTTTCTTACTCCTTTAAAATTTTATGAAAGGCTCCTTATTGTCATAAGTTGATCATTTGATATGTTGTTCCAGTGTTACTATTTCATCAAGATGAAAGGTATTCTCTTCACTAGCCTTGCAGTGCCTATCAAAAGGTAGTTGTGAATAACATGCATGTAATAAATGACAAGGTATCAAATCATAAGAAAGTACAATAAAGTTGCAAAGATTCTTATGATATATTAAAAAGTTGGAAGCATTGTAGCACATGCTTTTGTATTACCAAGCTCCATTTTTAAATGCATTTAATAGAGTAAGCTTGTAGTTATGCCACAATAAATTTACTAACTCTTCATTTGCATCTAAATTCCAACCAATAATGAAATTTTAAACACTTAAAAGTAAAAAAGTGGTTAAAAATCAGAAACAAATACATAATGCTTAGCTTTCACTTTTCCTTCATCCCAATAATAATTAAACATTCAAATAGCAAACATAGCACAGAAATCCTCGCTATACATCTAGCAAAATCTTGCAATCTGATGTCAATATACTGCACGAGTCAAAAAGAGGGCTGTGAAAATATCTACAGGCCCCTCACACCCCGGACATAAACTGTTTCAACTCCTTCCCTCAAAATGACACCATAGAGCCCAGAACACACCAGAACAACTAGACACAAGGACAGTTTCCTCCCCCCCAAACGGCATCACTCTGCTAAACAAATAATTCCCTCAACACTGTCCAACTATTTACAAAGTCTGCACTAATATTACTGTTAATCTTCTCATCACTCCTTATCCCCCCTCCCCTCCCACTTGTGACTGTATGACTGTAACTTTGTCACTTGTATCCTTACGATTTACATTGACTGTTTCCTAGTATGATTGATTGCATATTGTACCCTATGACTATCATTAAGTGTTGTATCTTGTGATTCTTGACTCTTGAGGAATGTATCTCTTCTTTTATGTATACTGAGAGTATTTGCACCAAGACAAATTCCTTGTGTGTCCAATCACACTTGGCCAATAAAGAATTCTATCTATCTATGTATCACACCACATGTTTCAATGTTTGGTTGACATCAAAATAAATGATGTCAACCAAAATGTTTATAACTAATACAAACAGGCCTTTCAGAGGACAACATCCTATTATAATAAATTCAAAATGAATCTATTAGGCATAGCAAATTTTAATCAATTATTTTCTAAGCTTATGGAAAACAATACGACTATAAAATAATTTGTAAACAAATGAAACCAAACTACAGTAGAAAACAAACTGCTTTTTGTAAAATCTGTTTTTGTATTCATTCCACCAACCAAAGCTTGAAATAAAAGACAGTTCTTTTAAGAAACTGAAAAATCGAAGATTAATTTTTGTACATCAACAAAATTTATCTAGTATTCTACTAAAAATGGTTCTTGGTAACTAACAAAATGATAGACAAAATTTTAAAATATAAGTAAAATGTAAAACTAAATATTAAAATATGAGCAAACCTAAAACAATCTTTAAAATAACTAACTTGTTTTGTTTACTTGGCTACATCTTGTGCTGCAATATATTTGGAGCTAAAATATTTAGAAATAGCTGTCTCTATGGCTGCAAGCTATTGTTTCCGCTATTCATTAAAATGAATGTATACATCAATAATAAATCAATTAAAAATAGAGCAGTTGGTCTTTCACTTTTAATAGCTGTCTGACGAACAAAATTCCAAAAGCCAAGTTTTTCCACAAAAGAAAAGATACCGGTAGCCTTCAAAGCTGTGGAGTTTCCTTCTGCTTGAAGACAGTTGCCTGGTACTATAACCCTATTTTCCTGAAAGACTTTTCTGTGGGGAGCTGATTTCCTGTTTATTTCACAATACCATGCAATTGGTTTTAGAGTTTATCTTTTTTTTCTCTCATTGAAATGTCTGATTAAATGACATTCATACACTGCAGGCTTTCATTGTTAGGATGCATTTCTTCACCTATTCTACATATAAAAAGGCAGCGGTCTAAGGAAATCGTGCATGAATTTGGAAGGAATCCATAAACAACCATTCTTACCCAGCCCCGTTCAGCTCAGCCAAACGACCTGGCTGGTCAATGACCCTTGCAGCCTAATCTGATCCATACCAGTTAATGACTACAAGAATAAAAAGGGGAAATCTTGTCAATCCTCCAAAATCCAGAGGCAGGCAAGAATCAGAAGCAACCAATCCATCAGTAGAGCAAACCGTCTTAGGGCTACCCACGTCTTGTGGGAATCAGTCTTACGAGTGGGCAACCAAGGGTTCTACACCAGAGAGGGAAGCTACTTTTAGAGGCCGAGATACAGTCCAGGGATCACTGAACCAGGGGTCTCCAACCTTGGCCACTTGAAGCCTGGAGGACTTCAACTCCCAGAATTCCCCAGCCAGCTGGCTGGGGAATTCTGGGAGTTGA
>NW_020769320.1:24197484-24282379 GCF_900518735.1 Pseudonaja textilis
GCTGAGGAACCCTGGGAGTTGAAGTCCACAAGTCTTAAAGTTGCCAAGGTTGGAGACCCCTGCCCTATAGTAAAAGTTATTAATCCAGTAACTATGCAGCTGGGTCTCCTTTGCTTGCTGTGGAAGGTGCATCCAGTTTTCCATAGCAGCTTACTAAAGCTGGCTGTTACTTTCCAAGTAAGACCTAGTGAATGACCAGCACCAAAACTAACATTGGTCCAGGGAGAAGAGCATTACAAAGTAAAGAAGATTCTTGATTCTAAGTTGCATAGGGGCCAATTACAATATTTAATTCAGTGGAAGGGGTGCCCTTTGTCCGAAGCCGCTTGGGTAAAAAGTTGGAATGTGACAGCAGAAAAGCTAGTGAAACAGTTTCTAGAGAAATTTCCCGATAAGCCAAAGTGGCCCCCTGGGGGGAGGAAGAGGTGGTCAGTTGCTGTAATTTCTAACTTCCATCACTTGTTTCGTTTCAGGATGTTATCATCGCTTAAGGGGATGCAAACTGTCTGCCCTGGATCCATCTTGAATCAGATTTGGGGCTTCTACAAGGGAGGATGGGTAACTGTGAGAACGAAAGTAAAGTGACAAGGGAGGATAGCCACAACAACGTTCGTTCCCCAAGGTCAAGGTCAAGTCACTGGACTTGGTGGGAGTTCAGAACGGAAGTGGATTGGAGAGTGTGAGTTGTAGATCATCAGTAAGGAAGTTGAATGTGAGTTTAATATAGCAAAGGAAAATGCAGGATTTCAGATTCGGGTTTTCCCAGATATGTCAATATGACTCCTCTAATAAATTCTTACTTGCACGGACTTTATTTCTCAGTGCGGAATTGAGATGGAGAGTTTGGTTGGAACACTGACAGAATATTTCCCTGAAGCAGCTTCTCGGATGAGAAGAGAAATGTTTTCAAAGAAAAAAAACCTGAAGAAATAGTACTCTCTCTCCTTTTGGGAATAGTACTCTTGGAATAGTTGCATTTTGATTCATCCATCTTGCTAAGTACCCATCGTGATAATTTTTAAGCCACAATCTACAGCCTTAATGCTAATTAAACTCTGTCTGGCACTAAATCAGTCCCAAAGAAATCAAGTTATGGCTTATGATCTATGATCCAGCCACTCTCTGGAATAATGGATTCTTTTTCTTTTTCCTTCTTTCACTCTTTGCCGGTATGATGTCTGTAGTTCCGTTACAGTTTCAAGCAGCTGAATACTTTATAAATATATTATTCTTAATAATACAAATTATTTCCAGCTATGTGATAAGAAGATAGCTCCTTTCTGTGCGGAAATGATTTTTCTTAATATGAGGAAAATTAAAATACTAGTTCAGATCTTGTCTATTCTGGTCTACCATGCAGACTTATTTATAGACTTTGAAAGTACATAACCAAATATGGTCAAAAGCTATTCAAGGAAAACAGATACATATATTCACACATAGTGCATTTCCAGTGTATTATTAAGAACACAGGACGCTGCATCTGTAATTCACTATCTTGTAGCCTGTGAAGCATTGAGCAAATTTGCCTACTTGATTGAGCACTGAAAAACTATCGCCATATTAGCAATGTGGAAATTCTCAGGATCAATGGGAAGAGAGGTTTTAATTACCTAACTGCCTTGTAATTTTAAGAAAATATCTGCTTGCTTAATATAACAAAAAGAGGCCCCTAGAGGAATGCTTAAGTATGCAGGCGTATGTATGTCTGATACAGTGACTTTCTATTAGCTTCCTCATGGACATTATTGTGCAGTGCCTAATTCTCTAAATAAGTGCCTGAGGTAGGATGATGAAGAGAAGAAGGTAAGATTATGTAACTTAAATGTATGTGTATCTGGTTTAACAGATGTATCTGTGACTCTCAGAGCCAAGGATAATGTCCACTTATTCTCCAATCAAAATATTGTCCATCAAAGACCTCTTTGTTTTTTTTTTCTCCAAACAGATCATAATTCTGCTTTTACTCCTACTAAGGTTTCCCCATATATTTTGTAATATATAGACAATAATGTATGTTTGTTTTTTTTAAAAGAACACTACCCTACATTTTATTTAGTTTCTTGGGGTTTCAAATATTTTATTAGTCTATCAGTGATGAGTGATAAGGAATGATGAGAAGATTAATAGAAATAGTAGTGCAGACTTTGTAAATAGTTGTTGAGTGAATTATTGTATCAACAGCTCCGTGGGCAGTTTTGTTAGGATATGTGCAGAGTAACTCTTGTATAAAAAGGATATGCACACACAAATGGTTTATGAGAACAGTTATGAATAAATATACAGCCACACAGAGTTGAACAAGTTGAATTAATGTTTACTTGAATAAATAGCACAGTCCAATAAACAGTCCATGTCACACATGTTTTTAACAGTCCAGAAATATCCAGGTATAATGTCTTCTTACCAGTTCCATATCTTTTACAGCACACAAATATCAAACCATAATACAACAAATAACCTTTGCTATCAACAGAATATCAAAATAAACAGGGTTAGTCAGTATCGGTCCGTGGTCTTGGACTTGATTGTTGTGGTAAGTTGAGTGGTGAAGGCAGTAGCAAGCGAAGAAAGCAGGCAAGGAACAGAGATCAGTAATATTCAATTGTAAAAAACACAGAAGATTCTACCATATGTGGTGGCCCAAAGATACTGGTGGAGAATTCAAAAAGACCCTACACCATTTCTGACAAATGGCAGTCCAATCTCTTCTTGAAAGTCTCAAGTGATGGCACTCCCACAACTTCCGAGGGCAACTTCTGTTCCATTGGTTGATAGTTCTCACTGTCAGAAAGTTTCTCCTTATTTCCAGGTTGAATCTCTCCTTGTTCAGTTTCCATCCATTATTCCTTGTCTGGCCTTCAGGTGCTTTAGAAAATAGCTTCACCCCTTCCTCCTCTCTGTGGCAGCCCTTCAACTATTGGAAGATGCTCTCCTGTCTCCCCTGGTCCTTCTCTTTTGGGTGATACTCAAAAGGGCATCTTCACAGAGATCTTTACTTTATATTTATTCCAGACTCATAGGATGGCATATCTACAAAGTGATTATTGAAATAAATATTTAATTTAACCTTATCATCATGTCATCAAAATCTTAATTCATGAACCTCCTTCATGAACCTTTATTTTGGAGAGTCACCCACTCTTTTAGCCAGACCAAACAAAAGGCATCAAAATACAATTTCGAATCTGGTGAACCCAAGCCTCCTCTTTCCTTAGCATCTTGCAATAATTTATATCTAATTCTTGGGTTTTTTCTTTGCCATATAAAGTTAGAGATGTCAACTTGCCATTGTTTAAATGGAGTATCAGTTATAAGAGTTGATAGTGTTTGAAACAGAAAAAGCACCTTTGGTAGAACATTCATCTTAATTACTGAGATTCTACCCAATAGTGATAGTTGCAATTTATCCCATCTTAATGTCTTTTTTAAAAGAATCATTGGATACAAGATGGGCAGCAAATACATTTTCTAAATACATAAATAAAATAAACAAATTCCAAAGAAGCACAAATTTATTTTTAATCAATTACTGTATGATTTGTATTTGTCAACATAACCTCCAGGTATTTCACCTTTTTCTTTATCTTAGAACCTGACTTTTCAGTCATAGTCCTGAGAGGTCATATTCTTAATAAGCGTTATTGTTGTTTTCTGTTTGTTAATTGTTAATTGTTTTCTGTTTATTTATTTTGAAGCCTGCTAATGTTAACGTTCTGACTAGTGAACACAAAAGAAGTAGACACTCTCAGGATCTTTGAATTCCCAAAAGTATAACTTTATTGGATATACCACTTCGGAACTGCAGAAGCAAAACCAGCTCATTTTCCTCCGTAAATACTCAGTTAACTAATAGATTCCATTTCTCCCCACCCCTGGCTGTTCACATTGTCCAATTATAAAACTTCCTTTTGTTGTGAGAACAATCCATGTCTCCATGTAACGCCTGCAGTCGTGACCTTGGTGAGGTTCAGGCTCTCGTGGTCCGTAGACAAAATCTTAGCATTTCGTTTCCCCGTTCCCTCCTCCTGTCAGAATAAGTAGAGCAATTCAATCTTGACAGCTAAAGCTCCAAACTCATTTAGTTTCTTCATCAAATATTCATTATCAGTTTGGGGTCTTGTAAAAATATAACTAAATCATCAACAAATGGTCTCAATCTATAAATTTCCTTTTTCATATTTATAGCTGTTATTTTCTCATCTTGCTTAATATTCATATTCAAAACTTCCAACACCAATATAAACAACAGGCGAAATAAGGGGCTTGAACCCTTTTAAATTTCACATGGTTTAGTTAAGTCTTCATTAATAATCATCTTTGCTTGCTGTGATGTATAAATTGCTTTGACCCACTGAATAAATTTGTCTCCAAATCCGTATCTTCCAAAAGATAAAAAAAATCCAATTTAAATTGTTGAAGTCCTTCTGTGCATCCAAAAATATTAAAGCTACCTGTTTCTTGTTATGATATTGTAAGTATTCAGTCATGTTCAAAACAGTCTTTTTGCCAAAAAGTCAGATTGATCTTCATGAAGATATGACTATAAAATCTCATTATTGTTTAGTTTCAAACGTTCCTTTATTAATCTAATTTAACAAATGTTATTTAAGATGACTAAATAGTTCATAGAGCTCAGAACATTTTATTTTTCTGCATTGAGACAAATACATTTAAATAGACAAAAGTGTCTGAAAGAGAAAGATATTTTTAAAACTCCTCTTTCAGAATGCTTCTGTCTATTTATGTATATTCACCTAAATATAGAAAAATATAGCTTCTAATTCATAGTATAATACTGTATTATATAATATAGTATAGTACAGTAGTATTATAACCCAGGGTGACATACATATTCTTGAATCTGCCTCTTCTTAGGGAATGAATTTTTAATCAGATGAAACAACACAGATTGGCAGAATAATCTTAAAGATGTCGCATGAGAGATACAAACAAGATCAACTATTAACTTAAACATGTAGTATTATACATATACACATACAATATACAAACTGGTTCATCATGAATTATTATTGGATCAATTTCATTTCTAGAATCATAAAATTATGTTAAATTTGTTAATGAACATTCATATTTTATGATTTCACATGAACCATGCAAAGCCTCTGGGGCGCAGTGGTTAGAGTGCATCACTGCAAGCTACTTCTGCTGACTGCCAGTTGCCTACAATTTCGCTGTTCAAATCCCACCAGGCTCAAGGTTGACTCAGCCGTCCATCCTTCCAAGGTGGGTAAAATGAGGAGCCAGAATTGTTGGGGGCAATGTGCTGACTCTGTAAACTGCTTAGAGAGGGCTGGAAAGCACTATAAAGCGGTATATAAGTCTAAGTGCTATTGCTATAGGGAGAGAGAGAGGAAAAAAAGCAGTTGATACTGTTAGGGGTAAAATCCAGTGGTGAGATTCATTCAGTTCAACTGGTTCGGCAGAACCGGTGCCTAATTTTTTTGTTCAGTTCTATGAACTGGTTAGATGTGTTCTGGAAAATCTCTTTTCTGGAATATGTCTGGTTGTCATTCAACGTCCTTCCAGGCCGGGGGGGGGGGGGAACCCTCCCCAAAAGTCCAAGAGAGGAGCAATAGAAACCTTTGATCACATCACTCGGGTGAAAACTGTCTCAGGCAGGGCCTTCGCATAAGGCGGCAACCCGGGGCCAAAGTGGCAGTGGAGCACCAGACGATTGGGAACGGTGCTAAAGAGAGTGGGCGTCCTGCCTGCAGCAACCATGCCAGTGGCCCCTTCCTGGCCAGAGCTGGAATGCCGCCATGTTTAAGTGCTGGTTGATGCCAGCCTTCCCTTGGCAGGCCTGGGCAGCTGCTGGAGAAAGAGCGGCTCATTTCAGTGCTTGGCACACAGATGCCCTCACTTTCCCCAAGCATTTGTTTCCCTACCTGATTTCCAGCTCTGTGACATTTCTCCGTAACGTTTCTCACCCTCGTGTTCAGGGAAACAAACGTTTATGGGACTAAAAAAAAAAAAAAGAAAGTTCAATCAATCCAATTCCAACTTCTCACACCCAAAAAAAGATCTCGTGAAGTTGGAGTTGATTGATTGAACTTTCCTTTTTTAGCCTCACCAACTTGTTTGCCTCCACACGATGGCAAGAAATGCAACGGAGAAACACGGCTAAGCTGAAAATCAGAGAGGCAAAGAAAAGCTTAGGGGAAGTGAAGGCATCTGGGCAGTGGTGGGAGGGACAAGCTCTGCAGTGCCGCGCTGCACTGCAATGGAGAAAACGGGAAACGGGGTGGCTGGCACGAGGGAAGGAGGAGGAGGAGGGAGAAGAAAGACCTCTCCATTCCTCATTTCTCCATTGTAGCGCAGAGCCCAGGATCCACTTTGATAGTGGTGTTGATGGTGGCAATTTAACAACTGGCTCACCCAGAGTCAGGTTGGCTGTCGCGGGAGACTCGTCCCATATGTGCAACAAAGCTGGAGGATGGGATTGGGCTATGTGTCTCATGACGGCCCACCTGATCATGGGCGAACCGGTTGTTAAATTATTTGAATCCCACCCCTGGTGAAATCTGGTATGAGTATTTACTTTTTAATGAGCACATTTTAAATCGTTAAAATCTTGCCTTTTGCCTTTTAAACATGAAAGGGTTTGATTTTCTTTGTCATGCACAAATATTCGTAGAATGTGTTTGTGAGACTATAATAATCCCCCAAAGCATCTATTGCACACATGAGAAATTACAGGTAGTCCTTGACTTACAACCGTTCATTTAATAACCATTCAAAGTTGCAAACATACTGAAAAAAGTGACTTGCGAACGTTTTCATATTTACAATGGTCGCAGCATCCCCGTGGTCACAGGATCAAAATTCAGGCTCTTAATATCCAAATTAAGCAATATAATCAGACGCTGTTAAAAGAACGCTTTGTAGAAGCCAGACTTGAAGCTTTGTTTTTGTCATTTTTCCAGCTTCCTGAGACTAAGAATTATCTTCTTTTCAAAAAAAAGCTTTTAGAAAAACAGTGCATTAGTTGGGATTCTAATTCCTGAGAAGGAATAATCCTGGTGCCTCTAAAACAGGGTATTTTTTTTTAATAAACTGAATGGCTAAATATGTCAGCTAGTGATATCCCTGTTCAATCAGCTTTGTTCACTGTTCTGGAAAGGGATTGGAGAGTGGAATTCAAAATGAACAAAGTATTAGATTCCATCTGTTTGGTGCATGTGAGCTGGCAAACATGGCAATTACATTTATGCTGAATGATATAGATATCAGAAATAAACAATTCAAGGCTTAATCAAACAACTAGCGAAGTCCGCACTGAGACCAGGCGCTAACTCAGAAAGTAGTTAGGGCTGAAATTTTCATCTTTGTTCTTGGCAATTTAAGAAGCATGCTACATTTTCTGTTTCTTGTTAAAGCTTATTTAACAGTAGCTGTAAAATAAATGGCGCTATTATTCTTTGTGACAGGAGAAAAGCCCAAAGAGCTGTATAATATTTTGCTAGTTCCTGTCTCCTCTCCACATAGATTCTGGAAACTTTTAAGACAGTTGAACCAAATAAGAATGATTAGCTATGTTTAAGAGGAGAAAACAATTCATTCTGCTATAAAGGAAGCAAATGAGGCTTTCCGTCTGTAAGAAACTGTTTTGTAATAGCAAAAACAGACAAGAAGAAAATATGCTATTATTCTTAAGACCTTTTGCACACTTTACTTGAAACATTAGAGCATTGTGCTTCTAATATTGTTGGTTCTTTTGTTTGTTTTTTTGGCTCAAAACTCTTGGGACTGCTGTCAGAATGTATTTCGATTGTAATTTGATTTGTCCTCTGTCTTTATATGACATTCTGAAGGAAGGGGCATTTCAGTTTACCTCCCAGGATTTTAATCCAGCAAATCTTTCTTTGTTCTGTGTTTAAAATAGAACATAGCACACTGCTTTGCAATTTGCCATCAATGTTTTAGTAGCTTCCTCTTGACAGCAATGATAAGTAAATGAAAAATTGATGGCAAAATATGGTCAATAACCGTGATAATTGAATTAATTTTTATTCGTGCACTTTATAGCATTTACCAAATATCTGTAATGCTCATCAGATACAGTAATTTGATGGGAGTCATAACATTTTAATCAATTTTAATAAAATTGAGGGGGAAAACAACTCTGTTTTTAAAACTAGCCATTAAACTACAACTTAAACTCTTTAACAGTCAATCGAAATCATAATGGGGGAATCCTAAAACTTAAGAAATGTTTTAGTATTCAAATTAAACAAAGTTTTAAGCAAAGCATATGTACCGATTTATACATAGCAAAATGAGAATAGAAACAAACTGTTTGAAGCTGTACCTAGTATTGCTTTTAATACTCACATGTACCTGTTATGCAGTTTTCTCCGAAAGCTGAACAGAAATCTACATATTTAGAAGTCTTACCTTTGTGTAGGTGACTTCATTTATTTTATATCAATTGAACAGTCAGATATGAATTTTCTATATCATAGAGAAAGACAAATTTATAAAGAATTACAGAACATTCTGTTTTCTAGGGTTTTTTTTAAAGTGAATTTCCTTTTCTGTTTTATTTTATAGGTGCTGTAGAATTTATCTATAATATTGATTGTTAAATTTACTTTACTGTATTTGCTTAATGCTGAATCAAGGGCTGTTTCTAAGGAAAAAAAATGAGTTTAGTACAAACTGGATTTTTCAAAGAGTTTATATAGATTAAAAGGAGTAGGAGAAATTTTCTTATTTTACTAAGGGCTACAAAGACTATACTTTTATTTCACTCTCTCTATAAAGTTTAGGAATTAAGATTTGGATGGTTCAAATGGAAAACAGAAGTCATAATATTATCGCATGTTTGCTGGGGTGTGGTAATATAAATTATACATCAAATAAATATTTCATGGAGTTCATCATTGCTTTTTAAATAGACAACATATTAGGCTGCTGTCTGTCAAATCAAACTGATGATCCGTATCAGTGATGGGATTCAGCCAGTTTGCACCGCGTCTCTAGAACCAGGTGTTAACTGTTTGCTCAGTTTGCAAACCAGCTGCAGCCTTGCCCCATTCAGGCCTCTGGAGGCCTTCCCCAGCCTGTTACAGGCCAAAATGGAGCCTCTATGGGCCCAATCCACTTATTCCTGCCCATTTCCCATGCCTTTACTATACTTACTTTTCAAAGACCTGCAGAAGAGGCTGAACCTCGTGGCGGAAGAAGCCAAAGTCAGAAGCCGATGAAGCTGTAAAAAGTGAGGAAAATAGCTTTTCCCATTTGAATAAAAGACCAGCTTCTCTGCCATGGATCAGCCTCCTGCATGCTACTAAATCGCTAGTTCAGGAATTGGGGTGTGCCAGTCAATCAACGTCTCGCAGTTCAGCCCAGTGAGACAAAGGAAGCAAACGCCTTGTTGATTGGCTGCTGTTGCTACTTCAATCCCTGAAGCTGTCCTAAAGCAGGAGGCCCCGCTGGCCATGTGTCCCTAAGCAAAAGTCTTTTCTCAGAAAGCTTCCTTAGCTTTCACATTCTTACAGCTTTGCCACCAGTTGAATAAAACACTTTGGCTTCTCTGCCAGTGGGTCAGCCTCTTCTGGACCTGTGGAGATCTTCAAAACATAAGTATTCCACGGGAAATGGGGTGGGAAAGACTAAGTGGGATTTGGGATGCTAGCAAAGTTGTCCCCATCATGGAGACCCCAGATTGGATTGGGCGAAGCCTTGGATGGCCCGCTGCAGCACTTGGTCCCATACGCTGTTCCCCAGGCTGAGATACCTCATGTGCATTCAATTAACAAATGCATTGGGGAAAATACGGAGTGATCACGTTCATTTAACGTGATTCAGTCAAATCCCCAGGTTACATTTGTAACTGAAGGATTACCCGCATAATGAGAGGGAGGGAGAGTCTCAGGGAAGGCCTGCCTTAGCACCACACGAGTCCCATGTCACGCCCACCCAGTCATGTGACCACCCAGCCACGCCTACTCAACTGATTATTATTTTTTTAAAGTTTTTATTGGTTTTTAAAAACAAACATAAACAAACAAAACATAAAAACATCAAACCATCTTCCATATATGTACATGCAGTGTGCCGGTTGCTTTACAAATTGTTTTGTGCTTCCATTTTGTAGTCTTCAATTACAATTACATTACATATAATCTCGTATTTTCAATCAAAAATTAAATACCTTAGTATTTAATTTATTAATCAGTCATTTGACTATACTTTTATTCATTCATGTTTTACAAGATAATCATAATTTACTTAGTTTGTTTTATAACAGTTCATATTATCATCCCAAATCTATCCTAAAATCATTTTGTAGATATACAAAATTTCTAAAAGTCTACATATTTCATTACTGTATTTTATTGTCTAACCATTGATAGAATAGATCTCAAATTTTATAAAATTGTTTGTCCTCTTGTTCTCTAATTTCAAATGTCAATCTACTCATTTCAGCACATTCCAATATTTTCTTAATGATTTCCTCCTGTGATGGTGTTTTCTCATTTTTCCAGTTTTTGGCAAATACAATCCTAGCCGCTGTTAATACATTTATAATCAGATATTCCAAGTCTTTACTATATATTTCAGGTAAAATTCCCAATAAAAATATCTCTGGTTTCAAGTCTATATGTTTTTTTGTCATTTTTTCCAACCATGCAGACACTGCAATGGTTATAAGTGTGAAAAACAGTCATAAATGACTTTTTTTCAGTGACTTAACTTCTAACAGTCATTAAGGGAACTGTTCTAAGTCAGGGACTGATCTGTATTTACCAAATATATATGTGTGGTCTTGTGGCTGTCATGTTGGATAAATAAACCATAGCCCTTGGAAATGAGCATACAATAAACGAGCATTCCTAATTTTCAGCAGCCTCTAATTGTGTATAAAATATTATCTTATCTTTTCATTACTAAAATTAATTGGGGAAAATATTGCTAGGTGATGCCTTTTATAGGTGATGTCTATGTAATGTTTTAAATATGTTATTTTATCTTTAGAACGTTTTGTAATTTCTGAAAGCAAAGTGGCATTGCTAATTCAGTTACATCAGCAGCAGCAGTTACTGTACAACATTTGAAAATAAAACAGAGGTCTCAGTAAGTGCAGAATTGTGGCCTATTTAGTTCAACTGACATACAAGATATGTCCTTACTTGACCTTCCTTGAATCTGTGTTATTATTAGTATTGTCAAGTGTTATAATCTTTAGAAAATGACAGAGAGTGGTTAATTGCATGGGCCATTTGTAATCGATTTTTCTCACAGAATGCAACAAAAGAACTTTTTATGCAATGCTTCTATTTTGGGCAGTAATTAATTCAAGTGGTTCCAACGAGACAATTATTGTGAACGCTCGTGTAACGGGTTGAAGAGAAAACCTGTGTATTTTTGTAGAAAAAAATATTTTAGGTTTCAAAAGAAAGCCAACGTTAAAAACCAAATGTTTTGATTTTGCTGAAGTGATAGGTTCTTTAAACTAAAGATTGCTGGCTGCGGTAAAGTCAGGCTAGGACTAAAATTCCCATGCAAAACATTACAAACTTTTCCCTTTCATCCTGCCCCTCCGCCTTGACCGATTTGACTCCAGCCAATGGCAAGCCGTATAGGTGTTTTGAGAAACGCTCAGATGTTCGGAGCAATGCGTATTAGATTCTCGAGCTTCATGGCCTCAGAGAATGGCATAGGCTGTTTCCCTGCACCTCTGATGTCTGTCGAGCTGTCATCTCCACTCCCTCTTCTCCAAACTTATGCCCCACACATGCTCATTTGTACATTTAGTCTCCTTCCCCTTCTCCCTAAAGTTGATAGCCGTTGATAGCAGGATGCCAGCGAGGATCTAAGCTGAAAATGGCAGAGCTGACACTAGGTGCTACTGCTATTGCTGTACCTTTCTCCATCTCTGCTATCGCAACCGCTATCATTATACAGTATATCTATATAACTAGACTTATTACCGTATTTCCACAAAAGGAAACCTTCAGACAGTCCAAGCTGTCTTTGACCGACAAGCCCCTTGTACAGCCGAAGGCGTCCAATGCTTCCTGGGCTAGCTAATTTCTACAGGAAATTTAGACCAGGGATTGTTCATAAAGCCAAACCATCGATCCAATTGATCCAACAGAAGGGAAGTTCAATTTGCTGGAACTACAACACACCAAACAGCGTTTAAAGAGTTAAAGCAACTTTTTCCTTGACAGCCCTTGTCCAGACAGACGCTTCAGATGAACTCGTTGGAGCTGTTTTCTTACAAGAGGGAGGGGGAAGAGGACAGCTTTCATCCATGCAACCTCTTTTCCAGGGTCCCGACAACTCCAGAATGCAATTATGACGTCTTTAATAAGGAACACCTTGCCATTAAATCGGCATTCCAGCACTGAAGACTCTTCCTAGAAGGTGCAAGCGTTTCTATAGAGGTCAACACTGACGGCAAGAATTTACCCACCCTGCAAGAAACCAAGCCGCTTTCGCCTAGACGTGAGATGGAGCCAATTCTTCTCATGTTCTGATTTTTACAATGCATATGTCTCGGACTCCAAGAGTTTAATGCCAGATGTGCTCTCTCACAAATAAGCATATTTCCTTGTTCAGCAGATTCCATAGCCAACAACAATCCTGTAAACTTCCAATGTTCAGATTCACCAATCACCACCAGCCCACGGAGAGGTTGGGAGCTGCCCAATTGTACCAGAACTTGTTCACCAAGATAAAAGGGACAGCAACAACAATGAGATTACTTCTCAGGGGCCAGGATAGAGGACCTCAAGGAGAGTAGCCCTGTTTGCAATGGAGGGAGGTATTCTGAAACCCAGAGGCAGAGTAGTAGTGCCCCCCAGTGCACAGAAGAGGTACTGCAGCTTTTGCAATGATAATCAAACGGCAGGGCTTAGAGGGACTGTACTGTATGTTCAAAACCCTGCATAGAACTATAAGAGACGTTTGATGGCTTAGGATGGCTGCAGACATCAGGGAATATGTGACTTCTTGCCACAAGTGCAGGAGCGCCAAACCGCTCCGTCAGAAGCCTGCAGGGCTATGCCCCACCATCACCCTCGGCATACAGTCTCTGGATTTCATTACTGATTTACCTTCTGCCAAAGTCTTCATTGCCATGTTAGCGGTGGTAGATCTTTGAGGCCAAGATGGTCTAAATTCTACCCTGTAAAGGATGGCCCAATGCCAGAGACAGCCCAAGATATTTTTTAGATCGTGTCTTTCGCTACGTGGTCTTATCACTCGTGTCAGACACAGGGGCACAATTCCAATGTAGAGTTTAGAAAGTGCTTTTTCAGTTACTAAATGTCAAATGGGGAAGCTGAAAAGGCTAACCAGCGGCCGTTTTTGGCCTGCAAAGTGCTTCTGGATGCCAGGGAGGGCAAAAAATGGGAATGGCGGAGGCTTTGGGAGGCCAGACATGGGCCCATATTCTCTGTATAAGATGCATAGACATTTCCACCCACTTTTTTTTGGGGGGGGGAGGAGTGGGATTCAAATTTCTTGACAACCAGTTCTGTGGGCATGGCCTAATTTGTGGGTGTGGCTTGGTGGTCATGTGACTGGGTAGGTGTGGCTTGCTAACTGGGGGTGGGTTGGTGGTCACGTGACTGGCTGGGCGTGGCTTGTATGTACATATTGTAAATATTTATGTAAATATTGAATTTTTTATTTTAAAAAAGAACAACTTTTATCCAAAATCAGGCAAAGCAGATTGAGTTACTTGCCGAATCACAAATTCACTCAGAGATCTACCTTTCTGCAATCTGCTGCCTGAGTCTGCACTGAAAAATAGAAGCTTCAGTCCTAAGGAAGGTTCGGCTCTGCTCTCAGGCCACATCTCCCCCACCCCCCCAATCCCCTGAATACCACCCCTGACTGGGCCTCAGGGAAGCCTCCCGGGTGAAGGCAAAGCAGTACAACAGCGATTTAGATTAGCTAGAAAGCAGAAATCTGACAGGACGGGGGGAGGGGCCAGTCAGTGGCGCGATTTGCCGGTTCTCTGAACTGCACAGAATCGTAACATCTGGTTCTATAGAACTGGTCCGAACTGGTAGAATCCCACCCGTGGGGGGAGTGTGTCTTATACACCGAACAGTACAGTATCTGTGTCAAGATTTGGATGAGAGTAATGCATTTGTTCTTGTCCTCTTGAACTTCTGAATGGTTGTTGACGCTATTGAGCATTGTATCTTTCTAGACCACTTCAGAGGGCCGGGGATTGAAAGGACTGTTCTGTAGTGTTGCCATTCCTTCTTTAGTGGGCAATTTCAACCAGCGATAGTAGGAAAGTTCTCTTTCTTTCGGTTTCTATAGGAAGCTGCTGGGTGACGTCTTTCATCCTTTCAAGGTCATCAGGAGCATCAGCAATTGAGAAGTTATGGCTGGTTACATAAAGATTGTACCCACGTATCTCATATTAGTGAAATCAGCTACTAAATCGAGACAAAAGTCGATTTATTTTTATCTATTTTTTATTTTATTCAAATGAAAATTAAAATACAAAACTCCAAAAAAACATGGAAAAAAAAACCCCAACCCACAAAGTGATTCCCCATGATTGTTTTCTGGGTGGGGTGGAGTGGGTGGGCTTAATCTTTCGGAATTCTGTATTTAAACAGATTAAAAAGAAAGGCTAAATTGATTTATTCCTTACTTTCATTTGGAATTGCTCAACATCTTGTTTTCATAAAACACGGTTTGGAAGTTTTTAATCTACTTTAGACTACTTTACAGGTGAAACTCAAAAAATTAGAATATTGCACAAAAGTTTGTTTAAGCCATAATCAACTCAGTTATGACACATCACGGCTTGCTTTGCTATCTTGCTTTGCATGTAATGAGTCTATCTCATATATTAGTTTCACCTTTTAAGTTGCATTCCTTAAAGAAATGAACTTTTGCACGATATTCTAATTTTTTGAGTTTCACCTGTACTCCACAAGTTATGGGTGATGCTAAGTCACTTGAGACATTCAAGAAGAGATTGGACTGCCATTTGTCAGAAATGGTGTAGGGTCTCCTACTTGGGTGGAGGGGTTGGACTAGTTGACCCACAAGGTCCTTCCAACTCTGTTAACCTGCTAATTTTTAGAAGAAAATAGAACTTACAGAATTGCATTATTAGTCTCCTAGTACTTAAGGTTACTTGAGAATTATACACTCACACTTTGGTAAGAATTATAGTGGATTTGGGTCTTAATTACAAGAACTAGTTAATTCTATTACATGTCCTAGCAGAACTAGTTAACTGATTTTTTTTTAACAGTGTGTAACTATTTATTCCACACCCCTCTTTGGCACAACTAATGGTTCAGACCCAAAGCCACAGAAAGCTAAAATCAGTTATTGGCTGTGCAATGTGACCCTCTGGAGGAGTTTATGCAAGTGTTGAGTCATAAAAATACTGCGTCATCTCTGATGCTATATTTTTAGACTCTGAATTGAAAGATAACATGAAGCCTGCTGAATAATGTAGACCTAATATGGACAATCTTTTTCCTGGAAAGATTGTGAATTACATTTCAAAAAGGATTCCAGAAAAGAAAATAATTGATGAGCTTTCTCTCTGCTCATTGCCCTTGATATCCTTCCCCCGAGCCCTTGCCTTTCTCTCATCTTCTTTCAGACCCTTAGTGCAGACTTCTTGCAGGGCATCATTATATTTTGTATTTCCTTCTCTCCCGTTAGGGTTTAGCATAGTATTTTCATGCTGTGAAACCAACAATTTAATGATATGGTGAAAATAACTAAACCTGTAATTCTATAGTCCTGAGAAATCTGCAGGCAAATATCTCACCAAAGGACTGTGCTTAGAGACTTTCTAAGGAAATGCAATTAGAGGGTAGGGTTGTTAATCATCTAACTTCACTTCCTCTCCTTCCCTCCTCTCTCTATCCTGCCATATGTTTCTCCACGGGATTAAGAAATCCTGAATTGCATGCTTCTTTTGGAATTGAAAGAGTTTGTATATTTCTTGCCATAACACAATAACGGTTATATTGAAAAGGCTCTTGATAAAGAACCACAACAAATGCATGATGGAAAAAGAAAAATCCAGGTGAAACTCGAAAAATTAGAATATCGTGCAGGTGAAACTCGAAAAATTATATGCAGGTGAAACTCGAAAAATTAGAATATTGTGCAAAAGTTCATTTATTTCAGTAATGCAACTTAAAAGGTGAACCTAGTATATGAGATAGACTCATTACATGCAAAGCAATATCGGTCAAGCTGTGATATGCCATAATTGAGATAATTATAAACCCAAATTCACAATCTCAGAAAATTATAATATTGTGAACAGGTTCAATATTCTAGGCTCAAAGTGTCCCACTCTAATTAGCTAATTAAACCATAACACCTGCAAAGGGTTCCTGAGCCTTTAAATGGTCTGGTTCAGTAGGAATCACAATCATGGGAAAGACTGCTGACCTGACATTTCTGCAGAAAACCATCATTGACACCCTCCATAAGGAGGGAAAGCCTCAAAAGGTAATTGCAAAAGAAGTTGGATGTTCCCAAAGTGCTATATCAAAGCACATTAAGAGAAAGTTATGTGGAAGGGAAAAGTGTGGAAGAAAAAGGTGCACAAGCAGCTGGGATGACTGCAGCCTGGAGAGGATTGTCAGGAAAAGGCCATTCAAAAGTGTTGGGGACTTTCACAAGGAGTGGACTGAGGCTGGAGTCAGTGCATCAAGAGCCACCACACACAGATGGATCCTTGGACATGGGCTTCAAATGGTGTATTCCTCTTGTCAAGCCGCTCCTGAACAACAAACAACGTCAGAAGCGTCTTACCTGGGCTAAAGAAAAACAGAACTGGTCCGTTGCTCAATGGTCCAAAGTCCTCTTTTCTGATGAGAGCAACTTTTGCATCTCATTTGGAAACCAAGGACCCAGAGTCTGGAAGAAGAATGGAGAGGCACACAGTGCAGGATGCTTGAAGTCCAGTGTGAAGTTTCCAGTCTGTGTTGATTTGGGGAGCCATATCATCTGCTGGTGTTGGTCCACTGGGCTTCATTAAGTCCAGGGTCAACGCAGCCGACTACCAGGAGATTTTGGAGCACTTCATGCTTCCTTCCAACAGGCTGATAGTTCCATGCTATGCCACACTGAGGCAGTAATTGCTGCAAAAGGGGCCCAAATCAAGTACTGAGTACATATGCATGATTACACTTTTCAGAGGTCCAGTATTGTTCTATGTACAATCCTTGTTTTATTGATTGCATGTAATATTCTAATTTTCTGAGATTGTGGAATTTGGGGTTTTCATGAGCTGTAAGCCATCATCATCTCAATTATGACAAATAATGGCTTGAACTATCTTGTTTTGCATGTAATGAGTCTATCTCATATATTAGTTTTACCTTTTAAGTTGCATTACTGAAATAAATGAACTTTTGCACAATATTCTAATTTTTTGAGTTTCACCTGTAGATATCTAATTGTTTGGAATTACTAAGACTGTGGCACTACCAAAAATAAAATGCTTTTGTCATGGTATTTTTAATATTTGTTTGTCATTTCTCAATGCAAAGAACTTTTAAGAAAATTGTAAGAATGTAATTGTTTCTTTCAGATCTCTAGCTGCTTCTCAAAATTATATTTCAAATCAGTTGGCTATAAGTTATAGTAGTTCTGCAGGTATTAAATTTTAATGAGGCTGAGAATTTTAGTTGTCTGGGACATAATCAGATCAATGAGTGTAGTGATGCTTTTTGGTAGCTGAATATTGTCTATAAAAGAAATATGTTCTGTAAAGCTCATTTTTTTCTGGATACTCTGAGGTCCACTCTCCAGAAAAAAAGTTGTGATTATTTTTTTAAATCAAGAATCAAGTCTAGGAAAAATAAGTTTGCCTTTTATTTCAGACCTTTTCTCCCCAAGTATTTCAATGTGCTATACAGAATTCAGTATACTATAGAGTTTATTACTTGATACAATAGCTAACCCTGTAATGGACCTTTGTGTTCTTTAGAAAGCAACAGAGGAAATGATTTCCTGGGGCATAAATTTTTTTGCCATTCGCTGTATAAAATCTGCATGCATTCAGCTCCCAATAATGCAGGAGAAGAAATATTCTGTATGGGTGTTATATTCATTTCCCCAAATCCTTCTGCATGTATCATTCTTAGAATTTTGCATCATAATAATACCAGTGATGTTGACTAATGAAAATACGATTTTATTGTTATTGTCTCATAATGGCAAATGCAAAATATTAAGTGGTATTGAGATGTTCAGGAAACTATTTATTCCACTCTCAATTGTTGTAATTCAAAAATGACATGAATGACAATACTAAGGGAAAGCTTACTCCAAATGTTTGAAGCATATCATCCAGGAATATTTGAACTATTCACTTTTTTTTTTCTGGTGTACTTAGCCAGCCAAAGTTTTTGTGATGTATTTCGGCTTGTCAGAAGAATTTTGGCAGCAGTCATCTACACAGCTTTTTAAAAAGAAAATAATGACCATTTAAGAGTGGCATGTTTTACAACAAAGGAAGTTGTTTGTAGTGTCTTTGTATGTTTAGTTTGATTAATTCCATTTCTGCATAAGTTTAAGAGAGGGGAGAGGAAGACAAAAAATGACTTATGTCCATTTTCCATCCAGCCTTGCCTAGATGAAGCGCTAGAAATGAAGTGGGGCTTCTTTGGAGACTAGCTTCAACTAGTTACTCTATCCGAAGCTTCATCAAAGTGAAAGGACATCTCAGCATGCTGCATACCTGTACATACATGCAGATTCATAAACAAATGGATATATACACATACACACCATACAGTGATATCTACCCATCCAGTCAGGAGTGGCAGTCTTGTTATCCCCTAGAGATGATGTCTGATGAGGAGCATGGCCTTTTCTGGTTGTTCTGTTCTTGAATAACTGTGCTTATCTGGTGACTGTACTGTATGGTTTTTAATTATTTAAACATTTTGATTGTTTTTATAGTTGCTTTATCTATTGGTTGTTTGGTACTGATTATATTTTAACTGTAAGTAATCCAGAGTAATGAATGAGAGGTGAGTAGCTATATAAATTGAATAAATAAATAAACAGAGAAACAGGCAATTACTTTCACTCTAGCTAGTATTTTTACATATTGTTTTCATTAATGTATTCCATTTTTGAACTGAGTTCTATGCTGAAGAAACATGAATTGCAATGAGATATTATTGATATGTTGTTTTGAAAATGTGACACTTCTGAATGTATTTCTCTCCTGTTTCTATTCTTCATTTATTTTACACACACACATACACACACACACACACCAACCAGAGGTGGTATTCAGCAGGTTCTGACCAGTTCTGGAGAACCGGTAGCAGAAATTTTGAGTAACTTGGAGAACTGGCAAATCCCACCCCTGACTGGAGATTTTACAGTATCCTTCCCCTGCCATGCCCACCAAGCCACGCCCACAGAATCGGTAGTAAAAAAATTTGAATCCCACCACTGACACACATACACAGAGAGAGAAAGAGAGAGGGTGGGAGAGATAGGAGAATTTTCCAAAGCAGCAATTTTTTAATTCCATATTTTATGTTACTTCGTTTTACAGGGCAGATGAGATCCTTGCAGATCCTTGGGCGCACTCAACACCTTCTCCCAAGTTCCCCAGCACTTTTCAATGCTTAACATCAATTTATGTATTTCAAATTGTGGATGCTTCATTAAAATATTTTGACAATCGTATTTATTCCTATCCAAATCAGTCAACCTCATTTAGCAGCACAGATGGCATTTTACTGTATCTGCCTTCAGTTAATTGTCTTGAGAACTGTAACGGAAAAGAGGGTTATCCATGAGGACTGCTAACGCCAAGATGGCATTTGTAAACATTTTTCTTAATATATATCCAGATAAACATGCCTGATTAGAGCAAAAGAGCTGAGTTGCTCCAAGACACAAATGTCATCTCATATATGAACCTATTCCACACTGCAGTGGATTCACAGGACTCTTCTAGTCTAGGGCCAATGCATAGCCAACCAAGTATTGCTAAACTATTACCTTCTGGCATCTCTTACAATTGACTGGACTAACTGGGCCTGTTGGGAAATATGTCCATCCTTGTGCAATTCTTCATAAGATCCAGCTATCGGGAGTGTAGCTATTCCACTAACAATATAAACCCAGAAAAAAAAATCCTGTTGGAGCAGTTCAAAGCTCTGTTTAATACAGTATCCAGTTTCCCACAATGGTGAGACAAATACTTCAGGAAAACCCACCAGCAGAATGACAGAAACTAATATTCAGAGATTTACTTTCCTGGAATTTCAGACGTATAATAAAAGTGGGAGATGCCTTTTCTCTGTTCATTTTTCTTCCTTCATCCATTCTGGAACGCTTCCGCTTAGTCACCTCACCAGTTTTCTTAAATTATTTATTGTCATTTCTAAAATGGAAATGTGGGCTGTTTTAGATATATGCAGATGGACAACCTGTTAATGTCACGGACCACATTTTATATATATATTTTAATTCAGTGAGAGGCCCAGTGATTCTGGTAATTTACATAGTTGGAAACCACGCAATTAATTTTGGCAGCCATAGTACATAAATTTAGCAATGCAGTTGGGAGGGAGGTTTGTTGGATCTGAAAAAAGGCTGGAAAGGATACAAACATGTTAGAATCTGGATATATAAAAGACTGTTTTTCGTACCCATATTTACTATAGAAAATATAGAAAACCCTCCAAATCTAAGGCTAGATTTGGAGGCTTTTGCATAGAGATTTGATAGTGATTTTATGGTTGATGCATTAAGAATAAGCAAATACTATTTTTAAAAGAAATAAAATATTTGGGAATTGATATGAATACATCATCAACATAAACACTAAACTGTTAAAGCAGGAACCAGAGGGTTCTCAGGCTGCACTGCCTATAACATTATTGTTTTGTTTTTTTAAACTGTAGAATTCTTGAAATGTTCTTTATTTTCTGGTCTATTTTTTTATTGTGTGCCACCCAAAGTCACATTTTGTAAGACTGATGGCTATGTAAATATGATTAAACAAATAAAATAATCCACAATGGGGAAAAGACTATGAAACTTTTCAACCCTGAGAAAAAGCAACAGGAAATCAGTTCTGCTTTATTGTTCCTTTAAAAAAACATAAAATTCTTAGATACATCTGAGTGCCAACTTATGAGTTCAACAGGCCAAAAGATAGTCCTCTAAATAGGAGACTTATATTATATATTGTACTAATATTATATGTTGATCTAACAATGAGAATATATCAAGACAAACCTGCAACAAAGATTGATGCCAGTATTGAAAGAAGAGTGCAAACCAAAAAAAAAATGTAATCATGAAACCAAAATTAAGCATAATCAATTGCATGTTTTAGAAATGTTTTAGACAAACTAGAAATAAAAGTTAAAATAAGAAAAAAAAATGGGAAGAGAACATCTGTCTGATCTTGATGAACACAAATCCCAGGATCGGATGAATTACACCCCAGAGTTCTAAAGAAGCTGGGAGATGTCATCTCAGAACCACTGTATCACATCCTTCAAAAATGCTGGAACAAATGGGGAATTACCAGAGGAGTGGAAAAGGGCTCATGTATTTCCCGTCTTTTTTTTAAAAAGGTGGGAGGGGGAAATAGACCCAGGAAATTCTAGACCCATGTTGGGGAACCTATGGCAGACGTGCTGGAAGTGACATGCTGAGCCACTTCTGCCGGCACATGAGAGTTCGCCCAGAAGAGCTCCGCTGTGTCGCCTGACAGCTGATTTTTGGGTATCCTAGAAAACTTACAACTACGCCGCCTCCGATCTGATCTAAGTATAGTATATAAAATCATACATTGCAATGTCCTACCTGTCAATGAATACTTCAGCTTCAACCATAACAACACAAGAGCAAACAATAGATACAAACTCAAGGTTATCCGCACCAAACTTGATTGCAGGAAATATGACTTCAGCAACAGAGTGGTCATTGTCTGGATTACTCTACCTGGCTCTGTGGTTTCTTCCCCAAACCTTCAAAATTTTAACCTTAGACTGTCTACTATTGACCTCACCCCTTTCCTAAGAGGTCTCTCGGGGGCGTACATAAGCACACCAACATGCCCACCGTCCCTGTCCTATTGTTTCTTTTATTTTTATTTTTCTTATATGTACCCATGTATTCAATAACTATGTTTTTACTTATACCTATTATCTTGTAAGCAATTGACAAACAAAATAAATAAAATAACTATCTGGTATGCATGCACAGGAGGGGGTGCATGGGAGACACATGCACATGCGCAGACATGTGCAGTGCACATGAGGAGGTCACGCATGCATGCACAGAGATGCGCAATGCATGGGGTTCGTGCGTGCATGCACAGAAGGATGGCGCATGGGAGGATTGCACACGGTTGCGCAGATGGTGCACGGGGAGATCGTGCTCGCAGGCGCAGAGGTGCACGGCGTATGGCAGGGGAATCACATGCACAGGTGCAGGCATGCGATGAGGGAATCACACACGCAGGCATAGACACATGGTGCACGGTGGGGGGATCACATGTGCAGGCACGAGCATGAGTGCATGAGTGCACGCGCAATTATCGGCACGGGAGCCAACAATGGTTAGCCACCACCGTTATAGACCAATCAGCCTAACATCAATCCCTGGTAATATAATGGCAAAAATAACAAAACAACCCAGATCTGCTAACATCTAGAAACAAATACAGTTATAACTAGTAGCCAGCACAGGTTTGTTAAGCCAATTTTATTTCATCCTTTGACAAAGTGACTAAACTAGTAGACCAATGAAATGCTGTGGGCTTGAGCCCAGGAAGAATCCTAACTCCTTGGGATCCCCTCCATATTTAACTTCCAATGGAGGCACCTTTGGAGTTTGACGCCTTCAGGCAATTGCTCCCCCTGCTGGGGGGCCCTGGGCTGCGGCCACCAGTTGCGCTGGCCCAGGTTGATTTACGAGGGCAGCTACTTGGGCTCTCATAGCTGGGACTGCCTCCCCCTTTTCTCTCTCATACCTTTGATCAGCATGAGTTCCTTCGACAGCTTCATTCAGAAGATGTAAGGCTTGAGCTAATAAAAGATTCCTTCTTTCATCCTCTTGCTATGGTTCCTCTCTGCTACGCCGTCGAGTAGTGGTCACTCCTGGAGGGGTTTCTTCCTCCGGATCTTTCCAGCTGACTCCCAGAGACCATTTAGGCTTTACGGCTGGTTTCTCATCAAGATGTAGCTCTGCAAACAGCTCAGCTTCACCTGCAGCATCTAACAGCAGGGAAATTGGCCTTCCTGCTGCTCCCAGGTCTTTTTGATTGCTGACTGGATTAGACATTGTTTTCAGACCCCCTCGGAAGAAAAAATATTAATTCTCTGGGTGGGCTGGCAAACTGAGATTCAGAATAATGTCAGCTGGTGCTCCATTCAAAATCCAAGAAAGAAATACTTAGATTCTATTAATTAGAGAAAAGATATCTTTTACTGGAAATTAAGTGGTAGCACCAAAGGAATTCTGACTCTGAGAAAATGAGCGCGTAAATCACATATACAAAATGATGGCATCATTCCCACCCACAATAATCCAAACTTTCCATCCAATTAAAAGTTGTATGTAACATCATGTGGGCATCTTCAGGTGGTGATGTGACCTCTGTCCGTTGACCTTGACATATTTTGATAAAGAGGTGTGCTTGCGCATAGCATAAGAAAGAAGCATAAACAAGAAACTTTCGCCTCAACTTATACAGTTTATTCTGAAACCTCCAGCTCACTTCCCATAACTATTTCACCCTTCTTCCCCCGCATTACTTATGACAGCTGAAAGATGCAAAGCAAAGGAAAGAAATCTTGAAGGCTGACAGTGACTAAATTAGCAGACCAGTGAAATACTGTGGACATAGGATACTTAGACTTCAGCAAGACATTCAACAAAAGAGACCACAACTTACTTCTTGATAAAGAAGAAGCAAGAAAAAAGAAGCAAGAAAAAAGTGGGATAGCATTACCATCAGATGGATTTAAAACTGGCTGACAAACCATATTCAACTAATAGTCCTTAATGGCACTCCGTCTACATGGAGCGAAATAAGCAGTGGGGTCTTAGGCACACTACTCTTCAATATTTTCATAAATAACTTAGATGAGAGAATAGAAGGGGAACTTATCAAATTTGCAGATGATACTAAGCTGGCAGGAATAGCCAACACCCTAGATAATAGGCTCAACATCGAGATGGATCTTGATAGACGTGAACGCTGGGCCCTATCTAACAAAAATAAATTCAATGTGAAGAAAAGTAAAGTCCTACACTTAGGCAAGAAAAACCAAAAGTACACATATAGACTGGTTGAAACCAGGCTTAATAGCAGTAGCTGTGAGAGGGATCTTGGAATCTTAGTGGGAGACATGGTGGGATAACAGTGTTACAATATTTGAGGGGCTCTACAAAGAAGAGGTGGTCCAACTATTTTCCAAAGTACCAAAGGTAAGAGGAGAAAAAATGGATGGAAAATAACCAAGGAGAGAAGCAACCTAGAACTACGGAGAAATGTCCTAATGGTGAGAACAATCAACCAATGGAAAAACTTGTCTTCAGAAGTTGTGGGTGTTCCATCACTGGAGGCCAGACAATCATTCATCTGAAATGGTATAGGGTCTCCTTCTTGAGCAGGGCGTGGGGGTTGGACTAGAAGATCTCCATGATCCCTTCCAATTCTATTATTATTCTATTCTACAATATATACCATGTGGGTCATGAGACCATGTTGAGGAATAGAGTGACTCTGAAACTCCAAAAGGAAATCATGTGCGTCGGTCTAACCTAAAAATAGGACATTATCATATCATTAGAATTACTTGATGTTCAGTGAACATGTGTTATACTTGTGCAAAGTATGTGTCTCTATTACAATTGCAGTGGTGGAAGACACAGCAAACTGCAAGAGTTATTATATGCATTATCTAGTAAGGCTGTATTGCTATTACCTTTCTCATCTTTCCTATCACCTTCTATTATTGGTTTCTTATAATTATATTACATTTTTGTTTGTATGTACACTGCAAACTTATTCAGAGACAATCTTAACAAGGAGACAAATTCCTTGTTTGTTCAATTACTCTTGGCCAATAAAGAATATTCTATTCTATTCTATTCTATTCTATTCTATTCTATTCTATTCTATTCTATTCTATTCTATTCTACTCTATTCTATTCCATTCCATTCCATCCCATCCCATCCCATCCCATTCTTCCGTCCCATCCCATTCTTCCATTCCATTCCATTCTATTCCATAATTTCTATTCTATTCCATTCCATTCCATTTTCTTTTCTTTTCTTTTCTTTTCTTTTCTTTTCTATTTTCTATTTTCTATTCTATTCTATTCTATTCTATTCTATTCTATTCTTTCTCTGGAAAGGGCATAATTTTACAAATGGATGATTGAAATAGATTTAAACCTTACACAAACTTATGTCTTCCAGCTGTGTTTCTTAAATACCATCTAGCAGGCCAGGCTAAATTAGAATTCTGAACATTTTCATTGCACATCCTTGGATTTTTTGACTCCTATAGTTTTGGAGTATTTAAATATTGTGATTTTTGGATATCTATCAAAAGGATTACAATAGATAATACTTGTCATATACAGGTAGTCCTTGGCTTATGACCACAACTGAGCCCCAAATTTCTGTTGTCAAATGAGACATTTGTTAAATGAGTTTTGTCCCACTTTACAATCTTTCTGGTCACAGTTGTTAAGTGAATTGCTGCCGTTGAAAAGTGAGTAGCGCAGCTGTTAAGTGCATCTGGCTTCCCCATTTCATTTTGCTTGTCAAAAGGTCACAAAAGAGGACCTCGCAACCTTGGGGCAGAGCAACAGTAATACATATGAACCAGTTGCCAAGCATCTGAATTTTGATCACATGATCATGGGGATGCTGCAAAAGTCGTAACTGTGAAAAATGGTTGTCAGTCACACTTTTAGCGCTGTTGTAACTGTAAACAGTCACTAAATGAACTGTTGTAACTTGAGGACTATCTGTGTAGAAAGACAATCAGTTCAATGAAAGGATTGCAACTGTGTCCTTGATGTGTAAGCTCCTGTTGATAGCAAGACGTCTACTGAGACTTCCCTGCACTATCACTATCACTTCTACTGCAAACCATCTAAGTTGGAATACTGAAGATAACTGGATTCTGAGAGACACGTGGTCAACGCCCCCATCCATCTTGAACCAGATTTGGGGCTGTCACAAGGGAGAATGGGCAACCTTGGGAATGAAAGTAAAGTGACAAGGGAGGATAACCACAACAACCTTCTTTCACCAAAGCTCAAGGCCGAGGAGCTGGAGGTTGGAGGGGTGTGACCAGACTTGGCGGGAGTTCAGGGTGGAGGTGGATTGGAGTGTGACTTGAGGGAGATCAGTAAGGGGTTTGGATGTGAGTTTAATTCAGCAGGGGAAAACGCAGTATTTCAGATCCGGGTTTTTCCAGATGTGCCAATATGACTTCTCTAATAAATTCTTGCTTGGATGGACTTTGTCTCGGAGTGCTGAATTGAGATGGAGAGTTTGGTTGGAACGCTGACACATATTTTTCCGTTGAGAACACAGACTGAACCCAAAAAATATGGACTGAAGACAAGTAAGAAAAGCTTTAACTATTCACAATAACTAAAGTTGTACAAACCATTCATCACCTTGAATAAATTGCTAGTCTTCTTAAAATTCTCTTTGGCTTCCTTCATAGGTATAACTTAGTTTCCAACACACTCATCTTAAATTTACTTTAATCAAAAATATGTGCTCAACTGCTTCATACTGATTTTTAGTGTTGTCTTCAGCTTCCTTCTAATTAGTTGGAATAAAAATAGGCAAGATTCACCTTCGGGATTTTAAGCATTTTTTTTGTAATTGCTTATCAGGCTTTGACTTTTGAAAATTGACAAGTGACAGACTTTCACTACTATATCTTGTCTCCTGGAGACTTCTTTATCTTTTTCTTTTTATCCTCCTGCTAGCATGATAAATAAGAATGTAAGAAGTGATCACAAAACAGGTGGCAGAGTAAGCTATACAAAGTTAGAGGAGTTGCTTCATATATTCAATACTTCAAACACTTGTTAGCTTTGTGATAAAAGGTACATCAGTATTTCAAGTGCCGAACAGATATAATTTATGGCCCACAAATCCAATGTATCTTAAATAGTTCTTTTATCAAGGACATATTTTCACTAGTGAGCCCATTCAACACATTTCTTTCTTATTTTTGTCCTTTTGTTTTGCCACACAAATTTAGAAGAGCTTACGACTGCTTGAATTATCTCCTGCAACAGATATCAGTCAAATAATTAGTATTAATAATAAAGCTAACATATTCTTACCTATTTTGAACCACAGACAAAAAAAAATTCTGGACAAATAATTGATTACTTTTTCAGTTACGTTACAAGTTGAGAAAATATATACATGCCTGACTCATTAGTAGTTGATTCTGAAGTTTCAGGAAAGCCTTTCATTCATCACTTCTAACAGATGTGTGACAAATGTTTGTCATACCATTTTCCTTTTTAATTAAAAAAAATATTGTTGTCCTAGAGCAATAGCATGGTACAGTGACATTATAGAAAGGAACAAAGCAATTTTTGGGGGTAGGATGGGGACTGTTAAGCCCACAAGATACAAGTATTTTATTAGTTCAGATGTCAAAACAAAAATAGAGCTTCCATATTACTGGTGATTGCTACCTTGGGAAGCTGTGGGAGCAACAAATACTTCCCCAGATGTATTTGATATTGAATCCAGTGGATTATTATGTACGGCTTTCCCAAATTATTAGTGAAAGAGAAAGAACAACAATCATGACAATGTAATCACACACACACACACACCCCAATGGTGTCAATATTCACTATTACTGGAGCTTTTCACCCTGCTGAACATATTGTTGTTGAAGTTCAGAAAAAACGTATTTGACTTACACATACAAATGTATAAAGAAGTAAATTGCTGCATCATGACGGCTGTAATGTAAAAGAATTCCCCATCTGTGAGTGAGAAGGTGAAAAGTGTATGCCCAGCCGTTTCATTTATGTATCTTGTGAACGTTGCCTTCAGGCATTCAAGCTGGAATGCAGTGAGCGCACCCTGGCTTAAAAATCTTCACTGCAATGCTAATCAGAATCTTTTAATACTTAAATAAACAGAAATCTCATTTCCCAGAAGTGTAAGGGATCTGTCCCAATTATGAAAAAAGTGTGTGTGTGTATGTGTGTGCGTGAGAGAGAGAGAGAAAACCACATCTAGTTTTCCCCAAAGAGTTGACAATTGTTTACATTTTCATGTGGAAGGATCCAGCCAGTCGACAAGTTTATTTTTAGCAAATATAAACTTGACTACTTGCCTCCTCTCTGAAACTGAGGGATGGGCATAAAAATGATTAACTGGCCAGATGAAACAATGTCTGTGTTCCAGTAAGGGAGGAAAACTTGTGAACTTACATAAATATTCTTCCAGTGGGAAAGGGCAGAAATCTTTTACTGTACAACTTTTAATTCTACTAATATGTTTTTGATTTAAAGTGGGGGCAAAGCCTGTGTTACTCTTCGAAAAAGCACGTGTTACTGAAATACAATTTCCATAGAATGGCAAGGCTAACAAACAGATAAATTGTTAAAACAGCGCGAGAGTATTTTGCTTTCCAATAGCGGTGAAAATGACTGCACAAAAACTTGGCTCTGATTTTTAAGAAGGATTCAAAGGGGCTGCTGTAGTGGGAACTGGCTGAGAAAAATATTAACGATTCTAAATAAAGTTAGAGGATAAATTGTGGCCTCACAGCTGCTATCAGAATCATTATTTTGACAGTTTTGCTGTACTGTTGTCTGTGAATGCCCCAACGAAGCATGGGATAAACTGAGCCTGCTTTGTTCTCAGCCTTTTAAGTGGCCACAAACTACAAGCATTTGATCACAAGACGAGGAAGCACTGAGAAATGTTTCTCCTTTTGCAATTTGAGCATCCAAGAAGGGACAGGGAAGATAAAGAAAAGGAAGGAAAGAAGGGAAGAAAGAAAAGAGAAGGAAGAGGGAAGGAAAAAAGAAGAAAAAGAAAAAGGAAGGAAGGAAGATTATCATGAGAGGGAGTGAGGCTTTGAGGTAAATCCTGCCTTAGCACTTGGCCACCAGCAGCCCTGCTGCCTTTGCCATCGCCTTGTCCTCTCCTGGTGGTCTCCCATTCTATCACCGAGAATGCTTTGGTTACAAAGCTGGATCTCCTCACAAGGAGAGAGGGTGGGCCTCCCTCTGACCCCCCACACTTTGCCCTTCTGCACACACCATGAGCAGCCTGGACAAGGAGAGTGAGGACAGCAGCAGTGAGAGCTGGCCATGCCCACCCTGGCACCCTGAAGTCAACCATGACCCCGATGTGGCCCTCAATGAAATTGAGTTTGACAACCCTAGTCTAAGACAACAAAAAAGCATGTTTTATACAGAGGTGGTGTTGAGCAGGTTCTGACCAGTTCTGGAGATCTGGGAACAGAAATTTTGAATAGTTGAGAGAACCAGCAAATACCACCTCTGACTGGCCCCAGCCCATCTAGTGCGTTTCTCCAATAACACGCCCCTACAATAGGAAGTCCCAGCATGTTTCCTAGGCATAAAATGAAATTAAGCCCCTCCCCCCAAATTTAGGCCTATTTTAAAACATGTGAAATGGGGGAGGGGCCATTAGAAGCACCCCATGGGCAACCATGCCTCGTCAGCAGCCATTCCTAATAGCCAATCATGGTGGAGCGCAGGGGGCTCCCTATCCCCACCAAGCACCTTTGCTGCAGACTCAGGTCAGCGGGTGGGCGGCGTCAGTGTGGATGTCCGCCGGCAGCATTTCAGGCACTTCTCAGGCCTCCGTAGCTTCCATGGTTCCCACCAGCACTGGCACCTCTCTCGCCAGTGCTGTCTCCAACAACAGCATCTGAGTCACTCCCGTTTTTCCCGTCCCCATCCCCACAACAACAGGGGAAAAAAACATTTTGAGGTACCTGGGAGTGCCGCGCGGTGCGTTTTAGTTTAATTCCGAGTGGCTGGTTGGGCGTGAGAAGAGCCGAGTGAGTGTCTCTGCCGCTGCTACCCTTGGTGCTCCAGTGGGAACTGTGGAAGCTACGGAGGCCCGAGAAGCGGCTGAAACTCTGCCGCTGCCCTCCCACTGACCCGGGTCTGCAGCAAAGGCACTTGGTGGGGCAAAGTTTCTGGGGTGGATGGAAATAGATGGAACTTTATAGGGTTCTGGGGTTTTCGATTGAGATGCTCCAGGCAGAGGGTTGTGTCTTTTACTATTCCAATGGTGGTGGGCTAATTCTATTATGCGCTAAAGGTCATATCCTGTCCTTAGAAATTGGGTTGGGGAATGTAAATTCTTAATGCCATCAGCTGGAGCTGTGGCTGAAGGCATTTTGTTTATGAATAGATTGGCCCAGTCTTTCTGAATGGATACAAAATCTGCATTCCTAAAAGTCAGCCTCTTCAAGCTTCTTAGTTTGGAGCTTTTTTTCCTATGGCAGGAAGGCTGGGACTGCTTTCTGCCTTTGTTAAGATTTTTCTCCATTTTTCCTTGGGGGAAATATTTTATCCTGCCTCTTTTTAATATTAAGAATAAAGAATATTTTAATCTCGGCTTCCTACTAATAGTAGAAAAATAGTGGAAAAGCCACCTTGGTTATGGTATCTCTTGGCCCAGCTAGTCAGTACTTGACTGTTCCAAAGCAGTCTACCTTGAAGATGTTGGAAGACATGCCCTTCTGGGTTCAGTTCCAAGTGGGAAGAAAGACACTGGAAACATGGAAGCTGCTTGGAAGGATGGTTTAATGGAATAGAACCATTAAGAACATGGTCCTGGTACAGCTGAACACATGGAGTGGAGAGATATATTTATACCCTCTCTTGGGCCTTGTCCTAGAGCTTCCTGTTCCTGTGCAAGAAATGTATCCTATTGGTTGTCAGACTCCCAGGGGGCTATGCGGAGGTCCAGCTAACCTAGTAGGCTCTCTGTGTACCAGGCTTGGTTGAATCTTGCTGGGTGATGATGTAATGAAGAGGGTTGTGTTCAGAAAGGGTGTTGGGCAATTCCGATTATGGCTTAATGGCTTTGTCCTGGTTTGGATCTTGAATGTGGGCTAATCCTATCACCCTGAAACTAAAGGCCTTTTGTCTTGTAGATATGATGGGCCAGTCTTTCTGGAGATATTATCAAAGATAGGAGGTGTTTTCCTCCTCCACTGCTCCCCACAGTGAGTATGGACACCTCCTCTTACCAGCTTTTTCCTCGCTCACCGTTTTCAGACTCAGGAGAGTCCTGAAGGATCTCTGCTTGCTTCCAGAGGTAAGGGCTGCTTCCTCTTACAGGGCTTTTGCTCTGTGATTTCCCCGGTGGTTGTTCCAGTTTAACTTTCTCATTCACTTTTCCATTCCATTTTCACACACACTCTCTCCTTTCCCTAACAGAAGGTCCTGTGCTCTGGCAAACCCTCCCTATGCTCTCCAGACTCGTTTGGAAGACCAGAGCCTTTCTGTGGTTAGGAAACGTAGAGAGGAAGCAAGATCCAGCTATGATTAGGAGAAGGATCCCCTCGCTCACACGCACAAATGCACACACACATTTCCCATGGTTTTCTGGGCTATAAAATTAAAATTTAGAGGTACTCACATTCTTTCCAAGCAGCCTTTGAGTTCAACACTCAAAACCCATTTAAGACCTTTCTTCCAAATGGCCAAAGGTCCAGGAAAACTCACCCAATGGGTCTGCTGCTGGCAAGAGAGACTTACCTGGGCCAGGTCCATTGGTCCTAGGTTAGCTTGAAGTCCCATCTTTGGGTGCCAAACTGTTGGAAGTAATGTCCATCTGGATTCAGTTTCAAGTGGGAAGAAAGACATTTGGAACAAGGAGGCTGATTGGAAGGATGGTTTAATGGTGAAGCAGAAACACCAAGCGCATGTGATTCTGTGTAGATGAACACATGGAGTGGAGAGTGAAATATATTTATACCCTCTCTTGGATCTTGCAAGATATGTATCCTATTGGTTGTCAGACCCCCAGGGGGCTATGCGGAGGTCCAGCTAACTTTGTAGACTGTGTACCAGGCTTGGTTGAATCTTGCTGGGTGATGATGTAATGAAGAGGGTTGTGTTCTGAAAGGGTGTTGGGCAATTCCTATTATGGTTTAATTGCTTTATCCTGGTTTGGATCTTGAATGAGGGCTAATCCTATCACCCTGGAGCTGAAAGCCTTTTGTCTTGTAGATAGGATGGACCAGCCTTTCTGGGGCTATTATCAAAGGTGGGGGCTGCTTTCCAAGAGCATGTTTCTCCTTTTCTCATCCAGAGAGATACAATATTCTGGATTTTTAATATTTCCTAAAATAGTTCATTGTTTTAGGAGAGGAGTGGGTGTTGTGGTCCGCCGGGAGCCTATGGAAACGGCAGCAGAATCGGACAGTGGGGAAGAACATGGGCGAATCTGGGAGTCTGGAGAGGACTTGGACGATGGTCCTGCATCCGATACAGAGATTGGGCCAGGGCCATCTGGGAGTTATGTGCTGAGTCTGGAGCCTCCAGAATCTGACAGCAGTGAGGGGACAAGGGGAACACATTCCCAGTGCACGTGTGCGCAGAGCTGCCAGAAGGCAAGAGCAGTTAAGACAAAAGGGGCAACTCAGGAGTAAGGCTTGGAGGTGACTGCCTCTCCCATAAGATATAAAGGAAACACAAAAGGACATGGACCTTTGCAGGAAGCAACGTCGTTTGCTCTGTTTGGATTAAACCTTGAAGCTCTGTGTGGACTTTGTACTTTGTTTTTTTTACAGTTAATTTGGTATTTTAGTTGCTGGCAGCAATTCAAAGGAGATAAGGGTGGGTGCTTATCCCGAGAGACTATTTAACACTCATTAAGGGCTAGGAATTAACATAATTCCCAACATTGAAATAAAACAAGAGTTGTTTGGACTAAGATAACATGAAATTTTAAAGTTAAAATGAAAGAGATTGTGAAGAATTAGTAAATATTTATGGAGATTCTCAGTCATCCGGGTCATGGTTGTACTCTTTGATATCTTCATAAATGTCAGAAGTGAAGTCACATTCAGCCATTCAATTCCGGGGCAGCTGACCAGTTGGTTGTGTGAGTGGATGATTTTTATAGGATTCTGGGGGTTTTGTGATTAAGACGCTTCAAGGGGTTGTGCAACATGGTGAGCCCTGTGTCTTTTGCTGTTCTAATGGGGGTGGGTAAATCTTACTATGTCCTAAAAAGTGATACCCTGTCCTTGAAGTTGAGTGGGGCAGGTAGATTTCAAATCCCATTATTTCTATTTTTAGTCTGTTTGGTTGGTTTGATTATGAATCAGCTATAGCAGACAGCTCTTGTTTCCTTATGAAGGGCGCTGTCTAGATAGGCAGCATCTGCTTTCAACAGGTGTCTTCTTATCATCTCTCTTGAAGTATCAGCATCTGCCTGCAGTTACCAGCTTGTTGCAATGTACCTTTTTCAAGCATCTGGCTGGTTGTGGAATGCGCCTTGGAGAGTTTTTTATTAGCGGCTTGACTTTTTTATTTTATTTTCTGAGGAACTTCTTATGGTTGGCTTTTTTAGGGGAAAGGAAAGGGAGGATGGAGGTTCCTACAAAAGACCACTGCAAAGAGAGCATTTTGAAACATTAAAACCCTGGTTTAACATCCAGATGTGTACTCTTCAGAAATATATACTGTCACTATTAATATTTTAAGGCAGTTCACACCATGAAACCATGAAAAGTCATGACTAGACAAGATTTAAAGCATTGTAAATCATACACTCCGGTACTGCTTTTTCTATGTGAAAAAAAATGCTGGTTCTAATACAGGGTAAGTGTTTATCTTCGAAGAAAAGTTTTCTGGAAAAAGATAAATCTGCAATTCACACAGATGTGGAGATAGGAACTAGTAGAAGGGGAATTTATTCTAGTAAAACAGAACTCTGACAGGAAGTCCACAGATCTCAAAGTTGCCAAGATTGAAAAACAATGGTCTAGAAAAGACTATTAATAGCCTGAAAGAACTCTGTTCCTTGCTTAGAGTAGATATCCATCAAAAGCATTTTATCTTGACATCAAGATAAAGTGATATCAAAAAGCTACTCATTAAATAACATTTGGATGTACAAAGCAGTCAATGTCATTCCTGTAAATGCAGACTCATATTTCTAGCACAGCTTCTTTACAGGAGGACCTGGTTTGGATCCTGCAATTTCTCCAGATGCCGCGTCCGTATACCTTCCTTAAATCTTTGTGCAAATTTAAATTTTCTTCCTCGAGGCCTTGAATATAGCACTAAAACTCAATGTAAAAATGAAGAATATAACAAAAAAATAAGACAAGAAAAGATGTGCAAACCAAAGACTTTAAGGAAAAATATGACAAGCGGATTTCACGTCAGACATTTTTATTGAGAGTTTTTTATATCATACAATGACAAATATGGAAAAATGAAAAGAAAATAAAGTGCAAAAAGAAGAAAAAAAACAGGAAAAAGTTAAGCAAGGAAAAAAAATAAGCCTCCCAAACCCTTTTTGAACAGTTGCTAACAGACCCCTTGTTCCACCTGCCTCTTGGCATTACAAAGATTCCCTTCGGCCCCTTATTTATTTAATCCTTTTCCAATCATCACATCCGTTTGGCCACTTTCAGCAAAATAAATAAATAAATAAACAAAAATAATCCGGTCTTTTTAAAAAGTATTGACTGTTTTGTCCCTGACCAAACAGGGACACGTAAATAGCGCCGTCTTTGAAACAAGTTTCCGAAAGAGAAAAAGATTGAGAGCAAAGCATCCGCCCCCTTGAAAAAGCTGTCAATTAAAACCCCATCCGGAAACGGAGGCGGGGGGTTTAGTTGCCATAACAACAATCCTAACCGGTCTGTGCGCGTCAAGCAGCCGCGCGCTAGGGGTTGCTAGGTTACCACTATGGAGTGGAAGGCCTACCGCGCGCTAGCGGTTGCTAGGTTACCTCTATGGCGCGGAGGCCTACACGAGCCGAGGCCGCCTTTGTCCTTTCATACCCCTTGCAAGCCGGGGCAGGAGAAAGATCGTTAGTGGGTGCCGCTCAACCATCGGAACGGAGGCTCGAAAACAAACCTTTCCTGCGAGGCGAGGTAAGGGGCGTGTGAAAGAAGAAGACAGTCCGGCGACCGCGGCGCTGTCCTCGGCGACTCTTGGAAGGGCGGACCAATTTTTGGCAGGGAGGGCAACTTAACCGGATAAAGTTCCTACCTGTCGGAGCCTTGGTAGGATGAGTCTTTCTGTGGAAAAAAAAACAAAAAACGGAAGGGCTCTTGCTTTGGCGGGGATCGAACCCGGGGTACTTTTCGGCAGCAGAATTGGGAAGAGAGCAAGCGATGGTTTTAAGTTTTCTTCCTTGGAAAGAAACGAGGTCAAAGCCGGGCTGGATTTTATAATGGTTCAAACTGCCCAACGGGATGCTGGGGTCCTAAGGGGATCCTTTTGCAATAATTGCTTGTTAGAGCGTCGAGGATCCAGGTTGCAACTGGTGCTGCCTGGAAGGCACCTGCAAAACAAGACCAGTCCGTGTCTGTGGGGTGTGCAGGTGTTAAAGTGCATTATTGTTGACCAAAAAAGGGTCATTGGGGGTCAAAAAGTTTAAGAATCGGTGCTTCGTATACCATCATCTCATTGTCCTGAATGATGGAATAATACAACGTGTTCCCATGGTTGCATAAGAAACAATGCTTCTCATAATTTCTATAGATAGCGATGAGATTTTACAATTGCATTTGTAAAAAAATTAATAAAATAATGCAAGTAATGAATTATCTAAATATAGCAATGAATCTCATAGTACTGCTCCTAGACTGGGCAAATCCCAAACCCCCAAAACTTCAACCTTAGACTGTCTACTATTGACCTCACCCCTTTCCTAAGAGGTCTGTAGGGGGGTGTGCATAAGCGCACCAAGGTGCCTACTGTCCCTGTCCTATTGTTTCTTTTTATTTTATTACACTTCAGCTTCAACCATAACAACACAAGAGCACACAATAGATACAAACTCAAAGTTAACTGCACCAAACTTGATTGCAGGAAATACGACTTCAGCCACAGAGTGGTCAATGTCTGGAATACTCTACCTGACTCTGGTTTCTTCTCCAAACCCCAAAAACTTTAACCTTAGACTGTCTACCATTGACCTCACCCATTTCCTAAGAGGTCTGTGCATAAGCGCACCAACGTGCCTACCGTCCCTGTCCTATTGTTTCTTTTATTTTTCTTATATGTACCCATTTCATGTTTTCATAACTACGTATGTACTTATACCTATTATCTTGTAAGCGATTGACAAATCAAATCAAATAAATAAATAAATTAAAAATAAATGATGGAGTCACATTACTATTTACCAAAATCATCCGTGCAAATAAGAAACCAGTGCATCTAATCTCTAGAACATAGATTATTCAGAAGGATACCATGGTAATAGAGCTGGACATATCTATGAGATGCAGTAGGTTCAAGAGAGGTTCAAGAGTGAAATGGGTCAAGATAATGAATTTCTTCCAAAAATATCTGCCTCTGCATAAAAAGAGGGACAATGATTTGTGATACATGCATAAATGTTTTCTTTATGCATAATGCAGAAAAAGTGTAAACATATAATAAAAGAAAACAGGAAATAAAAGAAAAAAATGAAATCAAACTAAGTCTGGTTTACTCTGGTTTATTCTCCACTATACCTGTACATCTTTTTCTACTTGCAACCCATGTCCATGGTTCTATTTGTAATTTTCTACATTATTCTCAACAGAACATGCATATTGACTACTCATTATGACTTTGATGAATGATGCATAAATCATTTTAATAAGATATAATAGTTTCCAGCTATAGCCATGCACACAGCGTTTCCTGGTAACTGTTAAGGTTGTAATACCAATCAGGTTTAATACATTTTGACCACTATTGCGTAAGCATGGCTAAAGGTCCAATCTTTATGCCAACTGGTATCTTTAATTGAAAGACTAATTTGCAAGTCATGCTGTTTTCTGTACCTTCCCAAATAAATACATGCAGTACAGGTAGTCCTCAACTTAACAGATAACAGGTAATCAGAGTTGGAAGGGATCTTGTAGGAGACTCTACACCATTTCTTGTAGGAGACTCTACACCATTTCTGTCATATGGGAGTCCAATCTCTTCTTGAAAGTCTCAAGTGATGGCGCTCCCACAACTTCCAAGGGCAATTTTTGTTGCATTGGTTGATTGTTCTCACTGTCAGAAAGTTTCTCCTTATTTCCAGGTTAAATCTCTCCTTGTTCAGTTTCCATCCATTATTCCTTGTATGGCCTATAGGTGCTTTAGAAAATAGCTTGACCCCTTCCTCCCTGTGGCAGCCCCTCAAATATTGGAAGACTGCTATCATGTCTCCCCTGGTCCTTCTGTTCACTAGACTAGCCAAGCCCAGTTCCTGCAACCGTTCATTGTATGTTTTAGCCTCCAGTCCCCTAATCATCCTGGTTGCTCTTCTCTATACTTTTTCTTAGAGTCTCAACATCTTTTTTTATAGTGTGGTGACTAAAACTGCAGTACTCTAGATGTGGTCTTTATAAAGCTCTCGCTTTATAAAGTTGCATTAGTACCTCACTTGATCTCGATTGTATCCCTCTGTTAATGCAATTTAGAATTGCATTAGCTTTTTTGGCTGCTGTTGCTGCACACTGCTGGCTCATATTTAGCTGGTTGTCCACTAAGACTCCAAGATCCCTCTCACAGTTCCTGCTATTGAGCCTGGTTTCACCCAGTCTATATGTGTACATTTGGTTTTTCTTGCCTAAGTGTAGGTGTTATGTATATGTAAATAACATAGTTGGGTTGACAATATATAAACTACAAATATATGTTTATAGCTTTAAGGAAAAATACTGTAATGTATTACGCTGTGTTCTGGTTGGTTAATTATGCTACAAGTTGCCATAAGAGGGAGCTATAGATCATGGTTTAATTCTCTTTCTCTTCTTTTTCACTGATGATCTCTCTTAAAACTGATATTAACTGACTACGGACCAATACTGACTGTTTATTTTGATATTCTGTTGATATGGAAGATTATCTGTTGTATTATGGTTTGATATTTGTTTGCTGTAAAAGACTTGAAACTGGTAAGAAGACTTTATAACTGGATACTTCTGGGCTGATAAAAAATGTGTATGACATGGACTGTTTATTGGGCTGTGCTATTTCTTCAAGTAAAAATTAATATAACTTGTTCAACTCTGTGTGACTGTATATTTATTCATAACTGTTGTCATAAACCGTTTCCGTGTGCATATCTTTTTTATACAAGGGTTACTCTGCACATTTATCCTAACAGTAGGACTTTACTTTTCTCTGCATTGAATTTCATTTTGTTAAATACTTGCAACAGTTCATTTAGGGACTGTTGGAAGTTACAATGGCACTGAAAAAAATGACTTATGACCATTTTTCACACTTACAACCGTTGCAGCATCCCCATGGTCATGTGTTTTACATTTGGATGCTTGACAACCGATTCACATTTATGACAGTTGCAGCGTCCTGGAGTCAGATGACCCCCTTTTGCGACCTTTTGACAAGCAAAGTCACTGGGGAAACAGATTCACTTAACAGCCATGTTACTAATTTAAGAACTGCAGTGATTCGCTTAACAAATATGGCAAGAAAAGTTGTAAAATGGGGTAAAACTCAACAAATTTCTCATTTAACAGAATACATTTTGGGTTCAATTGTGGTCATAAGGTGAGGACTGTATACTGATGCACACTCAAGAGACTTGTTTTAGTAGTATCTCTCACGAATGCTAAATCTATGTAATTTGGAATTAGCATTGCTTCTTTTAAGGCTAGTAGCCCCACTCCATCACACAAAGAAACATTTGCCACTTTCTGGATTCACCCAATCCAGCAAGCTTATCTCAGCAAAGATGAGTGATGGTCTAAAGCAGGGTTCCCCAACCACCGGTCCCTGGACCGGTACCGGTCTGTGGAACAATTTCTACCGGACCACTGGTTTGCTGGGCACCGCCATCTTGTTTTGATGAAAAAGTGCTTCCGGTGAGCTTTTCCGGGTAGAAAGCGGCGTTTGGGTGCTGAAAGAATCCCCGCGCCTTAGTTTCATCGAGGGAGGGGGGCGGCTTCGAATAAAACTAAGGTGCGAGGATTCTTTCAGCATGCATGGCAAGGCGAGCCGAGCGACCGTCCCGAAGCCGTCCCGAAGCCCATCGACACGGGTACAAAGGAGGAGTTGAAGGTGGTGGGGAGAAGCGGGGGACGGCTGGCTGGCTGGTCGCTCAGCTCGCCTTGCCATGCGTGCTGATGCCGGTACCGGGCCGCAGATGATTTTGTGATGCCGGTACCGGGCCGCAGCACAAAAAAGGTTGGGGGCCACTGGTCTAAAGAACATCTCATAGGCTGGGCAATTACAAGTATGTTGAAAACAACAGATTTGTTTGAACCGGGCAAGATGGGAGAGTAGATGCCATAAAGTGCCATGTCAAAAGCAGTGCAGTGTGGAAATTACTATCCCATTTTGCGCTTCACAAATTTGTCACGGCAACTTTAACCTGCTAAAAATTAGATTATAGTGTATGATGTTTTTAAGAAAACAGTATTTATACTCCTTTAGATAATGTGAATACAGTATCATTTAAATATTTTTTTTCTTTCTTTTATTAAATTCAAAAGAAAATACATCTTTACAAGGCTACAAGTTGAATATGTAAGGTTAATGTCCTCAGATCAAGCAACATGTCTGATGAAGAGATTATCACTACTTTAGCCTATACCAAGAGCCCCAAGTTCTCCAAAAGAACCACTTTTCAGGTAAAATAATGTTACTACTCTTGTCCTGTTATTAGAAATTTGAGTTCTTCAAAGCATTTGAAAGAGGTGCTTTCATAAAACTTGTTAGCCTGACAAAAGTACTCTTTATCAATTCTAACTTGACATTCTCTCGAAGGCTCATAGAATTGTCAGTGATGGTCCCACTGTCTGCACACAAACAATGCAGGTACTTTTAACACCTAGAAGAGAGACACTTTATTAATGTTAACATAGTTTGCAAAACACCTCTTTAAACTGTTTTGTATATCCCGATCATTACTTAAATGATGAGGAAAACTGTTTCATACTTACATACATATATTATGTCTTGTTTTATTATTTTTGATCAAGGGACCTTACTGATTGTGAAGTATTTGAGAGGGAACCAATTCATTGTAAAATCACCATAAAATCATTGTAATCTCAAAAGAAAGCAATTACATTTTACAGCAGCTGTGCAAAAACTGGTCCAACTGCTGAAAACCACTATTCAAGTTTTCCTTAGCAATGGCATGGTAGTCAGCACCTTGTATTTTTAAAAATACCAGTGGTTATTTCATCATGTCTGAAATAGGTAAGTGCCAAACTTCTCAAAGTATATATGGATTGATAATTATGAGTCATCAAGACATTGTTGATTCTCAACAACCGTATAGATTTTCTCCATGACCACCTGTCTCTAGCTTAATCTTTTATCTTTCAGTGAAATAGTAATAACTCGTGTCCTGTGGTTCACTCACCACCAAGATAATTGAGTCTACTCACCTTGCTGCCCTTCTTTCTTCTTTCATTCCTTCCACCTTTCCCAGCCTTGGAGTCTTCTTCTTCAGAGAGCTAGGTCTTTGCATAATGTGTTCAGAGTAAGATAATTTCAGCTTAGTTATTTGTGCCCAAAGTGAAATCTCTTTACTTGTTCAGTGATCCGTTAGTTTGTCTTCTTGGTTCTCGACAGTATTTTCAAAAGCATCATGTTCTTCCTACCATGCTTCCTCTAAGTCCAACTTTCGCTTCCATATTGGGTCACTGGAAATACTATGGCTTACTCAATTCTCATTTTTTCCAAGCCTTCATGACTGCTTCTTGGTCTGTAGCATGTTTTTGACCGTTTATCTCTTTACGGCTGATGATCATATATATTTTCATTATCAATTCTAAAGCTGTTGGTTGCACATTATCATTATTTTGGTCCTTTTTATATTTAATTTTAACTCCATTTTTCCCTGTGCACTGTGATTTTTATTACTAGAAATTGTAGCTCCTTTGCATTTTCATAGCCCAGATTATTGATGTTTTTTCCTCCAATTTTAAGCCCATGTTTATCTTCTTCCAATACAGCTTTCTTTAGCAATATTCAGTATTTGGTTGAATAAATAATGGGAGAATATACAGCTTTGTCACACTCCTTTGTCAATCTGGAGCACAATTCTGCTCATGGTGTACTTTTGTGAGCAGTATACAAGTTTATGTGACAGACTGAGCTAGCCAATGGCAGATAGATAGATTTCTGAATGAATCTGTGACTCTGTGAGCAACTCAATCTGCCTGCTTTGCCTGATTTTGAGTAAAAGTTGCTCTTTTTTATTAAAAAAATCAATATTTATATAAATATTTATAATATTTACATACAAGCTATGCCCAGCTAGTCACATGACCACCAAGCCACACCCACAAATTAGGCCATGCCCACAGAACCAGTTAATGGTCCCTGGGATCTAAAATTATGAGTTTGGTGGTCTCTGAGGTCCAAAAGATTGGCGACCCCTGTTCTACGGTATCTTGGAGGTTACATCTCTACTATACAATATTTCAGTATACTCCTTCCATTTTCATTTGATCTCCTTTAAATCAACGACCATCCACTGGCATATTTAACTTACCCATTTGAGTTTGGAGCCTCCTTTTGAGTTCAGAAATCTTTGGTTTCTCTTCCAACCAAGCAATTTCCGTGTTTATTCTGAGATCTAGTTACTCTCTTCTGTATATTTCATTTTGGGAGTCTTTTTCTTACTTACTTTTATCAGTGACATTTGGGACTTCAAAGCAGTTCTTGAAAAATGGTGGATAGATGTTCAAACTCATATTGTGGAAACTGATTAGCTATCTTCTTCTTTAGCCTGGAACGTTGCACGTGTGAATTCATGTTACGTTCCATAGAACTGGCAATATCTTTGATGTTACAATTGGACTCTTTCACCTCTTTTTAACAATATAATAGATAATATGATTGCTATATATTCCATATCTATATCTCATGTGTCTGTGTGTATGTATGTATATGTATGTGTGTGCATTTATGTATATATATGTGTGTATATGTATATATGTATACACACGCACACACACACACACACACACACACATATTCCAAAATTAAGGATACATTGAAAGATATAATAATTAGCTGGATTAATTTTTTTTAGGAAAAAAAATTGAATCGGCTCTAAAGTTTGCAACACTCCTGTTGTTGAGTTCATTCCGAAAAATATTTGAATAATGTTTTTATTCACATAATAATACTTTCTATGTATTAACATATTATAGGACGAGCTACAAGAAGCACTTCTTGCTCGTGCAATAAAGCAGGAGACTGAAGAATATTCAGAAGACTTTGAAAGTGACGAATGTACGTTGAGGAAGACTTAACCGTTGTACTCTCTGGATTTCATTTTTAATACATTTGAATATATTTTTTAAAATAAATATAGTTGGTGTTCATGGAGGGCTAGAGATCCTTTCCAGAGGGAGGGGTGTTGCATGATTAGGTCATCTTTCTGCTCCTGTTTAACCTTTACACGAAGCTGCTCAGTGAGGCCATTCATAGCTGTGGAGTAAATGCTGATAGCCAGCTATGTAGTGAAGCAAGCAATGCTTCCGAAATCCCGTTTTAGTGTCTGGAGGTTGAACAGATTCAGATGGGGAGCAACAGGCTCAACTCTGCCAAGACAAAGGATCAGCTAGTTTTAGGAATTTATCACTTTGGTTTTGGATTGCATTTCTCCAGACTGCCCAGTCCTGGATTTAAAACTCCTGCTCAAAGAATAGCTTTGAGTTATATGCAAGTTGTACCTATTCCCGAATCAAGAGGCTCCGCATTTAGTGACTCCTGCCCTGATCACCTCCTGTGTGGATTACAACAATGCACTCTATCTGGGGGTCTCTTCGGGCTGTGCTCAGAAGCTTCAAGTGCTGCAAAATGAAGCAGTGATGTGCATATCTAGATCTGTACCTATTACACCCCTGCTCTGCAAACTGCATTGATTACCAGCTTGCTCCTGGGGCTAATTCAGGATATTGGTAATAGTCTATAAATCCTATAATATTTACATAATGGTGTGTTGTGAGTTAATTTTGTGAGTTTGCTTTCAAGCAAATTTTATGTGACAGACTCAGGTAGCAGATTGCAGAATAGTAGATCGCTAAGTGAATCTGTGATTCTGTGAGCAACTCAATCTGCACGGGTCCAAGTTATTTGCGGGTCCACCTTTCCACAGGGACATCTATCTATACCATCAAGTCTAGCAGAAGACGTTTGTTAACAGGTTTGGTCCACTAGAGAGTGTTATCTGGTAGATCCAGCAACAGGACTCCGGGTGATTGTGCTGTATGATTTTTAATTGTGTTCAGCATTTGTATCGTTTGTATGGTTGCTTCTTAAAATGTTTTATTATATTCTCTATGCTTCAATTGTTAGACGCACAGAATCATGAATGTGGGATAGGTGGCTAGATAAACTGAATGGTTGGTTGAAAATGATATCATGAATACTCTCTTTTGATACTGAACTATAACAAGATGTACAATTTATGTTAATTGGTTCACCGATAAAATTATGCTTTGAATTGCAACATACCATGTTTTGACAATTTGTTTCACATAATTTATTTATCACCTTGAAGAGGTAGTGAGCTGATTTATGCTTGGCACCAGAAAGGGTGAAAAAAAGTGTGAAGTACACATTGCTGTCAAAATCATTCTTTAACTTTGCATCTGTTGCTCTTTCTTTTACACATGACATGTCGATCTTTTTCCAGACTCAGAAGAGGAATTTCCTGAATCTGAAAAAAACATCTGTCCTAAATCAGCAGTCTTTACAGTATCACCATCTAACTTTAATCTTTGTAACGCTTTAAAAAGTGAAAGTGCCGATGACTTGTCTTCATCAGAGGAATATGAGGGATCTCAATATGTCTCCATTCTGGAGAGAAAAGTTTTGAGCAAAGAGAGGCAAACTATTCCCTTTTCGCTTACTGAACACCCTAGATCATGTAAAAGGAGTACGGCAAAGCAATCCAGTCCATTTGAAATATCGTTGTCAAATCGCTATTCTTTTGGAAAGCAAACGGTTGGTAACTTGCCGTTAACAAACCATGAAGAAATGCCTCAAGAAGCAACCACATCAGAAAATAAACATTTGGTCAGAGACACCGAAGATGATACAGTTATTGAAGAAAGATCTGATCGTGAAGAAGACGACAATCATGCAGAGGAAACAATTAGGTGTGAATTGTCACTAGAGGAAAAGGATACGGTCCAGGATGAAACCGAAAGCAAGCCGGTGCCAAAACCAAGGGGGTTCAAGACTAAGGCTGCGTCAGCATCAGGTAAAGGAAATGTATTTAAATATTATTGCTTAAATTGTGTAATTCCCAGGTTGCTAAAAATATTTTAAAACAAAATAGTTTGATAAACTGTTTTTTTTTCTATTTAAAGACAATTTTAATTCTTTGAATATGTGTATTTGACAGGGAGAAAAATCATGGTCTTTTTATTTGACAAAGTAAGTTTTGTTGTTAATTTGTTTGCAAATTAAAGCATGGCCATTTTGCCACGTGATATAATGTAGGATCGCTTACAAGGCTGCAGTCTGCAGGCAGTCCTCGGCTTACAACAGTTCATTTAGTGATCATTTCAAGTTACAACAGCACTGAACTAGGAAAGTACATTTTAAACTGTAAACTAGCTGAACTTCATATAGTATCTAACTACTTAGTGACCACCATAGAACAAAATGCTGGGAGAATGTTGGCTTTTAATAGTTTAAGAATTGAAAAATAATTACTACCAAATTAACCTGCATTTCCGACAATTTTAAGAGAAGCTTTTGGGGTTTCTGCTAGAAATTATCTTGTTTTAATAGCCCAGCAGATATAAGAGTGAAAATAGACCACCTAGACAATTAAATGATTTTATTGGCTCAATGAGTCTAATTGGAGTTCATCCATCTAATTGGAGCCTTAAAGCATTTTCTAGAGCAGAGGTGCCAAACTCGATTACATTGAGGGCCACGCCAGGGTTGTGTTTGACCTCGACGGGCCCGGGGGGGCATGGCCCGCTCGATGTCACTCATGTTTGGGGTCCCTGTGGTGGCCTGAACATACTGCCAGCAAAAACGGGCTCCTGAGCTCCGTTTTGGGCTGCAACAGCCTCCTGCAACCGTCTGCCAGCAAAAACGGAACTCGGGGCTGCCTGCGGTCCTCCCAAGCTCATTTTCACGTGCAGAGGCACCACAGGCCGGTCCTTTGCTGCTTCCAGTGCAGACCTGCGGGTCAGATCTAAGCATCACGCAGCTCAGATTCGGCCCGGAGCCCTTAAGTTTGACACCCCTATTCTAGAGTCCTTGTATTGGAATCCTTTTTTCTTTTTTAAGATTAGTTTATTTTGAAGTGTTTGCTAGAGAAGCAGAATGATAAAACTTTAAGATCCAGTTGGGTTACAAACTCTATAGCTGTATTAGATGAAGATGAAGGGATAGGCAAGAGGGAAGGAGGTTAGAATTATGGTTTTAGCAACAACATTGTTAATGAAAATGGTGAATAATAATCAAGTGAGGATTCAGCCTGACTTTAACACCTTGGGTAGAAAAGGTGGCTTTAGTTTCACCAAAGATATTAACCTTAACTTCGTGGCTAAATTAACCTTAACAACATGGTTGCACCATGATGTATTAGCACTGTTAGCCAGAGAAGATATCAGATTATAGCTATAATACCTAATTTGGCAGGGAGGAGGGATTTAAGGAATTATTTATGGTTGTGAAGAAGGGAGCAAGCTTACAAGGCAACCATGTCATGTAGAATTATAGAACTGGTGTTTTTCTTTTTTCTTTTATATGGTTGCTGAAGTTTCACCCAATATATAAGGAGCAATGAGGAACAGATGGTTTATCTGAATTGGAGATTAGCATTGCTACTGCAGAAATTAATTACTTTCAAAAAAGGCCTGCTTGCTGATACAAAGACATGAATTTTAGAAGTAAATGCAATCTCATATCTATCAGAAAGTCCCAGAATATAACGACCCTTTGGACACATATTATTAGCAGATGTTTGAAATTCTAACTACAGCGTATAGCTAACCGAAGGCAGCATTTGTGGGATTGAAATTTAATCTAAATGAACCTTTTTAGAAGGAGGTAATAATTAAATATTTATATTTTTCTCAGCTGAAAATATAAGCATCCCTGCATTATATGATTTTTCAAAGCCATCCCCTCAACCTAGAAGTATTTTGAGGAAAAGTAGCCATATGGAAGATTACGAAGGAACCAAGTCAGAGGGAAGAATTCCTAACCACCACCGGCTGTTTTCATTATCTGCACCATCTTCTGAGACAAGATTAAACGATCAGGTGACGAAATCTGAAAGAAGAGCGCTTTCTGAAAGTCCTGGTGCTGAGGTTAGCGGAGTATTATAACTTTTACGTGCGGTACAAAATACCCCAAGAAAATTGACTATTAAGAATCAGATCCACATTTTAATCTGACTTGATTCAGATTTTAAGCCAACTAATCTACTTAATGATAAATATACTTCATGTAATTATTATTGACTCTGTTCTGTGCATTTCATTCCTCTTTTATTTTTGCCCATTTAGTGTGCATATATGGATGTGTCTATATCTGTGTGTTACATTTGCATATATATTTTAAGATATCCAAGATTCTTTACATTCTAGGGCCCCTTGATTGAAAACTCGTCAGCCTCATCACCTATCCATTTTTCATCAGTAAAAGAGAAAACTGGAGATGCCAATTTGGCAATATCTGGAAATGAAACCTCTTCTAAAGGTGAAGTATATGAAGATATAATACTTTAAAATATTATTTATAATATATAGGATGTTTTAATTATTTATTTATTTAAAATATCTATGTGGCTTCCCGTGATACAGTATAATTCTAGGTGATTTGCAACTGCAATAAAAACCATAAAACAAAATTAAAACCCAAGCATCTCACTCATCCTCATGAGATCATCCAACAAACCATATATAGACTGTCCTCTTCCAATACCGCTTAGGTCTAAATCACTATTAGGAATCTAGTGCAATTTTCCTTGAAGTAATTTCTGGCCATTAGCCTACATTTTCCAAAAGGAGACTAAACAATTAAGCTCCTGTACTTTCAGTATGTGTCTGCTTGTTTTTTTATCTAATAATATAAACAAACCAAATTATCTTTCTCTCTGTGTGTTTCTGTGTTTAATTTATATTCTATTTTATTTTACTCTAAAATTAAATTTCTGTTATAAAAAGCCTATGTTGCTGCTGATGTACATCATTAAGCCAGTTTTCATGGTTTAAATATAAATCATGGCTTTGTGGCTACCTGTCTTACAAATGGTCTCTTTGTGTTTTGCACTGATGAAGTCAAGGGTCTAATTGCTATACAAGAAGTGGTTATTCACTTGCTGGTTATAAATAGACCTAAATGCTTAGATCTGTGATTCTAGAGCAAAGTGAGGTATTTTGCTATGAAAATTTGGAATGGTTGCAGGGGTGGGATTCTACCGGTTCAGACCAGTTCTATAGAAGCGCTTGTTACGGTTCCCGTTAGTTCGAAGAACCGGTAAGTCGCGCCTCTGGCTGGCCCCTCCCCCTCCCCCTGCTTCTCTGCTACCTGCACGGTCAGTCCCTATCACGCATGTCGCCAACCTGGGCCTTCCCTCGCTGACCCAGGGCCTTGCCATGCTTCCGATCTGGGGCCTTTGCCGAGCCTCAGGGTGATGCGGCAAAGGTGGCAGCTGGAGCATGTCACGGCCATTTGCTTTCTCTGCTGCGCTGGGGCTGGGAGGGGTGGCGGAGGTGCTCCCCATAGCTACCGGGAACTCACTGGTGCTGCTTGCTTTCGGTAGCTGCCGACTCCGCCCGGCCAGCGCTGCCGCCGCCGGATGAAGCGAGCGGTCCCGGGAGTTCCTGCCCTCCCTTTTGGAACGATGACGAATGAGATATATGGATGGATAGATAAATACATTGAAGGAGGGAGGGAGAGAGAAAAAAAAAGGAGAGGAAGGAAGGACACAAACCCTGGCTTCAGAAGACTCTTTGAAGCAGCAGAGCAGTCTAGGGCTGGCCTGCAAGGGATCTCTGAGGTCATCTAGTCCAGCCCCTTCCTCCAGCAGATCCTTACAGAATCATAGAATAGCAGGGTTAGAAGTGTGTAGTGTGCGTGTATGGCTGTCAAAACTCCAAAAACAGGTCAAGTAGCTCTGGGGAGATCAGTCATAAATTAGAACACTTGCTGGCCATTAAGATAGGACCACTTGTATTTGATTTGCCAGTCACATGATCACCTGGCCATGCCCACCCAGTCACATGGCCACAAAGCCATGCCCGTCCGGTCATGTGACCATAAAGCCATACCCATCTGGTCACATGACCAAGCCATGACCACCTGGTCACATGACCACCAAGCCACGCACCACAAATTAAGCCACGCCTACAGAACCAGTAGTAAAAATAAAAATTGAATCCCACCACTGGTCTGCACTTACCATTTTGGCCTTCCAAAAGACCTTGAAGACATGGCTGTGCCAACTAATCTGGACCCCAGTTAGGGTGCGGCACTTGGAAGTGGCTAATGGAGTAGACCCCTTCTCCTCACTCTTCATCCTGGTTAGTTTTACTTTAATTGAATTTTAAATGTATGTGCCTTATTTATTGTTTTAATGTTTTATAATGTATTTTAATTGAATGTCTGAAAGGTCCCTCAAGTTGCCTATTTATTGAATAGATAAATAAAATAAAATATAATAAAATAAAATAAAAAGTTATGGCCCTACTTCCTATAGAGAACAATTCTATTCGTTGTGTGCAATGAGACTGTTGTTTTATATTTAACTCCCCCAGTGGAGTTGCTTAACATGTTAATTAGTGGCAAAATTATAGCTATTAAGGTAATTTTCTTAAGACGAATAATCCTTAAAATCATAAAATGATTGCTAATCATTTTAGCATGGTTTCTGCATAATCAGACCATATACACACCATTTACCATTCTGACAAAGAAGGGTTCTCATAGAGCTCAACAGAATTTATCTCACATATATAGACAGTTTGTAGGTGATTATACACCCAAAGAAAAGCATTTTTTTTTGTACTGTACACACAAGGAAGCTATCCTTATAGTGTTTACGTAGAGGAAATATTTATTATTATTTATTGAATTTATATTGCCGCCTATTCGTCCATGGCGACTCATGGCAGCTTACAGAATGTAAAACCATATTTAAAATATTTTTAAAAATATACAGGTATCTGCCTCCCTTAATCTCATTTATTTTGTCTCTTCAATCAAATATGTTTTCTCATTTCCTGGTGTATGCAGATATATATGTACTGAGGAATTTGTGTGATTTATATTCATTGCATATGCAATTCTGAGATAGATTTATACAGCTTCACATACATTCATCTGAATTATTTTGTTATCATCTTTGTCAATTTTCTTTAAAATTAAATAAAATTAATAATTTTAACTTTTTCTTTTAAAAATAGATAACGAACATCAAGAAATTGACAATTGCCATGATCTCAGATTGCTGGAGAATGAAAGAAAATCTCCTTCGGTTATAGAATTAATGATGACCACAGTTTATGAGAATACTAAGAAGCAATATAAGCCAACTGAAGTCTTTCTAGAACAAAAAGTGCAGATGTTAAAACCCAGTGTCATTGAAAATAATTCTATTGAGACACCAAAAGATGATCAATCAGAACAGAAAGTAGCATTAACTACTTCAAATTCTATACTGGATAATTCAAAGGATTTTGTAAAGGTAACATTTATGGATCATCATCATGTATTTGTGGCAGGAATCATGATTGATGATAAAACTTGACATGATTGCTGTACGAAGTAGCATAATGTTAAAGTGTTCATATATGATATACACAATACGTTTAGTTATACATAACGATTACAAGCTTAAACTTGGATCTATCTCGTAATGTTAAGTGACAAAGGTCAGTATTTGTATTTGTTTCTAAAGGAATGATCTTTTCTTTCTCATGCAAAAATAAGTACTTGAAAAAATAGTAGCATAACAATTATAGGTTATTGTTGTGACTCCGGAGTTGGAATCTGTTCCGTTGGCAAATGTGAGCTCAAGCGAAGAGGAAATGGCAGTGAATTATGAGCCGGCACTGCTGAGCGATTTGGATAGTAGCCAGGATGAGGAAATGGATTTAACTAGGAGAGACGAACCTGATTTAATAGAGCTGTCAGGACCTTCGACCTCCTCTGATTCTTCTCCTCTGGCTGAGCAACAGCCGGGAATAGCTAACCAGGAACACTTGCGAGAGTTTTCTAGTGGGGAGGAGTCTTTGGAAAGAACCTGGTTAGATGTGAGAAACAGACATAGGATGAGGCGTCAATCGCAATTAGGGAGGAGGCGTCGAGCCAGTGACTAATTAAGGAGATTAACACGCCCTCATAGAGGATAAAAGGAAACGGCTTGGCTGGCGAGCTTTGCCAGAAGCAAAGTGATTTATGGGAGTGAACACACGGAGAGAACTCTTTGAGGCTTTGGGATTGATAGCCACGTCAGGTTTGCCGGACAGAGTTTGGATTTATTGCTGAGGACTGAAAACCCTTCCGCAGTCCTTTTGGGAGAGTTTGCTTTTTGGTTTGTGAACTGCTTGTTTCGTTTTGCCCTCCTGCATTTAAAGGGGAGACATAACAGGTTATATTTTAAAATATAACTGTATTTGATGAGCACATAGTACTCCTTTTCTGAGAAAAAGTTGATTTCTTCTCATTTATAACGCAACGCTTATAATCCCTCTTTACGGCTAGTTTGGAATGTAGCCCTGTTTTGTAGGGCTATTTGAAAACGGGAAAGAAAATGACATCAAGCAAGGTTGGACCTTGTTAGACTTGAAGTATGTGCTGTGAAGGAAATTGTATATCACAACTTTTCCATCTTTTTTTTAGGCCTTTAATTTCATACACCAACGTCACAGAATAGGCACTAAATGGGTAATTGGGGTTTTTACTGGCTCATACAACCAATTTGTTTTTGTTATATTAGGAAAAGTGTGAAGAGATAGAGGCAGTTCCACAAAAAGCTAAGATCAGGTAGGAAATTTAATTTTTCCCAAGTAACTATTTGGAAATATGAATAATTGTATCTTTTGGGGTTAGGAAACGTCATTATTTATATTCTACAGTTACCAATAATTTGACACACATGCTTTATGAAGTGGCATGATATTAAAATGTTTACAATTTATATTCGGATAAATTACAGACAATATAATTGAATCCATGTAATCGGATTTGTGAATTAGATGACTCAAGAGGCAGTACTCATTTTCCAAAGCAATGTTCTGAAATATGTTTTAATTCAGGATTGATATTACTGTATTTCCCAGAATCATTGTTTTTGCCGAACAGAACCTATTTAATATTTTTTATTTTAGAATCAGTTCAAACCATTTGATGGAAAGAACAATCCAGGCAGAGTAAAAGGAAGGAATCTTTAAAAATTCACGACACATACACAGGAGGAAAATATTAGGTTTTCCATGAAGCAGCTGTCACCAGTTTTCTTTTACTCTTTTCCTTCCTTCCTTCCTTCCTTCCCTTATATTGCTACTCTTACTACATTTCAATCCTTTAAATTTGTTTTGTTTGCCTGTCACTGATCATATTTGCTATTAAACTACATGAATAGCTAATATTATATATATAAACATATAATATAAAAATAATATAATTAATCCCACATAAAATAGTTACATTAAAAAAGATAGCTGTTTTCACTTGTGTAGATTAAATGTTCTAATGACAATTTCTAGTTCACAGACATATAATACTTCTTCAGATAATGTGGAAATGTTGACTTCTATATTTCTTCTTCCATAGAAGTAAGTTTCTGTCATAATGTTCTTCTCAGCTCCTCCTTTCAATAATCAACTGGATGGCAGAGTGAACAGTTTTTTTTGCAACTTCCAGCAGCTTCAATCAGAGGACAAGAAGCTTGCCTACTGAGTTCTATAGACTATATAAAAATATATTAGGGGGGATGTAATATTTTTGTTTCTTGAATTGTGCTTTCAGTATTGCAGTTGTGTTTTTAAGACTGTAATCAGGGGTGGGATTCTACTTGGTCGGTCAGGTTCTATAGAACTGGTTGTTATGATTTGCCCAGTTCGGAGAACTGGCGATTTGCACCACTGGCTGGCCCCGCCCCTCCCTTCCCACCCACTCACTCCTTACCTGGTATATGCGCGCCATCAAACTTGCCTGCATTTGGTAAGTTGCTATTTTTCCCTTTTTTCTCCCTGACCATCAGCTGTTCTGCTGTGCCAGGAGATTTAGATTAGCTAGAAAGCAGGAAATGGTTGGATTTCTTGCTTTTTAGCTAATCTAAAAGCAGAGCTGAGCCTTCCTTAGGACTGAAGCTTCTATTTTTCAGTACAGACTCAGATAGCAGATTGCAGGATGGTCGATCTCGTAAGTGGATCTGTGATTCTGGGAGCAACTCAATCTGCCTGCTTGCTTTGCCTGATTTGGGGTAAAAGTTGCTCTTTTTTTAAATAAAAAATGCAATATTTACATAATGGTGTGTTGTGAGTTAATTTTGTGGGTTTGCTTGCAAGCAAATTTTATGTGACAGACTCAGGTAGCAGACTGCAGAATAGTAGATCTCTAAGTGAATCTGTGATTCTGTGAGCAACTCAATCTGCCTGGCTGCTTTGCCTGATTTTGGGTGAAAGACGCTTTTTTTAAATAAAAAATTCAATATTTACATAAATATTTACAATATTTACATACAAGCCACATACACCCAGTCACGTGACCACCAAGCCACATCTAGTCAGCAAGCCATGCCCACCCAGTCACATGACCACCAAGCCACACCCACAAATTAGGCCACGCCCACAGACCTGGTTGTTAAGAAATTTGAATCCCACCCCTGACTGTAATAAACCTAAGAATGCATGTATTTTCTAAAAAATACCACTCTTGTGTTTATTTAACTGATTAATAATGTAGTATTATACTTTTATTTTACAGGTCTGTGAGCACTACATATTTGAAGAATACAGGGAAATGCTCTCCTGTCCCAAGAAGTACATCTGCTCAATATTTAGGAACATTAAAGTTCTTGGACGACAAGCATCTACAAAAATACAGCGCTGAGCTAGATAAAGCAGATAGTTTACGAGCAGCTGTTTACCAGGTATATGTTTAGCATATTTAATATTATGAGAAGATCTGTCAAATTAGCAGTTTCTAGATTTAGTTAGGTACCAGTTTTGGGGTTTCTCATATCTGTCAGATGATTCTCAGATTGGCGACTGTATACAATGAATGAATGAATGAAAAAACACTAATATTTGGCCTTCCTATATCATTTTTTTTTTTAAACAAAAAAGTGCCAAATTGTCTTACATTTCTTCATTTAATGTTAAGTCATTTTTGATCCTATTAAACCACATAAAACCCCAAATATAATTCAGGAGCTTTGTTAGGTTAGACTGGGAGTTGGAAACGTGCAGCCCTAGAGCCACATGCGGCTCTTTGGGCCCTCTCCCGCGGCTCTCTGTTGGATGATCCCACCACTGGCTGGCCCCACCCCTCACCTTCCCCTTCTCACACACTCCTCGCTTTCCCTGAGAAGAGAAGGGCAACAGCGGCAGATGGAGTCTCATTCTGTATTCCAGGGCGGGAGCGAAGCACCCCTCTACTTACCTCTTCTTCCGGCCCTTGTTGGTGCTGTGCGCACCCCGGCTGCCGTGAGAGACGCGTGACTTTTCTCCGCCCTGAGAAACTGGCTGGGCTGGCTTGCAGCCAATGCTCCATGTTGTAATGGGCTCCAGGAGGAGGAGGAGGGGATGGAGTGAAGTGCACTAAATTTAAGTGTGCTGCACAAAGCACCGCAAGAGCAGCGAGAAGCCGTGGAGCTGGCTGTGTTGGGGCTGGGAGGGTGCGCACGAGAGAAGGAGGAGCGGGGAGGAGGAGGAGGCTTCCCTCCTCTCTCCCTCCCGCTCCTTCTCCTCTCATTCTTCAGTCAGCCCAGATTTCCAAAAGGAAGAAAGAAAAAGGGGTAGCGAAGAGCCCCAAGGAGAGCACGCAGGGCTTTCTGAGAGAGTGAGAAGAGACACAGAGACAGGGAGTGAGAGAGAAAAAGATACGGAGGGGGGGAGAGAGAGATTCGGCTTTATTCGGCTCTGTCCGCTTCCCTCTCTGCCTTTGACCAGTTTTGCAAGGGGGTGGGGGTGGGAGAAGGAGGGAGGAAGGGATGCAGAGTGGGAGGAGAGAGAAAGAGAAAGAAAGAGAGATGAAAGAGATGAGTGAGGGAAGGAGAGAGGCGGGGGTTGCCACTTCATGTGCAGAAAAAGCAATTTTGGCTTCTAAGAATGTTTTAGAAAGACAATCTTCCAATTAAACTATAAGAATAAGTAAGGACAGGTTTAAAAAGTCAGTTTTAAAGTTTTAAACAGCATTTAATCAGATTTACTGTTTTTAATCATCTTGAGCTTATATGCCTCACAAATGATTTACTGAGTGGTTCAAAAATCAACGTGAGGTTTTTAATAAAATCATGTGCCATAATTAATGACAAGGTTGACACAAGTGATCTATTATAATTCATATGTTATTGCTCTCCATTTCTCTCTCTTTATAGGACTGGTTGGAGAAGAAGAGAATCTTCCTTTTGGAATTACAAAGAATAAAAAGAACCAAGGCCAAGATCTTGCGAGAGAAAAATGAAAAGGTTGGTTTTAAAACTTAACCATAAGTTTTATTAAGTCATTCCATGAGTGCTCCAGTTATGTCCTGTTTCTTTTTGACTTCATGCAAATGATGTTGGAGGAAGATTGTTAAATTTAATTATGATAAAGAAGCAAACAAAGAGGATTGCATGTAAGTTTATATCATTATACACAGAATTGCAAACCTCAGTGTCAGCTCTAAACATATAAACAGGCAGGATGTTGATCATGGTTTTTTTGTTTTAAAATTATTGACGTTTTTACATGTTTGTATATTGGTTTTTAACTTGTATTGTGTTTTTTTTTAACCTGTTATAAACTACCTATATTTGCTTAAAGGAAATGGGAAACCGTATAGATCTTTTTCTTTCTCCTTCTCTTTCTCCCCCTACCCACTTCTACTCCTCTTAAAAAAAAAACCCAAAAGATAAAACTGATCATTTGGTGAACAGTATAAGAAACCTCTGAAAACCTCTGGACCTCCATTGGCCCTAAAGCACATTTTGCCTCACGAAATAGTGTTGCATCCATCCAATGTGTTCATGTCAAAGAAGCGGTTGAAGTCTTATTTCCTAAATCAAATCCTGAATCTCTATCCCTTCAGTTGATTGCCCTAGAGAACTCTACAACAACCTTCCCTAACTTCCTGCCCTCCTAATGTTTTGGGCTGAAACATGGATGGATCAGCCTTGAATATAAGCAATGCTAGCTAGGAACAAGTGTGTTTCGAACAGAAAAATCACTATTGTAGTCTTAAAGGTAGTTTACTAAAGGGGACGGGGAAAAAAGAATTTAATAGAATATAACCTGAATATAACCTTAATATTCACGTAACCTGAAGCTTTTCTGATTAAGGACAATATTTGTAGTTCAGGGTTGAAATGAGGTACATCTGATCTTATCTAGTCTGGGTGATGAAATGTCTGCAAGAAAACAAATCAAGCTCAGAGAACACCCAGGACCCCTTGGTTTTCTAATGTACAAATGTATATTTATCCTTGTATGCTATATGTTCTTGTATCCCTGCATAAAATATGAGATGAACAAAATAGCTTAGAAGTGAGTGTGTTGACTAAGACCAGTTTTCCAAAATAGCAGGAATTCTTCAAGAAAGAAAAGAAGAAAGTCACAATTATTTGACTTATTCGATACTCTTATCTATGCTAATATCTACCCATATCAGTTCAGATAAATAGGTCAAAATTAGCAGCATCCGTGCTTGACTGTGTTGAATGTAGGGAGAGTTGAACGTTACGTGTTTTGAAGTAAAAAAAATAATCTTACGAAACCAGCGACTTAACGTGCCTGCAAGATTATTACTGTATATGACCATAATAAAAACATGATGCAACATTTACAATGCTGCCTTCCATACAGAAAGAAGCTGCTAAAAGAGAAGAAGCGTTTGCATCCTTTGAAGCTTGGAAGGCTATGAAAGAAGAAGAAGCAAAACAGCTGGCCGAGAAAAAAAAAATGGAAGCAGCCAAGAAAAAGAAGGAAGCCGAACTAAATGAGAAGAAAAAGGAAGAGGCCCAAAAGGCAGTAGTTTTTAATCTTGCAAAGGTTAAATGGGGTGAAAAATCATAAGTACACTGAACTCTGTTATATATAATCAGTGCTCTCCAGATAGTCCTCGATTTGTCACCGCCCTCTTTGCAACTATTTAACGTTAGGGATGTTTGAAAAGCCACCTTCAACCTGGTTTCAAAGTTGCTGCTGCTGCAGTGGCCCCCGTGGCCACGTGAGCAAAATTCAGGCAAATTCATCTTAAAGCTAATTGCAGGCTTCCCATCTACTCTCTAACCTGCTCTGCCTTGGGCTTGGTCTACACTTGGTCTACACCTGCTCTACACTGGCCTTGGGGCTTACTCCTTACCCCACTAGATTCCACCTGTCACTAACTCCTCATTTACTTTGTGTAGCTCTCTGTGGAGCTTGTTCCTTTCCTTGGCATGCCTAGGCTGCGTGGCTCTGTCCAGGAACCAAGCGCCACCGTCAGAGCAGTTGCCATGAAAATGGCACCTGCTTCCAGGACTATGCCAGGTGGCTTGCAGGGATGCTGAGGGCAGAAGAGCCCGCACTCCTTCCTAACACAAAGCTTCCGAGATAATACAAAAAACGAATAAGCAATTCATGATGGGGGGGGTCAGACGAAGTGTGCTAAGAAGCAGGCCCAAGCCAGCGTGGCAGGAGAACCTTGTGGGACTCTCAGGGGCAGGGAATGGACCATGAAGGTGCCTTGGGGTTGGGGGGGGAGTTGGAGGCCGGGGCAGGTGGCCTGGGCTTACGCTAGACTCCCCAGAGACTTCCCCATCCCCTGAAGCACCCCCATGCTCTACTTAATGACCTGTGCCATGGCTTCACAACTGCATCAGGGAGAGCAGGGATGAGCATCGTTAAGCAAGGCGGCCACCTGGGTGTCTTGTTGAATGATCATCCTAACTTACAACCACAACGGGCAGGCTCCATTGCGGTGGTAGGCTGAGAACTATCTGTAATTAATTTTAAATTTCATGGCAATTTAAAACTTCCTTTTTCTTTACCAATTCAAGTGGGGAAAAAAATATAAAAAATTTCTGGATCAAATCTGATGGGTTTGTTATGCGTGTTTTAGGCTTTTGAGAAATGGAAAAAAAAGAAAACCGCGTATTTAAAACAGCAAATGCAAAAGGAGAAAAGATTTGAAGGGTTAAAAAAGAAGAAGGAGAAGGAGCTTGTTGCAGAGAAGAGAAAAGACAGCAGATCTGCAGTTGAAAAATGGTACGCTTAATTCTGGATTTTATAAGTTTGATTTTGTCAGCTTCCAAATAGGTTTGTTTTGCATATGTAGAACTTTGTTACACATCTTACTATATTTTTTAAAATGCATATTTTGTCTCTGTTGTTGTGGGAAGAAAAATCCAGTTCAATTCCAAGCTAGGAAAAAGGCGCTGGAAATAAAATAAAGGTTGACTGGAAGGGAAGAAGGTTTTTTTTAGTTTCCAGAAACTTCAGTGACCGTGGCAATGTTTCTGGGGCGCAACGGACACCTTGGCTGGGTGAATGGATGGATCTTAATAGGGTTCTGAGGTTTTGTGACTGAGATGCTCCAGAGCAGGGGTCGCCAACCTTTTGGACTTCAGGGACCACCAAACTCATAACTTTGAATCCCAGGGACCACTTAGCGAGTTCTGTGGGCGTGGCCTAATTTGTGGGTGTGGCTTGGTGGTCATGTGAGGGGCATGGAGACTCTACCTTTATCATTTGTTTTACAATATCTAAACATTCTGACAGCATTGGGCCCAGTGATGAAAAGACCACATTATTTTTGAAAAATGCCTATATTGTTCCAGGATTAGTTTCATAGTAATTTTACTGACTACTGATAGGATAAGAAAAGCAAATAAGAAAAAAGTTATTTCCCTATACGAAGTTAGCACCCACCCCTCCCCTAGAAAAGGGAAATATTCTAGGAAATATTAAAAAGACAGAATATTATATTCTGTCCTTTTCTGGATGAAAAAAGGAGAAACATGCTCTCTTCTGCTTGAGGCTGTTTTACTACGGCAGGAAGACGGGGGCTACTTTCTGCCTTTAAGAACATGTTTCTTCATTTCTGCTTTTGGGAAGTATTCTATCCTGCCTCTTTTAATATTAAGAATAAAGAATATTTTAATCTGAGGGGGAATTCCTAAATTATAAACAGTTTTTTCTTTAACTGTCAGGAATGAGAAAAAAGAAGAATTCATGAAGCAAAAGAAAAAAGAAAAAATCCAAGAAAGGAAAAAAGAAATAGAAGAACAAGTTGAGAAAGAAGAACAAGATAAAAGAGCTCTAGATGAATATACAAAATGGCTGGTAAGTCTCTGTATTTGTGATAATGTGAGATATAATTTTAGGTATGCATACACATTGAAATGTGCTTAAACTTTCATTCTGAAAAGACCAGATGGTGATAGTCTAATCTTTCTTGTTAAGTTTTTACAGTGCATCTAGAAAGCATCCAGATGCTTGTTATTTCAGTGATTGATTTCTGCCTCTACCAAAATTAAATATTGTTTACATAATGTAGAAAAATAATCCTGCTGGAGATATAAGAATAGTCAGATATGTTCAACCAGAATGTAATTGCTGTTGTCATGAAGGATGGAGTTGGGATGAGTTATCAGAAATTATTCGTAAGAAGCCTATTAAGAGCCAAGTTACTGAGAAATAAATTTATCCTTCTCATAACTACCATTAGTCAGTTTGGTGTAGTGATTAAGGCATCAAGCTAGAAACTGTGAGGCCGTGAGTTCTAGTTCTGCCTTAGGTACAAAGTCAGCCAGGGGACCTTGGGCTAGTTACTTTCTCACAGTCTTGGGAAGGAGGCAATGGAAAAATCATTTCTTCTTAATAAAACCTTGCCAAGAAAACTGTAGGAACTTGTTCAGGTAATCTTTGAGAATCAAACATGATTGAACAAAAGAAAAAAAAAATTGCTCATACCAAACGGTATGATTAGTTACCCTCATCCCGCATGTTCTGTAATTCCTGCCTGGCTTCTTTAACACCCACTATTTCCTGGGTTTTTGTTTATGTTTTAAGCAAATATTATACTAAATATTAAAGAGCTGTGCACTTTGAATCTAACAGGTCTGAGAAAGATATCTGAAAAAATACTCCTACTGGCTCTTCTGCAAAGGAATCTCTGTATCTGCCTTTTGGTTCATGTTTTCAGTTATTTTTCCCCCAATATAATAGTAATTTTAATAGTTTTCTTACCAAAAAGGGAAGTCCATTTATTCTATAGAGGAGGATGAGTCGGAGTACAGTTTGCCATATTAGTGGTTTCTTGTCCTGCTAACAGTCAGCAGAGTGATCTCTTCTCCTGTTCATTATTAGGAGCAACCATTCCTACAGCACCATATCACCACTGGCCAGAATCAGCATAGCGTAGCAGCAGCTGCACAAGTGAGTGAATATAGTAGATACAAAGGAACAGTTTTATAAAATAGAGGGTGGTTTGTTTGTTTTAATTGGAAAATCTCAAGTAGAGGTAGGTAGATGTTTCGATACGTGTGTGGAAGCTACAAGAGTTTGATCGCCTACTTGAAGTTGCTTTACTTTCTTAGTTTTACAGTGTTGTTGATGACAAAGTCTACAGTGTTAGCCTACAAAAAAGAAGTTTCAGTTTGCAAGGATCCAACCTGAGTCTGTCACTTCTCTCTACCAGAATGTGTGCTTTGGGCTATTCCATGTGTGCAGTATTTATGTGGTGCCTGATTGCGTGCGGTTATTTAGTTGCTAACAGGGGCATTGATAGCTGGCTCTAGGGTGTGAATGGGTGGCTACTAAGTGATTGGCTGTTGTTTCCTTGTGCTGCCAAGTCCTTGGCTCCTAAGTACCCGACAAAGCTGGTGATAAATTGACTGGGAAAAGGGGGCTGTTTCACAGACTTCAATCATTTCGTCTGTCCGTCAACAGATGTTGATGCTGACTTATATTTCATAAAATTTACTGATTGCTACCTGGAAGGTTCGGGAGAATTGGACCCTGAATGTGTTAGCTATTCCAGCAAAATCCAGCGGGGTTTTACAAATAAATAGGCAAGTCAACGTGCACTTTGCTGATCTTTCCTCTCTTCTGTGTGGCTTGTTCATAAGCCCCCATGCTGATGTCCTTGGTTTCAAGCATTGTCTATCCAGATGGCATGCTTATCCCTTGAATGATCTTCCCAACACCTTCCTGTGTCCAACCTCCTCCTAGCTGCCACTCCTATACAGTACCAACAAGGACCATGCATTTTTCCTGTTGTCCCCCCATTATCTTGAAAAATATCTACCTGGAGGCATAAACATGTTTGATCACAAGCCATTTGAAATGTTCTTACTATGTATTGGACAGAATTGTTTGCGTGTGTTTCTTTTGATTTCTTTTGGTGTAAGATGAGAAATGTATGACTTGCAACTTGAAGATGATATATAAGATATAAAATCTGCTATGCTGAGTTACAAAGGAAAACACAGAAGAGTGCATTTATGGGCAGCAAAAAAATTAAGACGTAGAGTGGATTCAATAAGTTATGGAGAATTATAGAAGGAAAAGATACTCTTGGCTGGCAATAAGTCCAGATGTTAACGTATCCTAATTTGCAGTTTTTTGGTGCCATCAGGGTTTTAAAGGCCCAATAGCCACACTTTTAGAATATTCGGGGAAATTTGTAATAGTGGTGAATATTTAGAATATTTGGGGAAGTGCTGTAGTAATAAGTAGTTTAAATTTAAATGTTTAATTTAAACCAATGAAGTATTATTTCTTATTTTCTTATCCTTGTTTTGATTTTAAAAAAGAATGCACTATTACTTTTTTGAAGATTACAGTGTGACCCATATATTTCCCCTTTTCTGTAACTGTGGAGAATTAACTGGATGACAAATTTATATTTAAAAAAAATCTGACATATTGCAACATATCATTATTATATACTGCAACTACTGTAAATGCCAGTTGCCAAGCACTCAAATTTTGATCACATGACCAAATTTTGCTAAATTATAAGGGCAAGGAATGAAGTCACTTTTTTCAGTGCCATGGTAACTTTAAACAGTCACTAAAGGAACTGTTGTAAATCAAATATTGTCTGTTTTAAAAGAATTAAAATACTGAAGATGCCTGTGTCAGATCCATGTATCTGCCATTCTTCAATGGAAGAAGGGGGAGGAAGTTGGTACAAGTAATCCTTTTTGATATAACCTGAATATATTAAATCCTATACTGATTCTATATAACTTGCATATGATATACAACTGGAGGAGTGGAGCCAGTTGTCTAGAAACTTGTCACCTCTGGAAGCCTGCACTCACAAACAAAAAAAATCTCCACACCACAAGCCAAGCAAACATCTGGGCACAAACAAACTCCCTCTGATACCTCCAGCTCAAATACACCCCAACCAGGCACCCAGATGAAACCTAGCTTCCTAATAAATGATAGCCGTCCATTTACTCGGAGCCAAGCTGCACTAAAAGCCTCCAATACAGGAAACACAATGTTGCCAGCCAATCAAGACCAAAAAAAAGCCACAAAACAGACAGAAGATATTAGAAACACCAATCAAGCAGAACAGTTGGTCATGTGACTGGGTGGGTGGCCCCTCCTCTTGGCCACTCACCTCAAAGGCAGAGGTAGGATTCAGCTGATTGGGGCTAATCCCACCACTGGCTGGCCCCCACCATGCCTGTTTTTTGGCCTGTTTTTCGGGATTTTTTCAGGATGTTTTTCAGGATGTTTGGGGGGGCATTTTCAGGTTGTTTTGGAACCATTTGGGGGGCTAAAATGGCCTGGAAATGCCCCCCAAATGGCCCCAAAACAGCCTGAAAATGCCCCCAAACCAGGCTATTTTTAGGCTGCTTCTGGGCTGCTTTTGGGGGTGTTTTCAGGTCAGTTTTGGGTTGTTTTTGGCCCAAAAAACACCCTGAAAATGGCCCCAAAACAGGCCCAAAAACGAGCAGGGGTGGAGCCAGTCAGTGATGGGATTTGCCAGTTTGCTGAACTGCGCAGAATCTTAACTACCTGTTCACCCGAACCGGCAGCAGCCCACCTCAGGAGAAATCTGTTTCTCTGAGGATATGTTTTTGTAAAAAATATTACCGGTAATAGCAATTGCAAACAAAAATAATAAAAATCAAACTATGCATTTATAATTAGCACTAAATAGATATTTTTCTTGTTTAGAGACTTGTTTTGAAGGAAGAAAGTGTTAGAAAAGATTAATAAATAGGAACAAAAATAGGCTCTGCATAGATCATTATTTTCATTTGAAGCTATAACAAAATCAGTAAGGCATTATAATGTTAGAATTACATGAAAATGTTGAATTTATTTCAGCTGCACTGTCCCACTTTACTAAAACATGATAAAGTGAAAAGATAAGTGCACAGAAATAGGCATGACAGTGGCTTTGTAATTTTGTAAAGGAAGCTAAGATAATGTTGAACAAAATAATGTCAAACTAATTAGCATTTATCCATGCATTGTGCTAATAATTATCACAATCTACTTCACTTTCAACAGGAAAAGAAAGAGATGGACGAAAGTATGCACACAAAACCAAAAAAACTTCAGGTTATTCTCGAGGATGAAACTTCACCTCCTTGGAGCCCACCTGGCAAGGCTGTGTCCTCAAGAAGCTATTGAGACGTCCATGAGAGAAGTTGAACGTTTTGCCCTCACTTAATCACTATTGCACAACAACTGATTTTAACCCAATTGAATTGGCTCTTGCACTTTTCTTCTCTGTGAATGGTGATTTGGATTGTCAGTATACATACACCTTTATTTATGCTGTTAATATGCAAGTGTATCAAGAATAATTCTGGGAACTTCTCTTCAAAAACACAGTGCTCTATCCAAATGGCTTGTTACCTTAAAGAGATAAGAGAATGTCAGCTGATAAGATATAAACAGAGACAGGATTGGTTATGATTCTAACAGCCCTTCAAATAGTCTACATGTCATATGTCATAATTTAGATAAGATCAGGGTTGGGATTCTACCAATTCCGACCAGTTCTATAGAACTGGTAGTTACAAGTCTGCACAGTTCGGAGAACCGGCAAATCTTCTGAAGAGCTGAACCTTCCTTAGGGACTGAAGCTTCTATTTTTCAGTGCAGACTCAGGCAGTAGATTGCAGAAAGCTAGATTTGTGAGTAAATCTGTGATTCTGCAAGCAACTCAATCTGCTTGCTTGCTTTGCCTGATTTTGGGTAAAAATTGCTCTTTATTTAAAAAAAATCAATATTTACATACATGATGTGTTGTGAGTTAATTTTGAGTTTGCTTGCAAGCAAATTTTATGTGACAGACTCAGGCAGCAGATTGCAGAAAAGCTAGATCTGTGAATCTGTGATTCTGCAAGCAACTCCATCTGCCTGCTTGCTTTGCCTGATTTTGGGTAAAAGTTGCTCTTTTTTATTAAAAAACAAAATCAATATTTACATAAATATTTACAATATTTACACACAAGCCACGCCCAGCCAGTCATGTGACCAGGCCACTCCCAATCAGCAAGCCACACCCACCCAGTCACATACCCACCAAGCCACACCCACAAATTAGGCCACACTCACAGAACCGGTTGTTAAGAAATGTGAATCCCACCTTTGGATTGGATTCCTAATAATAAGTTAACTTAAAGAATTTTTTGAGGGGCTTCAGACTTTTTTCTTTTTCCTCATTCCCATTTTTAAAAATTCTTTATTCATGAATCTGTCAGGAATGGTGTGTAGGGTCTCCTGCTTGGGTAAGGGCTTGGGGTAGATGACCTACAAGGTCTCTTCCAACTCTGTTAAATCTATTGCTTCCCCCCTACAGCAATCAGTTTTAGCTTTTCATAGTGACTTTATCATTTTGGGGTGGGTGGGGGGGTGGACTTAAAAAGTTTGACACAAAAGAAGTAATTTTCCACTTTGATATTTGTTAAATTTGTTTGCTGCCCATCTCACTCCAAGGCGACTGGGTGGCTTAGGAGACCTTGGGAGCTTCTAGCCACGTTTGCGTGTATCATGGCAAAGTCTATGGCTGTAATTTGTTTAGCGTTATGTTTAGACCACTTGTTCTGATTTAAAAGGCATATTTAGGAGTTGCATTATTCAGGCAGAAAAAAAATAGCAAAACTATACAGTCTCCAACACCAATTTAAAACAGCTAGGAGATAATAATAATTTTAAAAAGTGAAAAAAAAAGCTGCAATATTAATTTTTTTACTACTAAACAAGACATTTAGACAATTTTTACTGTACAGAAGGACTTTTCTTGTGTTGTGTTATATTTGATTTATTTCAACAAAATATTTTTCTTTTAGATGCTTTAAATATATTTATTGCTTGTGGTATTTTGACCTGAAAATATTTGTATGTAATAAACTTTATTTTTCTATAAGTACTGGTTTTTTTTAATTACATAGAATGTTAATTGAAACGTTATAATTTATATGACAAATGTGAATTTACAACAGTGTCAGATCCCTGTCAGAACATTGCCATTCTGCGGGGGGGGGGGGGGGGGGAAGGTTATTCTTAGCTTCCTGTAACATTTTCAGTCTTATTCTTGCTCTTTTCCCGTGCCAAATATATTTTAAGATCATTTTATTTAAGTTCTCAAAAAACTTTTTTTCCAAGTTTTATCAGAATTGTTTGGATCAAGAATAATTTCAGTAGAACATTCGTTTTTATTGTAGCTATTCATCCTACCATCAATAGTTATAGGTTTTTCCATTTCTCCAGATCCAATTTTATTTGTTCTGTTTAGTATAATTTTCTTCTTTAATAGTTGCATATTTTGCTGACAGCCATATTCCCTCCCTAAGAAGGAAACTCCATAAGAAGATAACTGAAATAGACGATGAAAATATATGTATGATAGGAGATTTTAACACAATTGTGGATGCTAAATTGGACTACAGAAGCAGACAATCATTACAAATATCTGGCCATCCTTTTGGCTAACAGCATCAAGTACACTGAAGTCAAAAAAAAAAAAAGATAGAAATGAATACATCAGAAGAATGAAAAAAATCTTAAAAGTCTAAACTCAGAGATGGAAATATCATCAAGGCAATTAACACTTGGGCAATTTCAGTCATATATATGCAGCTGAATAACGGACTGGACGCAAGCTGAGGTTGTTTTGGGTGGGAAGACCAGAAAAATAATGGCAATGAATCATGCCCCTCATCCACACAATTACACTGACAAGCTGTTTACCAAGGAGATAGTTGGTCATTGTAAGAATATCTGAAGGACAGTGAAGAACTTGTACTGAAGCAACAATTAGTCCTCAATGTATGATTCTAACTGAGTTAGGAATTATGGTTGTAAGTTGTGGTTATTAAGTGGGTCACAATATAATTGCAGGAGATGCTATAACCTTTTTTATTGCAGTCAATTGAATACCAGTCATTAAACAAACTTTAATTTCCCCCCATTTGTTGATATTGCTAGAAATCAGAATACTGGAAACCAGCAAAAAAAAAATGCTGAAAATTATAGCCCTTGGGAAGGATTTCATAGGTGAACAAAAATCTCCAAACCAGTCTAAATATCTGCCTGTGAGCCCCACTATAACAATAGACATTCATGACCTCATTATGTGTTCCACTTTCAAGAGACTTTCAGACCATTTAAAACAATTTCTATCTACATTCTTATCTAGAGAGCACATTTAAATATCATATGAATAAAATCTAAAAATATTGGGTATTGTTATAGCTTAAACGTTTCTTTGGGAAATGAGATTGGACTGCCATTTGTCACAAATGGTGTGGGGTCTCCTGCTTGGGTGGGGGGTTGGGCTAGATGACCTACAAGGTCCCTTCCAACTCTGTTAATCTGTAATCTGAGGCAGAATTATGCAGATACCTTTCAAATTTACCTTATGGGAAGAGAGAAAAATATGTTGATACAATGTATAAAAATGTTTACAATATTCCCAATTGCTATTATGGTATTTAGATTATTTGAAGGTCATGGAACAATCATTTTTTCCTTAGATAAAATGAAAGAAAAGATGAATACAAATGTAATCAGATTAAAATAATGAGGCACTCATTATTAGATCTTGCTTTGGAGTCAATGGGTACCCACATTAGAAGATGTAATGACCTCTAAAAGATGCAACATTTCTTTTGTTGCAATAAAATACGTGAAACTTTCCCAACAAAAAATGTTTCTTCTGCTGGCACATAGCAGCGTATTTTAAATTCATAAATGAAATAAATTTGAACAAATTCAAATTGATTTGGTGAGTTCTCTTATGAAAGAATATTGCTCCTCTTTTTTGCCTGATTCCTGTATTAATTAGGTCTAATGGAATAGGGAATCAACTTCTGCAGTATAAACGAAGCATTATATACTATGGCTTGCAAAATAAATTTTATTATAATTCTACAATTTTATTACAGTTCTCTCTCTGCTACAAGAAACAGCTTTGCCACTCAAAGGTCAGAGGCAGAACTATTACTTTAACCAACTAGAGAATACAAACATACAACGTTGTCTCTCTACAGAAACATCTAAAATCTTAATCCTGTGGTGAGGGTTCAAATAGCTTCAGATCCACAAACTAGAGAAAATTTCATGCTATTTTTTGTATTTGCCTATTGTTTGCTCATGCTTAATTGTTACAGGAGAAAAAAATAAACTTTGAATTTTATCAATATTTACTTTCAATATCAAAAAGGAATCCAAACTATTTTAATACAGCAAGATTTTAATGCCAAAGCGACTGTATTTAAGTTGGGAATTAAACACATGATATGAACATTAAAAACATTACAACATGCAAATACAACAATATTTTTAACAAATAAAATTTAACAATGTAAACTGTGGATTAATAAAATATCATGCAACTAAAATATACAATATAATTTTAAAGGACCCCAAATGTTTATGTTTGGAGTTAAGATTTCTGGGTTTTTTTAAAAAAAAATACTGTGCATCATTTCCTTCTTACATAATACCTTGCTTTTGACCAAATACTACTTTACATCTCCAAAGAATGGATCCTTGGTAACAAGATTACAACAATTGCATGCATTTAAAATATTTTAAAGCTTCTATTTAATGAGAAAAATTATTTAAAAAAACATTTAAATGGGTTTTCTGACCTATAATTTATAAGCAATATGAAATAACCAAGCAAAAGCAATTGTATAAACCCAATTAAAACTAAAACTACATTATAGGGGTTTTTTTAAAAAAAAGGTATTTTTTTTTTCATCCAGCCTTTTCCCCCTCAAAAGAATGAGGCCTGACTGGAGATGTACAAACGCTGTCCAACATGGTTGCTATTAGCAAGCGGAATTGATGATGATAAGGGATAGCTTGGATAAGAATATGGTCTTGATGTATATGGTAATACACTAGTTGTTCCGGAAGAAAGCGTAGCACTAACAGGAGAAATGTTATTTACTGGATTTCGACAAAAATTGTATTCTGCAAAAGAAATTTATGCAGCATGAATATCAACTTCAAAAGAAAACTGGAGAAATCATAATGATCAGCATAATTCCCCTCTTATTATTCTAACTCTTCTTATTATTATTCTAATACTTCTTATTCTAACTCTTGCCACTCAAAAATATAGGAATTACACTGCAGGCTGCTACATAAATGCAATTTTGATCCAGACTTTCTAAACCTTTTGTATTGAGTTGTGCCTTGTTGTAGTGCCTTGTTTTGATGAAATTTCACATGAAGCACTCTTTGCAAATTGAAAGGTCTAACCATCTTTTTTTACAAAAGCAAAGCACGTCATTTCAAGGTCCAACAATTCCAAAAGCTATAAGTGACTTCTGCAAAACTACTATGCATACACAAGCTACCTTTTTCATTCAGCAATTGGGAACAAAAACAGCATTTCTTCCTAGGCAAATTCTAGGAAGGCATTTCCTCCTACTAGGATAAAGTATAAAATCTCAATGGGGTAATTGCACTGCATCCATTCCTCAACGTAAGAAACTAAACACATTATGCAAATCCCCTCAGAAGAATGAATATTACTATCTTAATATATGTTAATATAATGAATTAAATGTAGAACTTTTATGATTCTTCACATAATCAAGCTACTGGCTAAAATCTAGATAACTCTGAATGTTTCAATGAGAAAAAAATGAAGACTGAAGAACCATCCTGTAACCTGATTAATTTGAAGAATCAACCTGTAACTTGATTAATTCCTACAACTTGTCCAATACATCCATAGTATACACTATTCTAACATAACTTACATGACATAATTAATATTTGACTGTTAAACACTGTTACATATTTTAATAGGAAAAAAGCACTGAAAGGCAAGAACTGACTACAAAATCTTGTTATGAAATATAACAAAAATATTCTGTTCCAAGTAGCTATAGATATTTAATGATTATACACAAATGCACATTATTTAAAACCTTACAATTTGCAGACAGGGAGTAGGATTCAACACTGTTTTCTTAGGAAAACCCAAACCATGGATATTAGTATGAAGGTAAAAGTACAGGTTTCCTCTGTGCAGTAGTATCTGACTCTAGGGAGTGGTGCTCATCTCTGCTTCTTAACGGAGGAAGCCAGCATTGTCTGAAGTCATTTCCATAGTCATGTGGCCAGCATGTCTATACACCAATCGCTATTATCTTCCGACCAAAGTCATACCTATTTATCTATCTGCATGTTCTTGAACTGCTAGGTGGGCAAGAGCTGAGGCAAGTAATGGGAGCTCACTCCATTGCACAGTGCTCAGGTACCAAACTCAGGCTGTCAAGCTCATATTTAACCAATAAAGCCATTGCGCCCCCTGTTGTTGATATATATTTATATCTATATATTTAATTAGGTCGTGTTTAATGTCTTTGGATTGGAGGCATACATTCATTTCCTGGAAATAAATCTCATTTACACAATAGGGTTTATTTCTAGGTATAATCAAAACTACATTATTGATAAATGTATGGTATTGGAAATGTAAACATCTTCATTTAAACTTTTAGTTACATCTTATATTTTGCATAAGCAAAAGGAAATTATTTTCCTGTCACAATAAAATTAAAATAATCTTTCAAAAAGTAAGATTGTTTAACCTTTGCCTTTAAGATTTCATACCCGTGTTTCTCAGAAACTAAGGCCGAGTCTTATTTTCTTTTAGACTTGAAAACAAGCACTTGGGCTTATTTTCGAGGCGGTCTTACTTTTTTTGAGGTGCAGCAGGCCAGACTCAGTGAACTGGATGCGCTGGGGATGCACTGTCACCTCCATTTCAAACCTTCAGCATTTGGAATGGAGGCTTTTTGGCAAAGGGGGGGGGAGAAATTGGGAGGGGGTATTTTCCTGCCTGCCATCCTACCCTCAGTCTGTGCTGAGCTTGAGGAATAGACAGGCAGGAAAATCTTCCCTCCCCATTTTCCTCCCGTGAGCCTCCGAAAGAGGGAAAAAGCAAAGCAGTTGGCCGCGGAGCTGCTGGCTTCAGGGAAGCGGCCCAACAAGCAGAAGCGCAGCACCCAGAAAGAGAACGGCAAAAGCGGTATTTGTGCTGCCCCAAGAGGCAGCGGGCTGCAGCCGGACAGTTGCTCCGCCCCCCACCACGCTGCAACTTGTGCCGGCCACGCCCATCTCCCCCAGGCTTATTTTTGAGGTAGGAGTAAGATTAGGCCCACACCCCCAAAATTAGGGTTGGGCTTATAATTGAGGTGGAACATGGGTGTTTGTTAGCAATAAACTATTCAGAAAAAAATAAAGTGGCAGCATTCTTAGTCGTATTACACAGCCAATGTTTAAAGACAGCAGTGACAGCTTTTAGATCTAAAGCAGGGCTTTTAAGTATAATTATTAAAATCTTTTGCAATACATGGGCACTGCTATGCATAATATATTCTCCCTGACTTACAACCATTTGTTTAATGTTTGAACTCCCTTAATAAGTGCCTTGCTTAGCAATGGAAATTTTGTGCCCAATTGTAGCCTTAAGTATTACTCAATAGAAAGTAATTTTCCCTAAAAAAATGATATAGTACATCATAAGATAACAAGTGAGGCTGAAATAATAATTTCAATATAAGCCTAAACAAAACACTATTAAAATCATAGAATGAGCCTCTTTCATTCCATCATCAGGCAATAAAATACACTTACGGTAATTTGACATAGTTACCATAAATGCTATATTGCAATAATTTTGCAATTATTGAACTGAATGCTGTGTAAATATCTTATCGAGACAAAGTAAACATAACATCTATTTTACTGAACTTCAACATCTTTGAGAAAAACATTCTTTCTGCTTTTTTACTACTTTTAAGGTTATAGAGCTGATTATATACAATTAGGTTAGTCAGGTTAAAATAGTTTTAAATGTTTTAATTTCTAATTTAATTTATTGAACCTTATATTTTCCCAAGTTTTTTTCCCACTCGAACATAAATTTCACGTCTAATAACTACAGCACATAATACTTAATATTTATAACAGTATCACATATGAGCATAGCTTCAAAAGCAATATAAAAATATAGATCATAAAGAGTAATCTGAATTTGCTGGGTGAAATTTTAAAAACAAATATTCAGTAAAAGCTATAAGAAATTGATTAAAAAAAATTCTGATAGCATATTTCTATAAATATATTCAGATTATTTTGTGAATTTAGCATACATTCTATTCTTATTCTCTTATCTACAGTTAACTGAAAATTTGAACATTGTAATTTTGAATATGCAATGCTCACAATATAAACTGGACAGTATCAATGACATTATATCAATGTCAAATACAGTACCAAAAAATTGCTAGAGTTAAATCAAGCACCAATTTTACTCATGTTTGCTTCACTTAAGTTACTTACCTGTTTACTTTGTCCAAATTTTCCTACGCAGATCCAGACTGGAAGTTATGTACCCTTTCTGCAAGTGGTGGAGACAGAATGTAACACTCTTCAAAGGTGATATTAATCTTCATTGAAGTGTTTGAAATTCTGGGACTAATTTAACTGCAGTAGTCCATACTATATATTTCACTTCTTTTTATGTATATATAATCCTTTAGATAAAACTATTAAGAGGGCATTAATGTTGCAGATACATACATTATGTTTTTAATTATCTTGCTATGGAAGAGGTTACAAACCCAATATCCATAAGGTTTACTGTATTATGCTGTCACTGTAAACTAACATGTGCAATACGCAGGTTTAGAATATAAGAATGAAGTCAAATGTTGCATATATATTTTCATTTCGCTTAATATAAAATCATCAAAAGTACTGAACATTTTAATATTCTTATTTATTTAAAAAATGTTTAAAATATGACCAAAGTTTTCACCTAATACCAATTTCTCATAATGTAAATCATGATAGTTGTTTATGTAAAGTGTAGAGATTTTATTTAAAATAATGTAGATTTTTTTTACAATTAAGCAGTAAACATTACAAAGTCAACTTTTTCAGATAATGTACTATCATATTAGTAAGCACCATGAGGAATGTTTATGAGTTAGTTCCCTTTTTCACTCAGATCCTTTTTTCTAAAGGTAGTTTTGGAATCAGGGTATAACTGCTAAATAAAAAGTTACCATAAAAACCTATGCAATGTCCTGAGAAAAGCATAGTTTATGTTTATTAAAATCTCATTATATTTCAGTATCTTATCTGGAGTAGTATGTCTGATATATGTTGTTTGCAAATATAAAATCAATGGGAAAATAGCATATTAATATGTGAGACTAGTCTGTAATTGTTGGAAATGATAAAATACTTTTTAAGGGAAGCAAACAAGTAACAAAGGTAACTTGTTTTTCAGAATGGTATGAATAAATATTGGAGGTATTAACACTAAATATAGCTTATTTAAATTAACTATAAGTTTACAATATATAAGACCAGTCCATGGGCTTTTCCCAATTGCGAGAGACAGTAGATATCTCCCATATTCAAAAAAGACTGATGATCAAGATTAAACAAAATGAAAATTTGAATTTTAGCAAACTGTTTCAGTATTTTTCAGTTCAATATTTCAACATATTACTCTAATAGTCTACTTGTCAGAAAGAAATTAATAGTAAGTTCCAATAAAAATAAAGCCATACCATAATTTGATTAATTTAATTGTTTCAAGTTGTGAGCTTATACATTCATATTTAATATATAAGATTCACATTTTCATTTCAAAAAACTTGTTCCTTTCAGTTTTGATATACTTTTATAAACTACAACTTCCTTTAATTGTACTTTTATCCAGTTTCTTAGGCAATATATATTTTAATCACATATCCTCCTCGTGCTTTATAGCATCTCCATGAACAAATATATTCTAGCTACAGTTCATTTTCAAACTTTTCCCTAAATAATTGGGCCTATTTGAATTTTTTCCATTTAATGTTTCCTTTATTAAATTTCATTGATGGAAGAGTTATTCACTTTCCAGCTGTTTTTCTATATAATATTGCGGGAGTGGGGAATCTTAAAATTTAAAAATCCACCCTTTCTTTGTTGCATAAAGGAAATCGATCCAGCTCCCTTAAATATCAAACCGAATCTATTATCACTGATAAATTAAGTAGCATTTACAAAAACAAAACAAATTAAGGATTACCTCCAGATCTATCCATTTCTCTAGGCACATAATGAAGACAAAATGAGCTAAATAAAATACATTGCTATAAAGTAGCATAAGCAAATGACAGTATTTCTATATTATCTCTATTTTTCAGCAAAAACTTTTTCTCATAAACATATCCAGAATATATCAATATTCATATTTCACATATTTACTACATGAAATAGCAAGCTTGTTATTTCCCATTTACCAGATGTGCTTGACCAGAAAAGTTGAAAACAGCCTCCCTTTGCATGATTGCAAAAGACATAAATTGATTATTTTAGTGTGCTATGGCTCTACTATGTTTCAGAACTCATTATACTTATACTTATGATTTATGGGCTTAATGTTATATAACCACAACCAAATATATTTATAAATTTAACTGTTATATTTAACCACTTGCTTTTGGTTGTTCGACATATTATGAGCAGAATGAGCAAAATGGAGAGGATGAATAGATCACCCTTTTTTATTTCACATAAATTACATTCACATTATCACACTAAACTATCTGATAGTACAATACATGAAAAACAAAAACTTCCATTTGTAATGAATCATACTGCAGTAAATTCAAATGTTTTGGGCTTAGTGCGATGTGAAAATCCAGCTTGAGAAATCAAGTAAGTTGCCATAACAAGGAAGTGTTTTTTCAAATAAAAACACCATTGACTACTACAAAAATTGAGAGGTGCAATGGCTCAGTGGTTTAAGATGCCAGAGAAGATCTATACTTATATTACTGCATGAGAGAGTGACGAAGTGAGCTCCTGCCAACCTAGCAGTTTGAAAGCATGTAAATGCAAGTAGATAAATAGGCAGGGTGCGTAAAAATTGATGTTTTTTTTTTAAAAAAATAGATTTTTAAAATTTAAATCGGATTTTTAAAATCACATTTATTTTAATAAAATGCTTTTGGAGAAAAAAAAATCTATCCAAAGGTAGTTTTCTATTTAAGATACATTAATAATTTAGTTTATTCAGCATGAAAAGGAGTTAGTTATGTAGCATGAGGCAATATTTACATTTTTGATAAACTCATTCAATGAATCCAAGCTCTGCAAGCTAAATAGGAAACCTTCATTTTGTTTGCAAATCATATTAAATATTCTAAATAACAGCGAGAATGAGTCCTTACATTTAAAGAGGACCTGAGATTTCAGCTCCATCATGGCAGCGCCTGTTAGCGGGCATCCACTCACCTGCTGCCCGCCTCACCTTGTTGTGTCACTGCCGCATCACCAGCCATCCCACAAAAATGAATGGGACTGTCGGTGAGTCAACAGTGGGTCAAAGGAGGAGCCGCTGCAGGACAAAGATGACAGTTGCTCTTTAAAAATTATGATTTAAATCAAGTTAATTTAAATCAAGCCTTTTTACTAGTGATAAATGATTTAAATCGTGATTTAAATCAAATTCACCCTGTAAATAGGTACTTCAGTGGGAAAATAGCAGCGTTCCAAGTTTCACCATACACTGTGCGCTGCAGCGTGATGTCATGTTGGCCGCATGACTGAGGAAATGTCTTCATACAGCTCTGGATCAAGGGATTAAAGAAACGGAGATGAGTACCACCCGCTAGTCAGCTATGACTAACAGAATAAAACCTGCAGGGACTTCTTTACCTATTACCATAAAAATTACAGTGTTTCCATCTCTTCTCTGTTAAGTACTAAGAAGTTTTTAAAGATTTTAAAAGGTTACTATCTTGTAGACTTATGTCAAATGTAATTAAAAAAGGAGATCCAAACTTTATACTATAATTAACGTAAGTGAAATTTAACTTTCTTAAAACCATAAGGAAAAAGAAATTAGGTATGAAAATCAATTCCCAAACATTGCTTCATTTTTTTTCTACTGAACCTTTTTTAATGATAGCATTTTTAAATAGGAAAAGATATTAGAGATCCAAATTAACTGCCTTTTCAATAACACTAGAAATAATATCTCAGTGTTATATGGCTTAAAGGCAAAGAATCTATGGATAGAAGCAAACTGTATATCTAAAATAATTCTAAAAATATTAACTCTCTATATTTGCTACGAAGATTTCTTTTTAAAGTAATCAGCAAGATGTGATTTGCTTCTTAATAAGTTTAAAATACACTAGTACATCCTGAGGTGATAGTATTTTTACTGTACACATACACACATACCTCTGAATGGGAGAAAAACTTGAAATGCCACAAATGTTTCTGAAGAAGGTGCCTACTTAGTGGAATGGGCATTTTAGATAAGTTATGGAAAAATAATAATTGAGTGCTAAATGATTAAAATTAAAACCGAAGTTTTAAAACTTACCCAAGTGCATAAGTGCAAAATGTGCTGCAAGCTCTTTTGCATCTTCTACTGTTGTGCAGAGTTTGTCTGACATAAAATAACTCTGGGATCCATTTGCAACCGCCGGAATAACAATTTTATATACCAGCAAAATTTTTCCATCTTGACTTGTAGTCGAATACAAATAATACTCTGGAGGTGCCCAGTTATTTTTGTTGCAATAATAATCTAACTGCATCACAGCAGAACTAAAATGACTAGATTTTAAAGAGTACATGCTAATTGGAGTAAGTTTTGTTCCTGGAAAAAATGGGTAAGTACATCTTTCAATTTCAGGAGGACTTGGACTATTCTGCCCATTAAGGCGTATTGGAAGATTTGCTGGTTTTGTTAGTGATTTCTGATGACCATCTTCTTTGTTTGTAAAGACTAAAAGATTTTCAGAACTGGGGCTAATTTGGCCATTAAGATGTTGTCTCCAAGTGCTTTCTTTGTTCACTGGCTTGGCTAGTGTTACCTCAATGCTAGCACCATCAATACATTTTCCATTCATAACTGACATAGAAGCAACTGCATCATCTCGATTGAAGAAATGAACAAACGCGTAATCTCGAAGTTTCTTTACCCGTTCAATAGCTCCAGGTTTAAATTTATTAAACTCTGCCTTAATTGTTTCTTCTGTGGTTGACATCATCAAGTTTCTAACATAAAGTACTTTTACTCTCTGCATTGTTTCTTCATCTACCTCTTTTTCTGGGTCTGCCCAATCTACTTGAATAGTGTGTCCCCATAACTGGAAAGTTCCTACAAAAAAAAAAAATTCTTCATCAGTTTTTTTTTTAAAATAGTAGTAGTTTTGCTCCCCTTTCCTAGTTTTGAAGAAAAATACACAACACAATAGACTATACTTAAAAGAATTTAAAAAAACACATATTCTGAACAAAATAGAAGATACAGTAAATTGCCATTAGATTTAAACTCCAAGGACACTAAGGGAATGTATTTTAAAATTAATTATCATAAGAAATTAATTGAAATAAAATTTTCTAACAGAAATCTTATGGTAATGAATTTTATGACATTAACTTAGGGGCATTCACTGTGTGGTACTGTGATTCATAAGTTAATAAACTTGTTAGACCTCTATGAATTGTAACAGGAGTCACCAACCTTTTGGACCTTAGAGACCACAAAATTCCTAAGTTTAAATCCCGCGAACTACTATGATCTGCCTAATGACCAGCTGGGTGGGCGTGACCAGGTGGTCATGTGACTGGGTGGGCTTGGCCAACTTCATGTCAGTCACTTTGAGGGGTGCCTCGCTGGCCTCTATTCGCCCCATCCCTCCCAGCTATTCCTCACCTGCCTGCCCGGGCTCCTTAGGGTCCCAACAGGAAGCAGCTGTTGGAACTAAAGCAGCCATCATGAGTTGGCAAAACAGCTGGCTCAGTTCAAATTGGATCTGACCGAGAAGGAGGCTCAGCAGAAGCAACTCACTGAAGGCTACCAGCATAGGCTTTGCAAGCAGAGAGAACACCTGCAGTGCAAGGCCAGGTACCGTCGCCTGGAGGCTTAGCGAGCTGAGATGATCAGCCAGTTCCAGGCCATGATGCAGTCCCATTGGAACAAGGCTCTCCAGCTCTTTGCCACCAGCGGCACTTCCCTCCAGCCTTCACCCAAAGCCCCGCACCAGGAGGCTGAAACAGACCCCAAGTCGGAATTTCTGCCCCCCTCCAACCTGCACAAAAAGGGGAAGACTCTCTGCAGCAACACAAATGTTCATTGCATGTATCCGGCTCAGTGGGCCTAGTTTGAGGACCCCTGATTTAGTGCCATATAAAAAATGCAAATAGTTTTTCTGCGGACCATCAAAATTTTCTTGCGGACCATCAGTTGGTGACTGCTGAATTATAAAGTATCAGTAATTGCTGGAAAAACAAACTTTATCCAGTTAGGTATGGCTTTTTGCAATGCACTCTAGCAACTTAAATTGCTGGTTCTGAAAAGTCCAAGTAGCTGACTGGCAATGTTGCAATCTGAATTCCCCTCATTAAATGGAAGCAAGGCAACTGGGAAAAGGCTACTGTTGAATTCTTGGTGTTCTCTAAGCTTGTTTGTTTGCTTGCAGACATTTTATTACCCAACATCATCAGTGCTAGTAGGTGTATAATTTGCTCTAGCACCGATGAGGTTAACAATCTGCAAGCAAATAACCACTCTCAGAGATCATCGTAGATTCCATAGTTAAACCCTGAGCTATTTATATTTGATTCTGTTGAAAATTTGCTGCTGAACCTTCACTCCTAGGAAAACCAATTGGATTTCAAAAGTATGGCAGCTAGTAAAACAGTCCTTAATAAATGTCATGAAACATCCCAAAACACATTCTCCCCTCTTCGTTCAATTCTTTCCTACCAAGTTCTTGCTTTGTAACATCTCCCCCATATCAAAAGAAGCCTTTAAAGCAGGGCAATGGGGAAGCATTTTAAAGAAAAGACGTGAAGGAAAAAGTGAGTAAAAGGTAGAAAATAAGCTAGAAATAATACAAGGAAAATGAGGTATAATTTTGGAGGTTGGGAGTCTGCCACTTGCTCTCTTAATGCTGTTATTAATCTGGATTCCTGATCAGTGGTTCTTGCAGATTTAAACCATATTGACACAATTCTAATATAGAATGCAAAAATGGACATTCTAAACCCTGGGAAAATGGTCGCTATAACAGCTTTAAGAGCCTGTCTGAAGAGCCCTAAAACATGCCTGGTTAGTGAAGCATCAGAGGTGATTGAGATGCTAACACAGCACATGACAAGACAGCGTCTCCTGACTTGCCGGTCATTTAGCTTTCCAGTAATATAGAGCATTAACATGTCAGGGTACTACCCCTGCTGCCCTTTCCTGGCTGTGGCAGTTGACCAATAATAGTACTACAAGCAATTGTGTAAGCTACGTTGCTTTTACCAGCAATTACTCAAAGCTTTGTATTGCACTCTTCCTTGTTTTGAGTAGGCATTTTTCTTATGCCCACTGGTCGTATGCCAGGTAGGTATTTTCTCTTACTTTAACAACTGGCACTTAACATAGAGTACACCCTGTCTGCCTGCCTTTTAATCCAGCAGCCCCCAACCTTTTGGGCATGAGGGATCGGTTCTGTGGAGGTTTTTCTACAGACCAAAGAGTTTTTGATGCCTGCATCCCACTGATGGGGTTTTGCTTGTTTGTGCAGACTGGTTTCTGGCATGCTGTGGACTGACGCCGGTCCACAGACCCTGTGTGTGTGTGTGTGTGTGTGTGTGTGTGTGTGTGTGTGTGTGTTGGAGACCTGTTTTAGCCCATCAAAAACATGTCTAAACGACAACTGCAAATTTGCTTACAAAACTCAGGCAATCTAAACTAATTAGATAAAATATCAAGTCAAACAGAGATTGAGGTAAGTGGTTTATGACATAATTTTTGTCAGGATTGCTTTTTGCAATCTTATTTCTAAAACTATTTGTTTCCCTATACCATGAGCTGAGAGCACAGCTGTTCTAAAAAGTCTATTAAAACATTGAATATTAAGCCTTTTAACTGCAAAAATTGATTGCCTCTATGTAACCCAAATACAGTACATTTATTTAAGTTTAAATTTAAGTTTATAAAGCAATTAAACTTCAAATTAAGTTTATACCATGAATAATAAGGGGTTGAGGTCCATATAATCTCACTGTAATAATGCAGAATAGAGGAATAGTCCATGGCTGAATTAACAGTAAGAATACCATGCATATCATCAGCTATCTTGGCTAATTTGCCAAAGTCTAAACCATGTTTTCTTAATCCTCTAGGATATAACCTGAACATAGATCATGATAGTGTTCATGCAGATGTCACCTATAACTTCCACCATCTTTACAAAAAATACTGAGATTTCCTCTCTGCTGTACCTTGCCTTCAAATCAAGAGTATTCACTTTTAGAAAAGCAATATACAAATATCTACATTTAGTAGAAAATGGGAGGTATTTATAATTTTAACACGAAAGGTTCTAGAAAAGAAGACTGCAAAAGAGAAACCTACAACCAGGGATAGCTTAATACACGTCAGGCATGTTTATTTTTTTTCAAAATCTATGCCTTGACTTCTTGATAGAAGCAAAGGAATCTGGCACTCTGGCATACTGAGTAGCTTTTAGTATAATTTAAACATACATGTTCTTAACAAGTATATGATTAAACCTTCTACATGAAGAATGAACATATTTACCAGGAATTAATTTTCTCCTTGCCATAGCTGCAGCTCTGTGGGATTCATATTCTACAAAGGCAAACCCACGATTTTTTGTCTTGTCCGTTGCACTTGGATAAACAAGAACATCTACAACACCTTCAGTGACTTTTTTCATTTCATCCAAGATTTCTTCCTTCTTCTTTTCCTTTGGAATGGCTCCAATGAATAGTCTGCAGTTATCCAAACTTATACAAACACCAATAAATTTTCCAGGACGAATCTCATAATTATTAAGGGTCTTAATGGCAAACTGAGCTTCTTCTTTTGTTGTATACATTACAAAAGCATATCCACGATTCTCACCACTAAATTCCATCATCAATCTAAATTCATAAATCTTCCCCGCTCTTTCAAAAATAGGAACTAATTCATCCTCATATATGTCACGAGGAATTTTTCCCACAAAAACTTCACAGCCTCGGGGTGGTGGCGGACCTTCCCAACCTTAAAAAACACATTCAACACATTTTTATTAATTGATACTACGAAAAAAAAATCCTAGCCAATTATCATATTATGCCATTGTCACTTATCTTAAAACAATTTGGAAGGTTTTCATGTAATATCCAACAGATTATATAAACTAAAATGCTAGTGCATTCTACAAATACTGATTGTCCAATAGTTCTCCATTAGCTATGGCTTGTATTATCTGGTCAAATTTATTCCAGTGATTTCTATTTAAACAAAGACCTACTGCTTTGATTTATGAATAGTGAATAGTACTGAATATGAATAGTGAATATAATATTGAATATGAATAGTGAGGAATATAGCCTTATCATACTTGGTTCAACTTGGAATGCCTAAATTAAGTAAACTATTTTAACTTAACAATGAATTGTCATATTGTAAAGAAATACAATTATTCATCACAGTTATTCATCACAGATGTGCAAAAAATGTTCTGTGCACATAGCAGTTACTGAGTAATCCATTCTGAATTTAAGCATGCCTGGTTGGGGGATTCTGGCCTATATGTGAAATAAAATGGGTCTGTTTTGTTCTGGACAGAAATGATGGTGGAACAGAAGAGAAAAAGCCAAGGATATCAGCAGCTTAGGAAGATAAGGGGACAATGGAAGGGAACACTTGGACAAAACAATTAGGAAGCAACGGGAGGAAAGCCAGTGGACCACTACTGGGTTAAGCTGGCAGTTGAGAGGTGGGAAGGAAGAAATAGTGCCGAAGTAAGATGGTTTGATGGAGTATGACACACGGGGAACTATGTGGGACAGAGAGATTACAATGTACACCCATACCTATTCCACGTGGATTTTGGTTCTGGCAACCATAGCTAACCTGAAATGGTTCAGCAGAATATTTGAAATACAATGGTTTATTATGAGTTAGAGATTCTCCCATTTCACACATACCTTAACCAAAACTAGGCTACTACTTAGGCAATAATTATAGTCTTTATTTTGCTATATTAATCATTTTTTGATTTATTTTTCCAAAAATTAGTATTTTCAAATCAAGCAATAATCAAATACCTGGTGGAGGTCCACCAAATTTTCGTTGTCCATTTTCTTGAACCATATTATAGCCTGTCTTCTCCATAAGAGCCAATAAGGCAGCTTCATTCTGAGTACGAGATCTAACTTTATTACATCCATTTGTTATATCTGTGTGTTCTTCATTCATTTCTGTAACATCTTGAGAACCAATAGTAGTTATTATAAACATGGAACATTCCTTAAAAATGAGTTCTTACATGAAAATCAAACATTTACATGTATAAATAATTTTATATTAATTTTAAGGAAAAGTAAAGCTATACCTACAGAGAGTAGCAAAAGATTCTCAAGCTGGCTTATTAAATAGGGATTTTGATCACATAGATTTTCAACATATACATTGTATGGTTTATTTCTGATTTTACTGCTACATTCCTCAAAGAATCAACTGCTATATATATATGTAAATGATTGCAGAATGGCAAACTAAATCAAACTATCCAAATTATGCATATTGTACATTAAATTAAAATTGAAATCATGTTCATGGACTTCAAGATTTACATTTTCCTTCTGAGATTATAGAAAGTGCTTTGAGAAATCTAATGTCAAAAACCTCCTTTATCCAGACTTCCTTTCGTAATGGAATCTTGAAGAGAGATAACATATATCATGATTTAGGGCAATGGTGGCTAACCTTTTTGGGCTCCTGTGCCAAAAACTGTGTGCGTGCTAGCACCCAGAAGGCAATGTGCCCTCCACACACACTCCCACACGGATACGCAATCTCACCCGGCCCCACCCTTGCCTGCACTACCCCTCACAGCTGATTTTCGGCCGGTTTAAGGCCTTTTTCGGCCTCCCAAAGGCTTGAGGAAGGCTTCTGAAAAAAACAGAAGTGAGGAAACGGGGCTAGATTTCAGCCTACAAAGCTTGTAGAAGCCCGAAGAAGCCTTCCTCAAGCCTTTGAGAGGCTGAAAATCAGATGTGAAATGCGCGTATGCACAGTGAGGTAAATTTGCCTCAGCTCACCTGCCAGCACAAATGGCTCTGGCATGCAAATCCAGTTGAAATTTTCTGGATGCACAGCCCTCTACTGTACGGATAATTTAAGATGGGAATATGATATCAACTGGTCTAAATTATTTTGTGGACAACTCTTTTGCAAATTATGTTGAAGTCCTCTGAGAAAGGGCTTTGCATTATTTTGTTTGGTGAGTTATAGCAAAGCTATATAAAGTCAAGTAAAAGTCAATTCTTAGCCCCAGAGGCTGACTTGATAACTTACCCCAACCTACTTCATAGTGTTACTTTAGTTGGGAAAATTGGAGAAGGAATATATGAACACTACTTGAGCTGATTGAGGCGAGATGGGGATATACATTTAACAAATAAAATAGTGAATATTAAAATTTTCATATGTTCATATAATATAAAGCATTCCAATCCCAAAAGATTAAATAAACCCAATCCACTCTCCATCATTTATCGATTACCTACTGACCTCCAGCCATTTATTGACCTCTTGGGTAATTCTATCACCCTGGGGGTTAATACTGATCACTTTGTGAAGCCCTGTTCCAACTGTACTTTAAAACTTACATACTAGAGTGTTCAAAGTACCTAGAGGAGAGAAAAACAATTTATATGCACACATTATAATTTAGAAAGATTAAAACTTACAAGATTTTTAGTTCAGACTGTGTTCTGTAGTCCTTTGAAATATCAAACTGTTTTGAAATAAATATTTTAATACATGGGTTGCACAAACAGAACACTGATCAATCATCCAGCCCAATAAATCTGATCAGATTAATATCTGTGGACAAAAATGAAATTTCAAGTAAACACCAAGTGGAATTAAGTTTATTACTTACTTAAAGTATATATAATTTCATTCTGCATAAGACAGAACAGCAATAAACCTGAAGATTCAATTTACAGACTTTTCAATATTTTTCAATATTTATATTTTTTATATTACAAAATATTGTAAAAATAACCATTTTCACGTGTGCTAGATGAAAGCTCAGAAATTGCTTAAGTTTGGAAAGCAATCACCTTTCAACGGTCTTTAAAGACATGAATCTGAAGATTAAAATATATGAAGATATAAAAATATTTTAACAAAATATAATTACCAGCCCTGCTTTTAAAGGTTTTATTTGCCATTTATTGTTTGATATTTAAGATAAAATTTGATCATACACTAGCCTGATATCCAAAATTAAAGTTATAAAAATTCCAAATGGTTTTTGGTAATCTGAAAAAATAGGCTTGGAAATAACGGAAACAATAGTGTTTCCTTATTGTCATCACTTAAAGGCTGCCTCTTTCATTTTGAGCCTGCCTGATCGTAAAAATTTATAGGTTGAAGGCCGATTTTTGAAGCCTATGTAAAATAACTCTGTGATCTACATCCAGGTGTAATTCTTTTCACCTCTGGTTGAACTAGATGAAATGAGGATTGTAATAAAAAAAAATATCTCGAGGCAAGATTGGAGAAGCTGCTATAGAAAACTATGATTGGCTCTAGGAAAAAGTGTCAAGTCAATTCTCTTTAAATTGGACTTTGATATTATAGCTTTGATAACTTTGATATGGGCTTTTGGTTTCAAATCTTGGTTTAATTATTTTGGTTATATTTTTGACTTCTTTTTTTTAAGAAAAAGAAAAGAGCGATATTCTAGTGCCTTCCAGCAGGGAGTAATCAAATAATATCTGGCTATATCCACCATTAACCTATAGCTATTTTGCACCTCTACTTTCTTTTTCCATGAACATTATTACCGCGACTTTTACTCTCGCCTGAGCCTCAACCTCCCCGCCATCACGAGCGTCCCGCCCGGCCTCAACGCGCCGAGTTCCTATCGGTTTTCTCCTCGGTTACTCCTCCTCAACAGTTTTCAGTGCGAAGGCCCTTCTGCCTTTTTTTTTTTAACTGACAAATAACGAACCATTCCTTACTATTGTTGGCTGAGGTATCCCGCTTAAATTAGCGCACAACGGCCGGGAGAAAGAAAAAAAAAGGGTCACTTTTTATACACCTCCCCTGAGAACTACTATCCCCCCTCAAGCAAATCCTCATGTGAGGCGCCCTTCTCGAGGGAGGTGGCCCTTGCACGAGGCACTGGAAATGCCGCCACGAAAAGACTCGGGACGAGGAGCGAGGCCTCGTCGTTCAAAGCGGATCCCCCCACACACAAAACAACCCCTCAAAACTAGCCCTACCGCGCCTTCCCTGCGGAGGAAACGGCGGCTGACTCGCGGCTACCGGCACGCAAGTAACGCGCGGCCCGCGCAATTTTCAGGCGGGCTCTTCCGAACTTGAGCGGGCCTTTTTTCTTCTTCTTTAAATTACCTTCTGCTTTTTTTTTTTTTTAAATATATCTATCTATATATATAGGATTGACGGCACTTCTAACCAATTGAGAATGGAAGATTTTCTCTCTTTTTTTCCCCCTTACTTGGGTTTCAAATGGGGCGGAGTTGGAAGTTGGAGGTTCGTTAGTGGGAAAGGGCGGGTGAGAGAACGCGGGTCTGTGGTAAACGTTTATTCCAACGGACAAGAAACCTCCATCCTATCCGTTGCAAGCGCGTTACTGCGGGTCGTCTAATAACCGCAGGGTGGATTGACCATTTTTAGAACAAGTTAGGCCTCACGATGAGGCGACCTTTTTTCCCCTCAGGAGAAAGCCAGACGTTACCTTGGTGCTACTTTTATCTGGCCTTTCAGTAGCTTGGGTTCTTATAAGCAAACGCATTTATGTTTTTTAAACAGCCATCTCTTTTTTTCTGATAGAGATTTCGCTTTTGTCCTTTAGTCCAGGGGTCTCCAACCTTGGTAAGTTTAAGCCTGGAGGACTTCAACTCCCAGAATTCCCCAGCCAGCAAAGCTGGCTGGG
>NW_020769320.1:24282779-24311312 GCF_900518735.1 Pseudonaja textilis
CCAGCCAGCAAAGCTGGCTGGGGAATTCTGGGAGTTGAAGTCCTCCAGGCTTAAACTTGCCAAGGTTGGAGACCCCTGCTTTAGTCCATGGCAGAGCGTCTTTTAATTGTTCCTAACAGTACTTATACTAATCATCTCCCTTTTATTGGGACAACATGCAGTCTAGGTTGTGTAGTTATTGGATTACTCACCGTGCAAGTGCAATGAATGGTAGACAGACCTTCATTGGGGAACTGTTCAGCCCAATTGGTTTGAGGTCAACTCTCTGAAATAGACCAGATTAGGAAACCCAAGTTATGAATGCTAATACAGGTAGTCCTTAACTAACAACGGGTTGTTTTGTTGACTAATGTTATCACGGACTACTTACAACCTGGATTTGAAGTGTTGACAGTCAAGCAGGTCAAGTGACAACTTCAGGTGATCAGCAACTGAGCAACATTTGCAGCCATTTGCAGTGTCCCGCCGGTCATGACTTTATAGCACATACTTAACAGTTTTCAGCAAAACCACACCCTGTTCGTTCACTTAAGGGACCACATTGGCTATTTTAAGATTGTATTTGCTTAAAAATCGCCACAAAAAAAGATTGTCACAACTTACAGTAATGATGGGCAAGGCTCCCTTACAGTTGTAAATCAAGGATTACTTAAACTACTTTTATTATACAGTTACAATAACAGAATCTTGCAAGCCTGAACATGCCTCCTCCTCTATCTTCAAGAAAATCAGGGAGGATCCAGTCTGTGTTTTCTGCCTTGGACTCAATTTCTTTTTTTTATCTGACCCTTGTGTTTTTTTTTGTAGCTCTCCCTCTCGTTCCTCAAGGTTACTGTTACAGCCAATTGCATCTCCTTAGGATGAACAGAACAAGAAATGCATTGCTCCAAAGTAGCACTTGCCTTTGCAATGTCATCATGGGATTGTGGGTGATGCACTTCAGACTTAAGAAAGAGCATCCATCTGCCTCTTCTGTAAGCAAGGGACATATGTAATACAGATGTCAACATGAAGGAAAATTGTGTCCATCTGATACGTGCTTTCTATGTAATCTGTAGATAACTCAAGTTCTTGTGGTCAGTCTAAACTTGTAGATGACATAGAAAATGGCCTTGAGGGGCAAGGGGAAGGGCCGCTACAGAAAGATCGGGTAAGGGGTGTGTGAGCCTATTCCAAGAGACTAATTTGAGTAAACATCCCAGTTCACACAAAGTGAGGGAGGAAGCATATTCAGACTTGCGAGGTTCTGCTACTACAGCTGTTGTAATAAAAGAAGTGCTGACCGACATGGCATTAGTTTCTTAACTGGGTCTTCTTTGTAGGGCTGACAAAACTTGAATAGAATGCTTTGCCCTTCCAACAGATGTCTCCAATGGTAAGAACATCTTGTTTAAATCATCACACTTTCTTTCACAAGCAGCATTTATTTAGAACAAAAGGCCCAAAGCAGCAATTCTAGTCCTGAAACATCTTTACTTAAAGGTAAAGAGAGATTCAGCTCGGGAAGATTATCAATCTCAATGATACATACAACTCAAACTGAGTCATGAAAACTTGAATTTCTCTGCATTTCTGTGGCATTTATCAGATAAGAAATCAGGAGAGTAAAATAGCATAGTCCAAGGAGCATTGAGCTGGGATGTAGAGAGTTAGATCTAGAGAAAGTGTTTGAGTCTGCTGGGTAATTTGGAAATCTGTCTGGCTTTGCTGCATCTGTGTTACTTTCTTATATTAGAGAAAGCATTTGCAACCTGTTCAGCAGTCAACAGTACATCAAATGGATTAGTAATTTGATCCAAGTATTTGAAGCATGATTAACCAACTTGTACAGGGAATAAGCATTTATTGGAATTAATAAGATGTTTCTTGTAGCAACCTTAACTGGAAGGGGTCCAGAGAATAAGGTCCTCAGAATTCTAACTAGTAATATTTATTAGAAAATGAATTAAGGGTGCAATACAGGAATTTTATCAATCTTCCTTTAGTTTAAAAAATATACAATTTAAAAGAATAAGATTTTAATTCAAATTTTTCATACTTGTTTGTGCAAGGGAAGAGGTTTGTCTCTTTTTTGAAGATAGGTCAGTCCATGCCTGTTGATAGTTTTAGAAATATTTATTAAACTTCTTATCAGTGTGAGCATCAACTCTTGGTATTATGCAAAGATTGCAAATAGACACAAATGATACATACTTTGGTATTTAATGTAGAGTTAAGAATACCAAATACCCTCAGTTAGTCAGCTGGCTTCACTGTACCATACAGGGACCTATACAAAGAAGAAATATGTTTTATAGTTCATTTTTTAAACTTCATTGGAAGCATGGGTTCCATATTCTAAAAGCATATTTTTTTAAAAAAATCATAAAAGTATTATTGCTAACAGAAATAAGAATTTATTTTTTATTTATTTTATTTGGTTTGTCGATTGCTTGCAAGATAATAGGTATAAGTAAAAACATAGTTATGAATACATGGATACATATAAGAAAAATAAAAGAAACAATAGGACAGGGACGGTGGGCACGTTGGTGCGCTTATGCACGCCCCCTACAGACCTCTTAGGAAAGGGGTGAGGTCAATAGTAGAAAGTTTAAGGTTAAATTTTGGGAGTTTGAGGAAGAAACCACAGAGTCAGGTAGAGTATTCCAGACATTGACCACTCTGTTGCTGAAGTTGTATTTCCTGCAATCAAGTTTGGTGCGATTAACCTTGAGTTTGTATCTATTGTTTGCTCTTGTATTGTTATGGTTGAAGCTTGAAGTATTCATTGACAGGTAGGACATTGCAATATATGATTTTATATACTATACTAAGATCGGACCGAAGGGGGCGTAGTTCAAGGTTTTCTAGGTCTAGAATTTCAAGTCTGGTGGCATAAGATATTCTGCAATGAGTAGGAGTGGAGAACTCTTCTTGTGAAATATTTCTGGACTTTCTCACCTGTGTTAATATCAGATATATAATGTGGGTTCCAGACTGATCTATATTCAAGTATTGGTCTAGCAAATGTTTTGTATGCTCTAGTTATTAGTGTAATATTACCAGAGAAAAAGCTATGTAAAATTAGGTTAACAACTCTTAATGCCTTTTTGGCTATGTAATTACAGTGGTCTCTAGCACTTAGATCATTAGAGATGAGTACTCCAAGGTCCTTGACAGAGTTTGGATTATCAACAAGGTTTTGACTATTCAGCCTGTATTTTATTTTCTGATTATTTTTGCCAATATGTAAAACAGAGCATTTGTTTGTTGAGATTTGAAGTTGCCATTTGTTTTATTATTTATTATTATAATTTTATTAATTAGAATAGAATAGAATAATATATAATAGAATAATATATATTCTATTCTGTTCTATTCTATTCTATTAATACAGTATCATGATGAATGAATAGAAGAGATGACTCCACCAGACTGTCAATCATTTGGAAGCCTGCACTCACAAACAAAAAAATCTTGACACCACAAGCCAGGCAAACACCTGGGCACAAACAGATCCCCCCGATACCTCCAGCTCAAACACACCCCAACCAGGCACCCAGATGAAACCTAGCTTCCTAATAAATGATAGCCACCCGTTTACTCAAAGCCAAGCCGCACTAAAAGCCTCCAATACAGCAAACACAATGTTGCCAGCCAATCAAGACAAAAAAAGCTACAAAACAGACAGAAGATATTAGAAACACCAATCAAGCAGAACACAGCAAACTCCAAAACCAATAAACACAGACCAAGACTCCCAACCAATCAGGATGAAGAAAAAAAACCATTCTGGCACAGCAGTAGGCTAGCCCCAAATTTAAAACAGAAACGGCTGTGAAAGTCTGACTCACAGACAAACACAATACAGAAGCCTGATGCTGGCAGATGAGATTCTGCCAAAACGTTGCTACAATTTTAAAAGCACAACTATAATGACGTGGGAAAATACCCGAACAAAGCTGAATGCCATATATATAAATACCTGTGAAAACTTAAGAAAACAAATATATATATACACATACACATACACATACACACACACACACACACATATTATAACATTATAATAATATTATTTATTATTTATTTGTGCATAGAGAACAGAATTACACATTATTTGTCCCAATAAATAAAATTCCAAGATGTTGAATATTCTAATATTAATGTCAAAAAGTGTTGAAAGTATATCTGAGATCTACAATACTATACTAAGATCCCTGTTTAACCACTAGGTGGCAATATTATATGATGTAAACTACCATAGTTGAGCTGCACAACATTTGATTTCTCAGGAATCCCTTGGCAAAATTCGATGGAAGAAGAGAGTAATTCTATGGCTAATGAGCGATCCCTTTTAAAAATACCTACAGCCTATCAGTGGTATATGTGCACCATACCCCAATGAAAACTGTATGGATGGAAATATCAGTGGTTCCCAGCTTTGCCTATTGCTGGATGGGGGGAAAAAAGTAAGGGGAGAACTTACCTTGCAGAGATAAAAATATTGTCCATTAGTGTAAGGTCTGTATCTTGACGTAGATGTTGGGCCTTGTGCAATATTATTCCTCCCAGGGTGAGACTGGCTCCCATATTTGTTGTCCTTCCAGAAATCCCTCAAAACATGACTGCGTCAACAGGCTTGGGGATCTCTAGGAACTAGTGAGGTAGCTGCATTATCCATAATCCTGTCCTAGGATAATGTTGTAGGATACAATCTGAGTCAAACATCAGGACCAAAGGTTTACTTCTGAGCTTCATGATGGACCCCTTCCTCAGGGAACCACCAGCTTATCAGGTACTTAGGAGAAGCACAGCCAACAGCCAACAACTTAATAACTGCCCATCAACACCCTAATCAACAACTAAAAAGCCACACCCAACCAGGTACCACATAGATACTAGGTAGGCATAGAATAGCACAAAGCATGCATTTTGCTAGACATAAGTTACCTAAGAATGGGCTTCAGCGTGAGTCTGAAAGCCTGGAAGACTAAAACTCTGGTCTTGGTGACTAAGCACAGATTGGACCTCTCTCTTAGTATTTTTAATAACAACATTGATGGTTTTTTAAAAGTGGGCTTTTAAAATGCTGTTTATTTTGTGGTATGAATTGTATGAGTGATGTGGCTTATAAAACAAGAATTTTCCTACTATAGTCATAGATGCAAATAAAAAGAAGAAATTTATCATGCTGTCTGAATTTCATAATTGTTTTCTTTATATGTGGAATCTAGATCAAGGACAACTTGATATCACTTATTCCTGTTCAATCAAGCACTGTCTTCAAGTTCTCTTTTCAACCTTTTTTTCCCCAAAGACTCCCACCCATCCCTTCCAGTTATGTTGAAATATAATTATCATTACGCCTTTCTTTATATGACATATATGGTATATTATAGTCACCATGCCTATGGATAATGTTGTCTGGTAATTGTGAGAACTGATATCCAATCTGTACCGGTTGCCTTTTCTACTGTGGATATTTCTTTTATTAGAACCTCCAAGTGAAGTGCCCAAAGGAGGAGGCATCCTCTTCTGGTATCCCACTTTTTCTGTCCCCTTGATACACAGAAGCGGCAGAAAGCTTTCTTCCGCGTCCAGCCACCTGTTCCATCACTTGCTTAAACAAGAAGTTTCTTGGTTAATTTCCTCCTCCTCTAAGGCAGGGATGTCAATCTCGTGTCATCACATGTCGTATCACAGCTTTTTTTTCCACCTTCGCTAAACCGGATGTGGTCAGCATGTGACGCATTTGGCCTGCAGGCTTGAGTTTGACAGCTTTGCTATAAGGACTACACTGATCGTTGGTTGGAGGTCTCACACACTGTACTATTATCCTGACATGCATGCAAACCCATCTACATTTCACACAAACACATTTGCCTACGTTGAGCAGGAATATTAGGAGGGAAGAGAACAAAACTCTTACTTCTTCCCTACAAAGAATCCTATATGCCCAGGACTGGTTCCTGTTATAGGCTGTGTATCTTTCTTGCTAGCAAGCTGATCAACCTAATCAAGGAGCTGATGGGAACAGAATAATAGTTTTCTGCTACTAATAGTGTTGTATATAGAGATTTGTATACTCGTAATACTCCATTCTGATTGGACTGCCATTGCCGCCTATTGATTGGTTACTTAACTACTGTTGCAATTGGTCTGCCTGACAGCAGGAAGTTTAAAGAACTGCCATTGGCTGTGAGCTGCGAGCAGCCGCTATAAAAGAGGCTGCCGCAGCTCCGGTTTTGTTGAATTTACTGATAGCTAATAAAGAGCTGAATTCACACTGGTCTCGAGTCAAGTCTTTCCCGCGACAGAACAAATAGTACTGTTTAAGATCTTGAGACAAGTGCTGGAAAAAGGAGATTCTGCTCAAGTTCTCTGATTTTCTGGAGCCAAAAATGGAAATTATCTGTTCCTGATCCACCCACTGATTGCATGGCCAGAAAGAAGAATAACTGGCTGTCTCTGAAGCTTCAATGGTTTCAAATAATATATCTGAGATTTATAGGTTGCTTGTGTCTGCTATACTATCAGTGGCTCTGGGCTAGTAATTAAATACACTGTCATATTTCTGATTAAACAAAATTGTACAAAAGTGGAGAGCAACTCTCATGCAATTTAATTATATGCAAGGGGTCTTCATTGTAAAAATAGTAACTACTTTATATTCAGTATTTTACAGCGTTTAACCCTTTTGCCACATACTAAAATCATCCAAGAGAATCCAGTCATTAGATAAATACTGTTTTTATAATGTAATGCATTTCTGTTTAATGTAAGGAAAAAGCAACACCAAGTACATTTGAAAGTCCAGTTACAAAACAGCTGCACATAGCAGAGGTGACAACATTCCTTTGATCCAAACATAATAATTTTAAAAATAAGGACTTTTATAGGCTATATGATGACCCAAAGGGGCGTGGCACAAAGGCAACAAAGTCAAATAAGGAAGAAGAGTCCCTTCATTATCTCCAGCTTTGCCCCCAGTGTCCAGGTTACCTTTGGCTGGAGAAAAACTCTCCCAAGAACAGCCTTTAACTGTAGAAAATTTAGTCCAAAACAAGGTACATACAGACTGTAAATAAAAATCCAAATAAACAGAGCTGCAGTAATTAACTTGATACGGCAGGAGAAAGACTTTCAGACTTGAAAGCACGGCAACACTCACACAATTGGGAAGACGTCAGGAACACAGATAAGCCATGACAATACCAGATAAATTCACAATTTGCTCCCAACAACTTACTGCGTGCAGCTTCCCTTTTCAGACACTGTGTTCCCAGTAGCAGCTAATTAAGGGAATCAGGGCCCTTTCCTCCCCTGTAAACCACGCAACTCACGTTGCTCCCTCCTCCGTTCCTCCCTGCGTGCCCTAGGATGAAGAGGGGCTGGGCCTGGGTCTTCCTCCGAGTTCCCTCTCCCGTGCTCCACCTCTCCCCTGCTCTGCCCAGCCCTTCACCAGTTTCTTCCACAGCCAACGGAGCCACCTTCCCACTCCCTGTCAGCTATTCGGCCTCCCGCTCCGACTCAGATTCCAACAGGGGCACGACAGACTGTTATTATTAGAGTGTGCAGTACATGAAAGAGGAACCCTTTTCTTTCTCATATTGCATTTGCAATGAAAACATTTTTTTAAAAAAAGAATAATCGCAAAAGCATTTGGCATCTGTACCCTGCCCAGCCCTTTTTGCTGTGAACTAGTCGCAAGGATTCTTCAAACTTGCTTCACCCTGTGAAACCCTGTGAAAGCAAATTTTGCTCCAGTTGGAACTGTTTTCAGAATGGAGGGCTACATATAAATACCACCGTTTAGTTGGCAATGCCAGGGGAGGCTGTCCTTTGGACTGCTTCTCTAAAGTCTAACAAAAATCCGTTTTTTCTTTTCTTTTTTTGTTCTCCTCAAAGCTGGTGGAGATGTCTATATGGAGTCCACTGGACTGGCGCTAGACATGATTTGGTTATTCAGTACTGTCTGATCATACATGTTATAAGTACCTGAAGGAAGGGAGACAAAGGGGAGATGCCCAAATGCTGACATCATCAGGATTCTGAATAAATGGTCATCTTAAAGTCATCTACTATAACTCTATTTGAAAGTGAGGACCAAGGTATGATGTGGATAAGTCAGACAGTAATCAATACTGTACGTTGCAGAACTTAACGGGGGACTTGCTTTGTTGTTTCCACTTGCCTCGGCGTCTTAATGTTCATTCAGAGAAAAGGTTCTGAGACAACATTCATTAGGGAGGAAAAAGAAATCAACTTCTTTGGTGAAAACAGCAGAAAGAATCAGACGTGTTTCAAGGAAGTAAAACAGGGAAATAATGCACAACACAGCAATTAGGAGTCTCCGTGGCGCAGTGTTTAGTGTGCAGTTCTGCAAGCTACTTCTGCTGCAGCCAGCTGCCTACAACTTGGCCGTTCAAATATGCTGACTCTCTAAACCGCTTAGAGAGGGTAAAGCACTTTAAAGCGGTATATAAGTCTAAGTGCTATTGCTATTGCTATTAGCAAACTGAAACCCACACCCTAATTTCTAAATTATGGATTCCACCGCAACATAACAATACAGTTGGAGAAGGAGGGAGAAACTGAAAAGGATATATTCTCTTTTTTTCCCTATGGGTTTATCCTAAACTTGACGGGTGTTTACTGTAGTAGCCATCCTCCTGCCCCTCAGTCAGATTGGCGTGCAAGTTACCGTGGAAAAGAATTTCAGGGCCCTTGCCACAATGTTATTATGAGGGACCTGCCCAGGATATGTGAGAGGTTTTCATGAGGCTTTTTTTGGCACTCTCGGCCTAGTAAGGCCAATTCCCTAATTGGTTTCTGCCCGAGCGGTTAATTAGGAAGGATTCCCTTCTGTATGTGGGTCTTGCCTATTATCAGTTTGTTATCAAAGAACTACGCAGAAATTGTGAGCTGACACTAAAGCTTGTTCCAGATTTCCTTTTCCTGGGCTGTCTTGATGCAACACAAAATGGTGATAAATGGCCTTCTCAAAGATGATCTTCTAACAAGGCCACGGGGAAGGAGAATAGATCATCGGAGAAGTAGATATGTGAAATGGCTGCTAATTATTGCTTGCTGGACTGCTCAGCACTAATTTAACTGCAGATTCCGCTTATTATTCATTCAGCTAACTAGATAAATTTGTACTGTATTTTGAAGAAAAAAAATGGCTATCTTCATGTCAAATTAGATGACAAAAGTTTTGTTCTTCGTATTAAATGGTATTAAAATTTTAATAGTTCCTACTAAATTTTAATCAGTGTGTATGGACTCGGTTTCACTTTTTGCAATCTGAAGAAATAGATGATGTATTTTGATTCTTAGACTAGTAATCGGTGCTCTTGAGCAGTGTGGCTCTTCATATCCATGCAGCAGTACAGAGAGTGTTAAAGTAGGGGTCTTCAACCCCCGGGATGCAGCCCACTACCAGTCTGTGTTCTGTTTGGAACTGGGTCATCACACAAGTGGCAAGTGGCAGGCTGACGTGTGCACACACACACACACACACACACACACACACACATGCAGCTCAACTTGTGCAAGTTGAGCTGTGCACACATGTGCTTCACCAGCCCATCACTCACATGGCCTGGTTCCCCTCTCCCCTTAGCCAGCCAGCCAAGCTGCAAAGGTTGGGGACTGCTGTGTTAAAGCCTCTTTAGGTAAAGGCCTACCATCTTGAGAGGGGGAATGGTTCAAACTTCCTTGAAAAAGTTCTCCTTGGAGGATAAGGTTTTGGATAATTGCAGCCACGGGCAAGCAAAGAAAGATGGCGGGAGGGAGTGGGCAGGTGGCCGTGTGGCATCTGGCAGGCTGGATTGTGTGTCTTCCCCCCTGTGCCTCTGCCTTGGCCTGCTGCTTGGAGGACGGGCCCAGCAGCTGCAGCACTGGGACTCGCCTACACTGTGTAGGCTGCACAGCCCCAGAGTGCACTGGCCAAGGGGCTGGTGGACTGCAATTGCTGCCCAACACCATCAGCCCCTCTGTACTCGCCACCTCCTGTGCATGTGTACCCAGGGGCTGGTCCCTCGTCATCTCTGGGGCAGCCCCACGGGCCATATATGGGCCCATCTGGCTCATGGGCCTTGTGTTTGACATGTCTTTTGCACATGGACAAGATTAAGACATTACCTGAAAAAAAAAGTCGTAATATGCCTTTTGGAACAAAAATTAATATAAGACCCCGTCTTATATTTTAAGGAAACATGGTCAAGTTTTTAAAGAAGTTTTGAAGAGCATTTGGAACTAGCTTTGCCCCTAATAGTATTTAGTATTTTTCTTTTAGTATTTATTTGATTTGTCAATCGCTTACAAGATACAGGTATAAAATAAACATAGTTTTGAATACATGAGATAGATACTTATAAGAAAAATAAAAAGAAACAATAGGACAGGGATGGTAGGCACGTTGGTGCGTTTATGCACGCCCCCTACAGGCCTCTTAGGAAGTGGGTGAGGTCAATAGTAGACAGTCTAAGGTTAAAGTTTTTGGGGTTTGGGGAAGAAACCACAGAGTCAGGTAGAGTATTCCAGACATTGACTACTCTGTTGCTAAAGTCGTATTTTCTGCCGTCAAGTTTGGTGCGGTTAACCTTGAGTTTGTATCTATTGTGTGCTCTTGTATTGTTATGATTGAAGCTGAAGAATTCATTTGCAGGTAGGACATTGTAATGTATGATTTTATATACTATACTTAGATTGGACCGGAGGTGGCGTAGTTCTAGGTTTTCTAGGTCTAGAGTTTCGAGTCTGGTGGCATAAGGTCTTCTGCAATGAGTAGGGGAGCAGAGAAGTGGTCATTAGTCAAGAACTACATGTTATGGCTGACTAAATATTAGCTAGCTTAAATTGATAGGTAATATACAGAATTCATTTTTTTATACAAATCAAGAACCTGAGTGATAATACTAAGCACTATGTTCTGACACTAATGTGTGTTGAAGAAGGAAAACACATCATCCCTATAAAACCATCTTTATGATTATTTTGATTTCATTTTGGCTGACAAATTGATCCCAAATGACTACTCTTAATTCCATCATCTGGGGCAGCATGACTAAAATTTGCAATGATTTGCATTATGCAAATGGGCAATTTATTTTACAAAAAAGGCACCTCTGTCAGATCCATACAAATGTCTCTTCCCTTGCCCCCTTTCTCTCTCCCACGTTGGGGGATTGTATCCTTTGGGACCAGAGCAGATCTCCTATTTCACCAAGAGCCGCCAAGATTATTGATGGAGGTCATTTATCTTATTTGGAAGATGACAGGCTTACAGAGTCCGGGAAACAAAGACAGTCCCGCTTTCCTTTCTATTCCAGAACAGCGGGCCTTTTTCTTCACCTTTGTTTCTATTGAGTTTACTAATACCGACACACTTTGCCAAGATTTTCAGTTGATTTCACAAATCCTTCTAAATATATTTTTGAACAATTTCTCTAGGGAAAGGGAGTTTCTTAGTCTGTTAGCACAGCATGGCTGGGCTGCCCATTGCTACTATTTCAGCTTGTCCAAAATGAAACTTGTCCCCTAGGCGGTTTGCAATTGGGGCAAAGACGGAAGGAGGATAATATTCAAGAGGGCAGCTAGCCATACTCAACCAACTTAAGACTATACCCATTGCGCAAACCCTGCAGTTCTGCAGTCCTGTGTGGTTTTCCAAGTAAGTCCTCGACTTACAACAATCCTTTTAGGGACTGTTCAAAATCACAACATCGCTGGAAAAAATGACGTTTGACCATATTTCACACTTAGGACTATTGTAGCATCCCCATCGTTACATGATTTACATTTGGTTGCTTGAAAACTGACTCACATTTGTGAGAGTTGCAGTGTCCTGGTGTCATGCAATTCCCCTTTTTTTGATCTTCTGACAAGCGAAGTCAACAGGGAAACCGGATTCACTTTACAGCCATGTTACTAATTTAGCAGCTGCGGTGATTCACTTAACGAATGTGGCAAAAAAAGTCATACTATGGGGCCAAACTGACTTAACCAATTTCTCACAGCAACATAAATTTAGGGCTCAGTTGTGGCCATAAGTTGAGGACTACCTATATTCTGTTCCAGATCCTCCCATGCAACCATGTAAAAAGAACAACATAACAAGCAGAAGTTGTTAGAATTGTGTCTCTAAAATGTCCTCCATAGACCTATGTACAGACAGCAGAGGTGTAAGCACACCAACAATTTCTCACTGGATTCTCAGGAAACATGAGAAATAACATATTGGTCTCATGTTCAATAGGTATTTTCAAAATACAACATGGTTATGATGTAGAGAAAACAAAAAACTGTAAAATTCATAAACATGTACACCTTCTGAACTTCTAACGCTTACATTTCACGAAGATGGCTTAAGCACTCTATTTGTGAAGTAGCTGCTCTTTTGGAAACAAGCATTGAGAAGTAGGCTGTCAAGTACATTTTTCATTAGCTGTGATTAGGCATTGGAGGATATCTTTGGACCATTAGCTGATTGGATGGCTGTCTATCTATGGGATATGCATTAATTATACAACAAAAACATTTCACTTTTGATAGTTCTAAGTAGCTTTACCCATACCAAGCAACTCATAGGGCAACCTTTGCTCTTATTGTAATTTGTAAATAGGATCTGAGACCACAGTCATAAAGCAAGAACTTCACCCAGTTTCCAACAGGAGCAATGGGTGTAAATGTATGTCACATACTACCTGCCATTCTATTTCTTTGAACATCAGCAAAGCAGGTGATTTATTATTGTTATTTAGGCAGTTACCAGCACCTTCGCAGATGACAGGAATTATGTAAAAATGCTGTATATATGCAGCCCAATAAAATAAGATTAAAAGAAGGCAAAAATATACATAATCTTATCATCAATATTATAATCTTATCTTAAACCATCCTATGCTTGTTGGTTCCCCTTTGACTCTGTACCATAAAGGCATTTAATAATGGGATGCAGAGAAATTGTAGAACATAGCATGGGAATTAACTCATTTTACTGAAATGTAAAATACCTCTATCTTATAGAATATCATTAAATTATTACATGTCTGGTGTCCCAATACAGTTAGAAATGTCTCAAATCAGAGAGCAAAGGAAATTGTAAATCTGAAAGAGAGATACATTAATACAAGTACAGCCTGACTAAATGAATGTTAGTTGGACTTAGATTAATGCTTGTTGCCATGATGGCAGATATGCAACTTGCAAACTCGGAGGAAGTGTGCTGTAGTATTCTAAACAACAAAAAAACCAGCAACATTTGGTCTTATCAAGCTAGATATTTATTTCGGGAAGTAATCAATAACCTGATGTCTTTTTAACATAATCCCTCAAACTCGGATAAGTTTTTTTGTCCTATTTAATGTCAGCTCTAACAAACACGCAGTAATGTCTGTGCATCCTTTTCCATGGTTGAAAATTATTCGTCTATAGTATGGGAGGAAAAATCCAAAAGAAGATAGTTGCACATGTCTTTCTCACTCATTTGCTTGTCACTTATCTTGAGGTTGCAGAAGCTCAGTTGACTGATTTATGTTGGATTTCATCAGAAGGGAATAGCAGAGACAATTCTGGTGCAAATATTTTGTTCATCTCAAGTCCAAGCAGAATGCTCAAATGCAGTTACATCATTTAAATAAAAATACAGTTAATGAATGTAAACCTAGGGAAATTAGAAAAAGATCCAAAGCAGAATAGCAGTTTTTAAACTATCTAAACATTTGCTTTGCCCTATCAATACTAAAACATTCCCATATGCAAGAAAATGCCATTGATAATTTTACTTATTCACTTGAAAATAATGCATATTTACTTGGGAGATCACACTCATTAAGTTCCCCAAAATGTATTGCTGAGTGTAAAACTGCAGATTAGACATTTTTCCTTGGGAATAAACCCAATATGGTCATCCCTGAAATTGGGTGGAAATTTTTTCACAAAACCCAGTAAGCTTAATTTACACGTTACTGCTTGTTCATTGTATTCTATATGCTGCATGTTACTCATTCCACATTTTCTTCACTGTATAATATTATCAATTTGAGCTTTCATAAATACATGATACATCCTATTTACAATCTAGATAACTATTTTCCTGTTCTGTCTATTTGTAACCTTCAATTGACCAAAATGTTGCATCACAGAGCAACAAGTTTGGAAGCAACCGTTTCTGAAGCAACTTACTTCAACTTTTCTAATTTGAAATATGTGCGGAAAATCCATTTGCTCCCATGGAATTGAAATTTTAAGGGTCTTCGGTTGTATTCATCACCTTGTGATTGTTGCAGTGCTGCCGTGGTCAGCTGAGATCATGTGATTGTGATTTCTGACACTTCCTGCCAGCTTCCCACAAGCAAAGGCAATCAGGAAACCAGTAGGAAGCCAGAAATATCTTTTGCTTTCATGGCTTGTTTCCCCATCCCTGGTCAGTCGGTTTCTTTTGTTTAGCGAAGGAAATAGCTCTGAAAAGAGGACTCAATAGGCCGTGGGTCATCTAGTTGCCAATAGATGGTAGGGCATGTGGAATCATTAACCAGCCATCCACAGCATAAATGGAATGATGATAGAAGGAAGAGTAGTCGAAGGTCCCAGGCCCAAATAAAGTATAGAAATCAGTCCCAGCAGGGCCGAAACAAGGACACTCCTCTGGTCTCGGATGATGGTCTTCACGGTTTCACAGAACTGCAAAGATAGTAGAAGAATAAAAAAAAATTAAACATGTCCCTTTCCTTGCAGGGGAGGGAATTTTTGATATTTCATGATTTGTTCAGCATGACTTCCATGCAAGCATTTGAATGTGCAGGTTGAAGTCCTGCGTAAACCTGTAGAATTTACACATTGAAACATAAGCTTTTCCCATCAATTCTAGCCAACGTAAGTAATGATAAGGGATTATATGAGTCTAAAATGGTTTCCCCTTGGAAATTGGATGACAGAAACCTTTCTTTTAGCTTTCTTGTGAGTTTTAGCTCCTTTTTTGCCCACTCTAATCTTTGTCTCCATTGGTCAGGTTCTTCCTTTCCACCAGTTATGTTTTCAGGTGTCTAGAACTTCGATAGTTTCAAATTCACACTGGAGGCCATGGCATCACGTTAACGTTTAACTTGGGTCTTGCTTCCACTACTTGAATATTGAAAGGGCATTTTGGCTTTCCAGACTGAGTGCCAGCATATGTTTCCTGGACTGCTTGTTTTCCGAAACAGGATATGGGTTTAGTTTAGGGACAATAACTCCTTAGGGACAATAGATAATAATTTCTTGTTTCTGCACCCAAAGTTTTGGGGAATGCAGAAGAGATGTTGCCTTCCTAGAGGGTTGCCATTTCAACTGCCAAGTACTGCCAGAATTGCTCATCTTAGTTCTGGGATTCTGGCTTCCCAAATCAGCCTAACTTTCCAATTAACTGGATTACATTCCTGGCATTGTATTCTCATTTGAATGTACCTGCCTGTGGGCTTTTTCTAATTTACCAGTGAGGAAACACGGGGTGGTACTTCCCCAAATCTCCTTCTTTTTTAATTCGAAAATGTAACCAACGTAAAAGCAACCATTTCTTCTAAAAGGTAGCGCATAAGACTGAACAGTAGGTGTTCCATTGGGACAAGTAAAAACTCCTCAGTCCCACCTTTTAGTTATAAAAGGTACTGTTATCCATTTCTAGGCACGTCATCTCTAATGATTGAAAAAACGAGTTTTCTCCTTCTTAAACAATTCATTATAAACTTGATGAAATTGCCCTGAGACTTTTTTTGGTATGAAGAGTACTAAATATTAATTCCTGTTAAATTCATAGAAACATGGCAAATCTAAATGTCTTTAACAGCATTTTGCTCAAATTTAACTCTTTAAGTGATTCCTCACAGATGTATCTATATGTTCGATTCTAATTACCTTTGGGGAAACATTATATCCATTAAAAGAAATGATTTGCTTCTGACTTAAATATAGGATGTATTCCTTTCAAAGATTTTCCTGTCAACGTCCCTTCACAAGCATACATTTCCTTCATTTTGGGGTACAGTGAGGGGAGAGTTTGGTTTTCCAATAATAAACCATTTTAGCAGAATTTTTCTTGCATATTAAGTTTAGAGACATCATATAGGAATGCTTGTGGCACAATAGGAAGATAAATGGACAAACCCTTACATTTATTTTTGTATAGAAGGTGGACTTTTAAACTTTTTGCAATACTAAAACTTACCTCATTACTGCACAGACTTAATGAATTAATATGAAGGAAGCTAATTAAAACATGAACTAGATTAAGATTCAAATGTAAATTCAAAGCTAGAGTTTGCTGTTTTAGAAGCACCTTTCCATTTAGCAAGGATCAAACCTGTTGCCATCTAAAACAACACTTCGTATATACTATTAAGAGTCTGAAACGGTCTCTTCCGAAATGGTTTGCCCCTTGCAATAAATTTGGCACGAGAAGGTCAGCAAATAAATCTCATAATGAACAGACAAATAAAAAAAATACTTGATCTAAGAAGAGGGACCAGAGTGTTTAAAGCAATTAATTGCCAATATTCAGCAAAATAATATATTGCTAAACTGTAAATAGAGATAGTTATCTCTTATAAAAGTAATGGCAGTTTTGCACTATTCGCTCTTTTACTTGTAAAGTCCAAAGAGAATTATGCTTCAGCAGAATATACTCCAATTAACACATCGTGAACAGAAAAACTCTCTTCCTGGGTCTGCATTTAGATAAGGACATTGAAGCATTAAAGTTACACCAGTATCATTGTGCTTCCTTGGCAGCATCAACTCAGTTCAGCTCACTTCTTCTATCTATATATTAGTCTCTTTGATAAGCAAAGAAAACTGGGACTTGAATCTAATAGGCAATGTAAAACATGTTCTAGACTTTTATGATGCATTTTTAAGCCAGACTGAGTAGATATCAGTTACTAAAGGGGTTCCCCCACATCTACCCACTCCAAAATCCTAGACAAACCTCTGTTTTAAACAAAAATGCTTTTAAAATCTATATTATGATGTTGATAACCATAAGCTTCTTGGTCTTCCTCCTTCTAGCACATCATAATCCAAAACAAGGATATACCCCCCCCCCACCTGTCAGAGGATATTTGGACAATGACAATTTACCTTGGTTGTTTGGAAGCTGACCGGAGAGTCATACCTGCAGAAGGTCACAAAATGTTCACAGTTGTTCCAGAGTAAGCTGTATTCAGTTGTGCCTACCAGCCTTTTTGCTCTCTGGACCACTTCGTCATTACCAAGGATCCCGTTTTTGAAAAAGGAATCCATCCTGTTCACCAGGATGGAGCCTCCATACGCAAAGTCCTCCACTGTGTCCACACGGATCCTTGCCATTTTTGTGATGACCCCCAAGATAAGTCTCTTATTAGTCACTACTTTCTGGATCAACTTCCGGTCATTCGTGAAAGCAGGCAGCATGTCCGGCATAAGATGCGCCACTTGGTTATCTCCCAGATAGATGCCAAAATGAATGAAAAGAGTGCGAGGCACCTCTAGCAAATCTCCTGGTCTGAAATAGGAAGAGTCATAACAGGAAATGTGGTTTTTTTCCTTCTCCTTCTCTCCACTGGGATTTGTCTGAAGAACTTTCAAGTTGGCGAGCAGAAGCAACTTTTCCAGCAACAGGAATGGTATTTCATACATTGGGTTTTTCATGTTGTTTTTTTCTTGCTGTGTGAGCTGCTCCTGATTAATTCTGGTTTGGTCTCTTTTTAGTATAGCAAGTTGGGCCATCCCACACACTGAGCCTGTTTTGATTGGTAGACAGGAAAATGGGCAGTTCCTGTGGAGCAAAATTAAGTGGTTCTTTATTTGAAAAGTTTTAGAACATGGAACATTGGATGATGGAGTTGGAAGGGACCTTGGGAGGCCTTCTAGCCCAACCCCCTGCTCAAGCAGGTGACCCTATACCATTTCAGACAAAGAGGTGTCCAGCCTCTTTCTGAAAGCCTCCAGTGACCCACAACTTCTGAAGGCAGGTTTTTCCATTGGTTGATTGCTCTCATCTGAGTTTTTATGGGAATCCTTATTATTTGTTGGTTATTTAACAACAAAATTACCTGCTTAAATCATTTTTTTTCCAAAATGAAAGTGCTAATTAAATGAATTATTTGATCATTGACAAAGATGTATGTCAGGCATGCCAAAATAGTAATAATAACTGCGCTTCGGATGCAAATGTTGCATTATGATTTATGAGCTCACCATCTGAAATCATTTGAGGAGAACATTTATAAACCTTGATAGAAAGCCAGTGCACATTTACTGGAGCGTAAGTATTTGGGGGGGTCATTGGGACTTACTTGCAAATAAACATATTAAAATAGCAATCAAGAATTATGATATAATGCATAAAATTTATTTTAGAGAAATCTCCTTGAAAGTGTATGTGGCTGATATTTATTCTGCACTGAGAACATTTAGGTCTGCAGTCTTAATTTTGGAAAAAAAAATACTAGTATTAGGCAAAATCATTACATGTAGGTGACATGAAAACTAGACATGTCTCTTTTCATGATATTCAATACCACCAGTTTTTACTATAAAACCAGAAATGGACTTGCTATAAATATATAATTAACGGCATGGATAACTTCCAATGCATACAATCTTCAAGTAGTTCTTAACAATAATATATCCATGGATTTGCTAGACTATAAGTATGAATCTTTCTATGCCATTGTGTAACTCCAGATTTTTTGCAATTGCTAACAAAATGTTCAAGGCGTATGTTAATGTGAATGGGTTGGGACTTGTTGTCTAAGAAGAAATCTTATCTGAAGCTTTCAGGGTGATATATGGGGAAAATCTGATATTTACCATCTTCCATTCATGGTAAAATCAGTGTTTCTTAAGTGGATGGCATCTTGATCTAATTATGCAAAAATCTTAAGTTTTGTCCCCCCCCCTCCAAAGAAAGCTCTACTGGATCAAGGAAAGCTTCTTCCCTCTGCCCCCAACCTGGCTCCCGTCTGAGCTTGATGGCAAGAGGATCCTTTCAGCTGCCCTGGGGGCTGGAAAGACTGGTGATGTGAGCCATTCATCTTACCTGGAAAACATCAAGGATTGAGGTTCGGGAAGAGAGGGTGACGCCACAGTGCACAGTCCCCTCATTCTCACAATCAGCCTGTGGCTTTTTTCTTAGATCGCTCCTGGCAGCCAGGCTGGCTTTGTTTAATTCGCCAAGTCTCCCAATTCAGTCTTTGGGTGTGGGGGGGAAGAGGGGGGAGAGAGAGAAAGAGAGAGAGAGAGAGAGAGAAAATAAAAGTCTTTCCCCCGAGAACCTGAAGGAAGAAGGGGGAAGGACAAAGGAAAGGGGCGGTGTCCTTTCCCCCCCATTCAAGTAGTTGGGGGAAGAGAGAGAGAGAGAGAGAGAGAGAGAGAGGGAGAGAGAGAGAGAGAGGCAGATTCTTTTTAAATTGTATGACATTTATTGTATTTACGTAACTTAAGACCTCTTTGAAACAACTTAAAGGAGAGCAGAATTAATCTGGCACCACTTTATCTTGTTTACAGATGAGCAAGCGAGATTTGGCTTCTGTGGGAGGAGTTCAACTTATCACGAATGATCTGTTCAAAGGCAATACGTTCCTTTTTAAGGGTTTCTCCCACTTTTGGATGGGTGGTCGAGCAGCCCAGTAACGTTCTTAATCCATGCTCGGCAAGGCAAGTCCTGGAACCTGCTAATATGCTGCCTTTAGTGATCAGTACTCCAGTTACGGCTGGAACTTGTTGAATTCCTGTTCTTCATCTTCCTTTCAGTATCTTATGTGGAACTAAATGAGAGGTGCTAGAGGCCATTTCTTGGCTTACATCAGGCTGCACTACTGGCAGAACTTTGACTGCAGCATGCACACACTGGCTATCTTTCTGCAGATAATTAATATTCAACTCCTTTGGTAAACTAATGCTGCTCCCGTCATGATGGCTCTTAGAGACATCTAATATCTGGCCATTGGGTGGGGGAAGGGAAAGAAGGAGAGAGGGAAAGGGTGGTGAAAGGTACAACACAATAGACCCAAGTAATCTCTGCAAATAATTCATTATCATTATCAAAGTCATATACTTTATCAAGGAGCACTTCTGTAGATTCCCTCGCAAGCAGAATGGCAGGCCCCTGCTTGCTATCAATTCCTGGCTATGATTCCTCGCTATGAAGAGACTGTGGGTGGTGCAGCCACCCAAACTGCAAGTACTACAAAACCACAGGAATTCATACCAGTTCCACTCCATACTCCCGTTGCGCTGTGCTACAATCACGGCCTGCTAAGCCCTTTCTATTCTATGCCACCAGACAATATAGCTGTTCTGCTCCCAAAAGTCTTTGCCAAGCCCACATCAAAGCATTCCCTTTGGATATTTTTCTAGGCCAAGTAAGAAGGCTTGTATCAAATTGCCCTGTGCTACTAAGTGGAGGAAGGAAGCCAGGATGGATCTCAGCCTTCCACCTTTTCCTTTTTCTCCTCAACTGAGCGAGGTTGCTGTTTCACGTGGAGACCATGATCTGATGCTTAGGACACTGAACAAGCAGGTCAGAATGCATGCATTTCACATCATGATGGATAGAGTCCGGGGAGTGGCACTCTTCACATCCATAAACCTGCTCCTTTCGCTTTCCAGCAGACATGAAGGACAATAAAGCCCAATTGCCATGGGGAAGATTCAAGATGCTCAACTCTCCTTCATTGCTACATAATTCCTTCATCGTGAGGAGTATAGAGAGCTGGTTTCAGCATTGATTTGGGCTAATTCTTCCATTTGTTGCTGAATTCTTAACAGAGAATGATGCTCTATTAAAGTCCATGGAGACCTAGTCAAACCAATGCCAATTCCTAAACAGCAAATGAGCATTATCCTCACTCATTGAACCAGATATACTATTTGTTCTGATACAGCAATAGAACTAGCACTCAGATTTATATACCGCTTTGTAGTGCTTTATAGCCTCTCAAAGCGATTTACAGAGTCAGCCTATTGCCCCCAACAATTTGGGTCCTCATTTTACCCACCTCAGAAGGATGGAAGGCTGAGTCAACCTTGAGCCTGGTGGGATTCAATCTGCCAAATTGCAGTAGGAGTAGCTTGAGGTACTGCTCTCTAACCACTGCACCGCCGAGACTGGTAATATATAACATAATAACACATAATATAACTTAAAGCGTTGGCAAAATATTTAGTTGGGCCCCAGCAGAAACTTCATGCAAATATGATTCAGGAATTAAAATATAAGGTAACCCTCTTTATTTATTTATTTTTAATCACAATGCTATATATATATATAGTTCTTCTATGTCATGCTTGCTGTCTCAGACTTCATGGAATCAGCAGTTATTTGAGCATTGTTTTCTTGCTTACAAATCCTCCTATTCCCAAGCCAATATTGCAACAGAGAATGTAATAGAGACAAGAGGAACAGGGAATGCTTCTACTTGGGAACAATATCACACCATGCACATTTTGTATTGGCATACTTCTTTGAGTCCATAGTACTGTGATTTGGTAGATGGGGTGGACGAAGCCATGCCCTGGTGACTCAGGCCAGTCTCATGGGTTGCCAGCAGACAGAATGTAGAAACCTCGTCTGGCAAGCGGAGAGTTTGACATTCCTTGTATGGGCAGATAAATCCCAATGATGAAACAATGATGATACTGTTGAATATTCAATGGGAAAAGTCAGTGATGTCAGACTTTCCCCATTGGTTCATTTTCCGGGCGGGAAAATGAACAGCTATCAGTGGCTGAAGTTTTGGACAGCGACCTGTAAAAAGAACAGCAGGGGCGCCGGGTGGCAGTCTTAAACAGAGCAGAATAAACAAGAATCTTTTTACCTCTCCACATTGTCCTGCCTCTTCGATCTAACCCATATCTAACACTGGTGATGAAGGTGGGATTCCAGAAGAGAACAAAGGAAATGTGGTGTAGATGGACATTTTTTTTACAGCAGAACACTTCTATCACTGTGCTGATCACCAGAATGTCCACCCACGCTCAACCAGAACCTTTTGATCCAATGAAGCATGACTGGGTCATGGACGCGAGACAATTTCAAATGTTTTTAGAAGCAAATTCATTGCACGATATAACAGAATTGAAGGAAGAGAGCTTTGTTCCTTGGATACTGTGGAAATCGCCTCTATAAAACAGCTTGAGCCATAGCTGCACCAAAAGACGTGGAGGCAATGGAATGGAAAGAACTACAAAAACCGTTAGAAGAACATTACACTCCCGCTGCATCCTTGCTGGCTCACTGACTTGATTTTACCGCAGAGAACAGAAACCAGGTGAGACCATAAATGATTTCACTACAAACTTGTGAGACATTGCTGCAGGCTGTGAGTTTGAAAACGTGGAAATAACACTAAGAGAGATAGAATTGTAGTTGGAATGAGGGACTTGAGGTTATAGAGGAAGTTAATAGCTAAGAAGAGCATCTCCTTAAAAGAAGTAATAGAGGAAGGCCGAGCGGCAGAAATCTCAGACAAACCGGCAACCACAAATGTGAAGTCTGGAAGCGTTCACTCAGCATTGGGAAGGACTGGTAAATATCAGGGAGAGAGGGGAAATAGAGAAAGTACTGAAGAGGAGGAAGAAGTACACAGAGTAAAACCAGATAGAAGATCAGGGCCCCAAGGGGTGAGCCTGAGACCACCGTGATGTGCAAGCTGTAAAGGAAACCACCCCAGGGCAGTTTGCAAATTCAGAGATGAAATCTGCCGCCGATGCAAGAAGAGAGGTCATATTGTTGAAGCATGCAGAACAAATCTGCCAGCCTACCCCAGTCAGAGACAATCGGGTTTCCCTAACCAACCACATGGTCCACAACAAAGGGGATTCCAGAGACCACCAAATTCAAACTATAGGCGGGAAGATAACAGAATGGAGAGGGACAGAGACTATGAGCAAACAGTAGTGGGGCATTCTGACACCCATAAATCAAATAAATTAAACAGTGATAATAGGAGACAAACTTTGTGATATGGAAATTGACTCTGGATCCTACATATCTATGGTGTCCTGGACAACTATAAAGAAAGCAATCCCAGGAATAACTCAACAACAGTGAAAACCACAATGTTTAACGCTAAAAGACTATCAAGGGAACCAAATTCCTATCTTAAAAAGAGGAGTTTTCCCAGTAAAATTCAGAAGCTTCATTGGTCAATTACCCTTAACTATCGTGGAAAAAGAACTACCTAGCCTACTCAGAATAGAGTGGGTTGGAGCCGTAGGAGCACCCCTCATTCGAACCCGGAGCTCTTCTCCTCAATTGATATGTTGGTGACACGGCATGGTGGCCCAGATGCTTGTCTCCTAGTTGGAAGGTTGGGAGTTCAATCCTAGGTAGTGGCAGATATTATTCTATTAGGGTACAAAAGAGAAAATATCCGCTGCTTCCTTGTGGTCACCAGGAAAGGCCTCCAGCCAGTAAAAGCTCAGCTACATCCAGTCAACCCAACTCCATCCTGAATAAAGGGATTAAAGCGTCATAAAAAGAAAAAAAAAGTGGTATGTTGGTGACTCTGGTAACCCTTAATGGACTTTTATTGGTCAGGATTGATTGATGAGGCTTTAAGAATTCGTTCATAGGTACAGGAAGATTATCCATTGTATTTTAAAAGAAGATGATAAGTTGCTAAAATTATTTATACTTGTAATGAAAAGAGAAATCATTTCTGTATATATTTCTTTATAGTCTTATTTTTTTTCTTTTCTATTTTTTTCTTTTTGGAACTTTTTATTGTTTGTATTAGTGATATCTTAGTTTGTATTAGTTTCTATCTCTTCAATAGTAAAGTTTAATTAAATGATTATTTTAAAAAAAGGAACCTCCAGAGTTTACAGGGACATTTGGTATGAATTGAGGTTGCAGCTAACATAGGTGGTTGATGAGCTGAAGAACACTGTGTGCTCTGGCTTTTGCATCAAGAATTTTGTGTGCTTGAAGGATACAAAATCTTGGTAAAAATAGAAGAAAAAACACTCCTCTGACAATATCTGTCCCAGGAACAGGATAATCTGTAAGGGAAAAGGGGCACATTTCTCTTAAGTAATCCGAGGGAAGATTATCCTGTAAAAGCACTTGAGCATGTGTCAGAATAGTTCTGTACTAAAATCCATGGTAAGAAGCCAAACATCAATATGAGAACAGGACGTCTTAGAGGCAGAGGAAAGCAACAATAGACACCATACACTGAATTCTTGGCGCTGCGATAAAACATGAAAAACCATTAAAATGGCAACCAGATCCATTTATTATAAACGAAGAAAGAAATAATGATTGGATGCTCTAGAAACACAAAAATAAGCCTGCTACAAAATATATCCCATTCTGTGAGTACAGTAGCTTTGTAACTACAGGTTACAACATATAGTGTGCCATAAAATTCAAAAGCTAGATTAAATGGATGATGTCATGCTTCAGAAGGCAAAACTCTGCTTTAAAAATGTTAATTTTTATAAATGAAAATGTTTCTTACATGAAAAAATTATTCCCTTAAAAGGGGTTCTCCTAAGAATTTCATTATGATACTGAAGAACTAGAAGGCAGCAATCATTTTCATAAAGATTTAAAGGTTTATCTGCAAGAGGCAATATCTTCACTACACCCTACTTCCTATATTAATAAGGGTCTTTGAGTGGCAGCCCCTCAATTATTGGAACACTGCTATCATGTCACACCTAGTCCTTATTTTCATTATGAGTCATACCCAATTTCTGCAACTGTTTTTCATGTTTTAATCTCCAATCATCTCTGTTGCTCTTCTCTGCATTCTTTCCAAAGTCTCAACATTTTTTTTTATAATGTGGTGACCAAAATTTGATGCCGTATTCCGGATGTGGTCTTACTAAGTAGCACTAATATTTCACCTAATCTTGATGCTATCCCTCTGTTTGTACAACCAAGCTTTTTGGGCTGCAGCAGCACATTGTTGGATATTTAAGGGATTGTCCGCTCGGATTTCAAGATCCCTTTCACAGGGACTGCTTTTGAGCCAGGTTGCACCTAATCTGTACTTGCATATTTGGTTTTTCCTATCTAAGTGTAAGACCTTATTTTTTTCCACATTAAATTTCATTTTGTTGGATAGGGCCCAGTGTTCAAGTCTGCCAAGATTCATTTGGATTCTGAGCCGATCTTTTGGGGTGTTGTCTATTCCTGCCAGGTTAGTGCGACTTGATGTTTCCCTTTCTATTCCCTCATCTAAATTGTTTATGAAGATAGTGAAGAGCACTGAGCCTAAGATGGAACTTTGTGGCATTCCACTATTTACTTCCCTCCGTGTTGATGTACTACCATTAAGGACACCTTGACGAGTACAGTTTGTCATCCAGTTACAGATCCATCTGGTGGCGATGCTGTCTATCTCATATTTTTCTAACTTACCAAGAAGTAGGTTGCAGTCCACTTCGTCTAATGCCTTGCTGAAGTCTAAATATACCATGTCCATAGCATTTTGCTGTTCCACTAATTTAATCACTTTGTCAAAGAATAAAATGTTGGTGTGATCTGTCTTTTTTTGGTATTGGAGAAGATTAATAAGACTCTTCTCCAATACCAAAATTCAAAAGCATCAATACTATTTCTATTCTGCTTCTTAAGGATCCAACTTCTGGTTCCATGTAGTGTCATAGGAAAACTAATTGCTTGCACAATTCTGTTCTTTGTAGATGAAGATACATCATGGCATCTAAATATCTTTTCCAAGGCTTTTACTGCTATCCTATCAAGGTATTCAGACAGAATGGTTTAAGTTTCCTTGATGGCTGCTGTGGCTATCATTGATCTTCAGTGTGTATTTGGCATCTCACTTTCCATGTAGGACTCTAATCTATATTGGATAATCCTAATTATAATTTTGCTAGAATGTGAGTTTAAGGATATTAAATGATGGTTTTCACATTCTATATATCTGCATTTATATATTATATAAATAAAATTACTCGTAAAAGTTACATTAATCTCAAATTATTGTACGTGAGAATAATTGAGGCTGTATAGATGTAAGAATTTTGCAGTAGCTATAATGTTATATAATTTATTATAATTTAATGTTTAAAATACCGTACAGGAAGTCCTCAACTCATGACCACAACTGAGCCCAAAATTTATGTTGCTGAGAAATTTGTTAAGTGAGTTTTGCCCCATTTAATGATTTTTCTCACCACATTTGTAAAGTGAATCGCTGCAGTTCTTAAATTAGTAACACGGTTGTTAAATGAATCTGGTTTCTCCATTGACTTTGCTTGTCAGATGGTCGCAAAAGGGGATCACACGACCTCAGGACACTGCAACTGGCATACATAGCAGTTAGCTGTCAATCATCCGAATGTAAATCGCATGACCATGTGGATGCTGCAGTGGTCACAAATGTGAAAAATGGTCATGTCATTTTTTTCACTGCTGTTGTAATTTCAAATAGTCACTAAATGAACTATTGTAAGTTGAGGACTATCTGTACATACTATAGGTCTTCTGTTAAATCCAATAGCTAAGCTTTACTTACTTAAGCTTTTCTGTTCGGTATTTTATGTCTGCTTGCAAACAAGCAAACATCCTAGTTTATCATAAGAAAGTAGTTATTAGAAAATATGCCAGATTAACACAAAAACAGTATCTAGACCCTTTGGTAGTAAGATTTAATTTTGACAAATCCAGTAGTATTCCATTATTATTGTGGACAGCTGTTGTTTATTCTGGGTGGCCATATAGTTTGAACATATAATTATAGTTATAATTATGCGCAAATATTCCTAGTTTTATATCTGTAATACCAAGCAGCAGAGAAAGAGAGACAGTTTTTACTTGAGAGCAGTAGTTACCTCTTGGAAAAATATTCTACAATTTATTGCTTAGTTATATCCACAGGAAATAAATAGGATCATCACCGAATGCAGCAGACAGGAAATACCAGTGATATACACAGTAGCAGATCTGGCATTACTCAGAACATTTTCGTATCTGAACATTAGGATTCAGTTAAATCCTTAGATGGTAAACATCACCAAAACTTTTGGTTTTTAAAATTTATTTAAAATATTGCAATTTCAAAATGGAATAAAAATAATAATGTTATTCTGTCAAAGATTTTAAATCTGGAACATTTTTAATCTTGAAGTCGAGTAGCATTTGTCCAAATGCTTTGCCCTGTAAAAGAAATAAAGAGAAAAAAAACTGTAATTCCAACTCAGCCAAGAGAATTTTGTTTTTTTTTAAAAAGCTGTGCAAATCTGACTCACAGATGAACCCAATACAGAAGTGTCTGATGATGGCAGATGAGATTCTGCCGAAACGTCGCTACAACTTTAAAAGCACAACTATAATGACATGGGAAAATACCCAAACAAAGCTCAATGCCATACATGTAAGTACCCGCGAAAACTTAAGAAAACATGTATGTATGTGTGTGTGTGTTATATACACATACATACATACACACACACACACACACACACTTGAAACTGATGCCACTTTATATAATCTTTGCTTTGCTGAACAAACTAGCTGAATGATTCTTTAAAAATAGATACCTACTTGTGGGTCACTTCTCAGAGATGCTGTGCCACCACCACCAAGAGAGTTTTTTAGAACAAAATTTAATCCACATATTCCTGGCAAGTCATACCTATAAAGATAAAAAAAATACCATACTTTATCTATTTAAAGGAAGATGATGAGAATTTTAAAAAAAGGCAACTCAGAAACGCAAAAAACAACATAGCTGGGAATGCCTATATACCTTGAATGAGATTCAGCTTTTGTGAAACTTTTCAGAAATTTAAAGGCAACAAGGATGATCAGGGAACTAGGAATTAAATTTTATGAAGAGAATTTGAAGATGAGAAGACTGAGGCCTATGACAACCCTCTTTGAGTACTTCGTAATTACACAGAAAGCCCAAATATGTTTTCTAGCACATGAGAGCAGGGGTGGGATGCTTCCAGTTCAGCCCGGTTCTATAGAACCGGTAGCTCTTAGGAGCAGCTGACACCGAACCAGTTTGGTGCAATGACCTTTGGTTGGTTGTTTGGCCCACCCGCCTGCCCGGGCTTTTGGCTGTCCTTTATTTCCTGCTTTTTCAACCTCAGCTGCTTTGCGCGGCACAGCTGAGGATGGAAAAGCAGGAAAGAAGAGGCTTTTCAAATGCTGTGCAAACTGCGCACAGCGCTTGTCTTTTTGCAAACGTTGTACATGCGCACGCAGCAAAATGCAACTCTCACCGAACCGGTAGTAACACCGGTTGAAACCCACCTCTGCATGAGAGTGCAAGACATCGAAAGATGGGTTCAGGTTACATGCTGAAACTGATACCCAAATGATGTCCTTCCACATATTTGATTCTGTGATTCAAAAATAATTTATTATGGTATGATTGGATGGAATAAATTGCTTAGAACTATTGAAAAGCATGTTCGCTAAGTTTATTGAAACATTACATTATTATTTTTCTTCAGTGTTGCTGTTTAATCTTGTTACTATGAAGTCACTAGTAGCTGATCCTTTTATGTCTGCCTCTAAATGGAGAAAAAAATCTGCTA
>NW_020769320.1:24311712-24336991 GCF_900518735.1 Pseudonaja textilis
GTAAGATTCAAAGTATCTAGGCAACGTTTCGATGAAGTCTCATTCATTATCTTCAGGCTTCTGTCTCCGGCTCTGTGCTTCTCAGACTGAGTCTGAGAAGCAAGAGCCGAAGTCTGAGAAGCAAGAGCCGAAGACAGAAGCCTGAAGATGATGAATGAGACTTCATCGAAACGTTGCCTAGATACTTTGAATCTTACGCGGGAGAAAACCCGAACAACCAAAGATCCACATACAAACACCCGCGAGAACCTCAGAAAACAAATATATATATATATATGTATGTATGTATGTATGTATGTATGTATGTATGTATAAAACACCATGGTTTTAATTACTTCTCATTAATTAAAGTTCCGGTTTAAAAAAAAAATTTTTTTTAATGAATTAAGCCTTCACTTAAATTTAATTTACATAGATTTTTTTTTTTTTAATATAAGGACTCGTCAAACTTTAGCAACACAATATTTATCATCTTAGGGAAAAAATCATGAACTCATTTGGGACTTATTAACGGTTGACAGAAAACAGTAGTGTTACTTTATTAGAGTAGTTCCTAAAGCAAATTTTTAAACGTTCTGTAAAAGAATATGTGGAAAGGAAGATGTCTGGTATTGAAGAAAAAGATTTATACAGGAACCAGTCACATGAAGCATTACAAATGAATTCAGGTTAAATGTGCTGTGTCTTTCAAGATCTTCTCTATAGACACTCGGACTGACTGCGGAACAGACAGTAGAGAACATGTAACTGTTCATATGTTTTCCAAAATGGCTTTAAACGGTAGGAGTTACGTTTTTATATTTAAAAAGTTATCTAATATTATTGGCAATTTGAAAAACACAAAAATTATACTGATAGTATACAAGAATGATATCCATCTTTTCATTTTGCAGCTAATGCTTTTATGTAACTCTTTGTTCAATAGAACCCTTGTTTCCGTTTGTTCTTGTTCCTTTAGGAACACGGTGTTTATCACAGTTCCATAAGAAGCTTCAGGGAGCTTAAAACATGTGAATGGAATTCCTTCTAATTCTTAAGACATGCACAAAAGTGTTCTTTCTTTTGCAAGTTTATTTTAATTCTATTCGCATTACTCTATGAATACATTATTAAAAGAACAAAAAGTCTATGGTTTCATATTAAAATAAAACTTTATTGTAATCAAACATTTTAATTTTACTTGAACAGTTTTCATCACAGCAGTGAAATATTTTACTTTTTTTCTGATCTCTGAATTGTCTGGTTGAAAAAGAAGCACTGACCATTATTGTTCATGATCCACCAATGTGACAAATAACTATAGAAGGATTGAATTAATTGTGGAAGATTTCACACAAAATGTTAAAAATGTTAAAATTTTGAAGTGGATGCCATATTTCCTAAGAGTGACGCTATTAGTGACGCTAGGCACATGATACCATTCAGGCAGCCCTTGGAAAAATGAGAATTGCTTAACATGAAGGCAGAATTTTTATCTATGATTTTAGAATACTGTTATAAATGGCTTAGTTTGAATATATTCCCATGGCAAAAATAAAATGTATTGTGGCATAGTATTACCTGTGAATTTATGATAATATATATATATCTATATTTCATGACAGGAGAAGAAAAGGGGTACTTTTTCCTTTACTACCAACCCATAAGAACCCTCTGATTGTTAAGTAACAGTATACTGTCAGCCCTAAGCCAGGATTTAACACAGAGTTTGGAGATGGGGGCTGCTTTTCCTCATTTCTAATACTCTTCTCAAGAGATACTGTATTTTAGGAAGTATATCTGGACTCAAGAAAGTTCATTCAGTTTAAAAATCCCTGTATTGAAGGGTTCTCAAATATATACCCCTAGCTGTGTTATTGTGGATGGCCCATATTGCTTCCAGAGTAATAGGTAGATAAAATCCCCATCCATATATCCTGGGGGTAGAAATTATGTGGGTATATATTGTATGTTTTTATACTAAATATAAACATAAATAAATATAAATATAGTAATACGGGATATACAACCCTAACCCTAAAATATTTTCAATAGCTGTGCTATTGTGGAGATTCTCAGTCCTCCAGGTCATGGTTGTTCCAAAGATGCTTTTTCAGGAGGCAACTGGAGTTTCTTATTTTTTTCTTTGAAGACATTTCATTTCTCATCCAAGAAGCTTCTTCAGTTCTGACAGGATGGTGGCAGGGGTGGGATTCTACCAGTTCACACCGATTTGCTAGAACCAGTTGTTAACATTCTAAACGGAGAGGCAGTTTCTGTAAGCAACACCAGAATGTTTCCTTTCTGCCTTCCTTACAGGATTAGGCCAGTAATTTCTTCTAACAAACGGTTCTCCGAACTGCTTAGAATGTTAACATCCAGTTCTAGCGAATAGGTGCGAACTGGTAGAATCCCACCCCTGATTAGAAGGCATGATAAAAGGAACATTAAAGAGCCTGTTCAAGTTTTGAAGAAGAGTCCTTGGGCAGAATGGTTCACAGCACTATAGCTGGAAGTGTTTATCTTGTCACTTCTGTACAAGTACTTATTCTCCACTGTCCTAATTAAAAAGAACAATCGAGGATCCATTTCATATTTTTGCTAAGCAGATAGTAGGGTATTGAAGCTTTCTTGAATAGCTCACTCTGCTCCTAGTGTAGGACTGAATCAATACAATTTGAGGTACATACATGAGCAATATACTGTTTGCCAAACTGTTAAGCCCTTGTTTTACATGAGGATTTTCATATAATCTAGAAAATTTCAATATAATCAAACAATACTATATGAAAAATTGAATTCAATGAGTGCCTACCGTGATACCAAGATTTCTTCAGGCCGTTCTCTTTCTAAAAGATGATGGAAATAATCTTCTACAGCCAAAGCAGTTAATGTTTTCTTGAGGTATGGGTAGTAAAGGGGATGGCGTGCTACGACACCTGTTATAAACAAACAGAACGCAATTACTTGTTATTCTTCATGGATCACCAAACAATGTCATTATTGTTTCAAAGAAATAATTCAGTCCACATTATATTAAACTTCAGCTAATCAAGACTAAACCTATATATTTTTGTAGCATCTAGTATTTATTTAATTATTAATCTAGCTCAATTGTTTCAGTAAATCTTGGTGACATATATGTTAAAACAACAAAAAACAATAACCAGCAAAAAACAAAACAATCTTATTCTTGCTTTTTTCTCTTGCCAAGTAAATTGTTATGGATTATTATACTGTAGTTTGTACAATGAAAGAGACCAAATCAGTATGCAAAAGGAACCACTGATTTACTAAAAACAATCAAATGGAACAATAATAAAAACATATTCTAAAAAATACAGTAAATTTGAAAATACAGTATGAAAAACAGCCTGATTGTAGAACGGTTGGTGCCCTACAAATGTCTGGATAAGGGGGGTGACTTTAACTCTCCTTTAAAACAAGACAGCATTATAGTTCTTTTGAAAGATGTTTCCATAATGAGACACTTCCACCAATTGCTGGCTACTGAGCTCAATTCATTGTGATCCTATGTGATCACAAACAGGAATTAGGTTATTTTCGTATGTGGCTTGTGCGATCTTATCCTGGTTAGGATAGCACCTGACTGATTTTGTTTTGGCTGAACGGGGTTGGGCTTTGTTAGTACTTGAATGGAAGATCAAGGCTGCAGTTTGAATTAAGGAGTCAAAGCAATAGTTGCCAAGAAAACTGCATGAATTATCCACAAAATTATGTTAAACTTGATTCAGAGAAGATGAGAAGTATGTTATGAGTAGTGAAGAATGTTAAGTTAGGCAATCTTTTAATTATTTTGAGTATAAATTTTTCTCTTTAAATATAAATTCTCTTTTTTTAAAAAAGAGAAACAAAAAGTGGGAGCTGGAGAACAATTTAAAACCCAACCATGAAAATTTATTATGAAAAGTAACAAAAACATAAACTGGTACATTTTTAAAAATATTTTATCATTTTCTTACATCGCTTTGAACTCAGTTATAACTACAGAAAGAATAATTATGGCATAATACTGAAATGTATTTTTTAGTTAGAAGTTCTTTTTTAAAATAGGATTGACCAATACCTATATTTGCTGTGTTGCCTTTGTCTCCGCTCCTTGTATAAGCAAGATCTTCCAGGCGATATACATGACGACCACTCGGTAGATCTATATAAAATGAGACAGATTATTGCCTCCTCAACTGTAACAGTAAAATTGGATTTTTAGAAAGATTCTATTTAAGTGTATTCATAGCTCATTTATATAGTTTTAATTTGGCAGGAAATCTTTTCCGTAAATAACCTACAGAAACACCAACAAGAAGTATGGGTAATTATAATTCCTACTCCCATTTTTAAGATCGCCCAAGGCAGGAAAAACTCTGACTTTCAATCAACAGTCCAGACGAGCTGACAAAAGAAGGAGCTCAAACGAATACCTAGACACGGGATCTTAAAATTTGTTTGCCAGCCACGAGAAACAAAGCTTCATTATCATCGCCTTTCACTGAAGTCAAAGAGAAAGAAAATACCCAGTGAAAAGTCAACAAAGCTCTGGGCTCCAGTCCAATGATGTGCCAGGAGAGTGACAGGACTTGGATAAGGTGGAATGCATGTTCATCCCTTTCTCTGAAACATGTATTTCAAGGTCTACTGCCAAAAAAATACCACCAGGATACATTTATATCTACAAAACTTTCAATGGTTGCCAGAAAGATACGCAAAGATATAACAATCAATAAATTAGTAGAGCACTTTTCCCCATCAAGATTATTTCCTTAGCAGATAACAAGTTTGCAGCACACAATTTTACAGGTAAACTCACTTCCTCCTCTAGTTTCAAATTATTAAAGATTAAGGTGTGGTGGAAAGGTGAACTAGTGCAGTCTTGTAACTTACGTCTTGATAGCTTCAAAAAGCTAATTAAGTTTAATTGGAAATTCTTGGGACATTAGTCTAACTCTTGGGAGGGAAAAGTAAATGTACAATTTTATTCATAATTTAAAGATAAAATGAAAAATATCAGCATGTGGTTAGTTTGACAGAATTTTATTCTTCAATAGATTTTTCAAGCCTCAGAAATATATACTACCTATATATAAACACCTTTTTTCAGGAACCGTTTGCTCTGTAACCCCTGGCAGTATTTCCGCTTTTTAAAACTGATTCTTACTAGCTTATCCCATCACACCAAATATGGTTTTATTCTGTTATCGGAGTTATTCTCTTAGTGGACAGTTAATAAAACCCCAAGAGACTTTATATAATTTATTTCCAACATTTCATTCTTAAAAAAAATAAAATGGGTAAAAAATATATTGTAGACTAGGGGAGTCGAACTTGATTTCACTGAGGGCCACATCAGGGTTAGGTTTGACCTTGGATGGGAACGAGTGGGCATGGCCGGAGTGGGCGTGACCAGCCCAAAATCGTGCGGCCCTCTGCCAGCAAAAACGGAGCCTGGCTGTGATGGCCTCCTCAAGCCCTCTGCCAATGAAAATGGAGCTTGAGAGGGATGCACCATTTTGAGCTGGCCACGCCTACCCTCCATTTTTTATAGCAGAGGCACCGCAAGCCAATCCTGCACTGTTTCCAAGGTGGCTCCGCGGGACAGATCTAAGCACCCCGCGGGCCGGATAATCGTGTCTTATGATCGTTTTACTGAAAGTCAGCCTTTCCAGCAAATCCCATGTATTTACAGCAAACAATTGGCTTAATGACTGCGGCATTCACTTTATGACTGTGGTGTTTGCTTAATGACCTCTGGAAAAAAAAATCATAAAATTGGGTTAGTCATGTGACTGACCTACTTTACAATGGTCATGACTCACTATTGTAATGGGCAGGCTCCATTAGAATCCTATATCAAGGACTACTCATATCTTGTACTCTTTTTCATCACATTTATTTTCTTCCATCTACATGAACTTGGCATTTTCATTTCAACTGAAGAGATGTATTACTAGATATTTAAGAGAGGAAGATTGGTAGGAACTATATTAATAGTTGACATAATTTATTTTTTAAATTTTTTATCCCTTCTTTATAATTGAAAAAAAAAATAACTCAAGATGAGAAACATACCTAATACTCTTTCCTCCTCCTGTTTTCCCCACAATAACCTCATGAGGTCAAAAAGTCTGGCCCAAATTCACCCAATCAGCTTTCATGCCTAAGGTGGAACCAGCCTGGTACCTTAACCATTAGATTAAACTAGCTCTCAGTTTATTGTATATCTTGAATATTTACCATGTTGTTAAGTTAGAGAGCATCTGATTATTGTGAACTTATAGCTTTGAAATAGACTTCCTAAAAATGCTGGCTCAATTAGGGAATTGTGGATTAAAAAAAAGATTTCTTACTGACAAATAAGAAACTCTTAGATTTCAGCAACTCCTGTACTTCATTTGATTTTCCTTACAATCAAACATGAGTGTGTAATGGAAAAAGGTGAACGGTGCAACATATTCTGTATAAAGCAAAGCCTACACATAAACATTTTAGTTATGGAGTAACTAAACAGTGTTAAACAGCAGTACTTTCAAGAACAATATAGTTTAGCGGTATGCAAATTCGCACTTAACAAAAGGGTAACTGGATAACTATTTTTGTCAATCCATCTCATCCAATTATGGGAATAAGATGAGTGGACTCCCAATGTATGATGCCTTGATCTCACAAGAAGATAGATAATACAAGCTATAATAAATTCATAAATAAACAAACAATAGTACCTTTGAAATCTTCTTCAGACTGAGGCTCATCATGTGAAGCAGTCAGATCTGAAGTGAATGAAATATCTTCCTGAAATGTTTCAACATGTTCTCCATTCATAAACATATTGATCTGGAAAAATATACATTTTGATTTAAACAAGAAGATATTCTAATGCCATGAATATAAAAATCTATGAGAGTAGGAGTAATCTGTAAAGTTACATATTACTGTACAGTTACCCAATGAACATCTGTGTCAGACCTGCTCCAGGTAGGTCCCTTAGGAAAGAAAGACTCTTGACTGCATTTGTCCATTAAACATGCCCCCCTCTCCCACTTAGTTTTTGATGGCCGGATATCAGTGAGGTGCCAGGCCGAAGATGGCAGATCTGACATACTCCCCCCCTTAACAGAGACATTAGTCAGGTAAAGAAGACAAGAGGGGAGAGAGAGACACACATAAAAGGCACAGTTAGTTAAACAGTCATCAAAGCTTATCCAGATATTATCCAGATATTGTTTGTGGAATTTTTTAAAGAAGTCTGGATACTTTAACGTGTTTGGAATTAACCCACTCTGTCTCTGAGGGAGGGTACTAAATACTGAGTTTTCCCTCAAGGTGTGCAAGAGTCCAATATGTCTTTGACCTCAAAGTTCTGTTCTCCCTTGATCGTGATGGGATTGGGAGCATAGGAAAGATGTGATTTCTAGCTTTAGAAGGCTGTAATGAAATACCAGATGCCCATGTCTAAGATTTTTTGGTAATTTGAGTTTAACAGTCACTGGGTTGATAGCTTTTTTTTTATGGAAAAAGGGCCAATGACTTTGGGCCCAGTTTTTTGGAAGATTGTCTAGATTGCAAATACTTGGTGGATAAATAGACTTTGTCTCCAACTTTGAAATCCTTCAGTTTCACATGGCTTTTTGTCAGCTTGCTTTTTATGTGTAGTAGAGCCAGTTGACTGCTGGTGTGGGCACTGTTCGTGGGCTGGTGGCTTCAGGCTTCTTTTTTTATCTAGGAGGGAACTCCTCCACACACGACGGGGCTGATTCCTTGAACAAGCCATGTCAATTTAAACCTCCCTCAGCCAGAACTCATCAGGCATGGAGCCTGTGGGGGCGGGGTGGTCCTGGAGATGCAAGAGTTGTAGACATCGTCATTAAGCCCATCCTGGAAATACTCTACTGGCATTTATTGTTACGCCAGGTTGCAAAATTCTTGAGTGCAGGAAGCTATAGGCTGGTGGCCCTGATTTATAGTCTCGATTGTGGTCAGCCAGGGGATCCTGAAAATGCTTTTGCAGGACCCCCACGAAGCAGTTGAATTTCCATGGTTCTGGGGCATTGGCATGGTGGAGGTTGACCATCCACTTGGCTGTGGTCCCTTCCAATGCCATTGCTATGCCCTGCATCTACGCCCCTTCAGTAGGTATAACTGGGCCATACTCCTGCATGAAGGTTCAGACATGGGCTAGGGAGAATCCCAGTTGCTTAGGTTCTCTGTTATACTTCATCCTGAGAACTGATGATCGGTGACCTTTCCTTCTCAGTGGCACCACCCAACCCAAGGCTGCAGGGTGGCAGCAAGTTGTGGAGCCAAACCCTACACTTCAACTGCTGGGGTGAACAGTAGGCATGGCTGTGGCGTCACTGGTGGGGACTTGCAGTATATAGGGCATGTCAAATTTTACAAGTTTCAATTTCCAAACATTAGGAGTGCTCAAAAGTTGTGACATGCCTTGGGGATTGTAAAGATATTTTAGTTACTTTAATATAATTTAGATGTGCTTGGAAGTAACTACATAAATATTACGACTTTTTAACCTTTTGTTTGTTTCCTTTGCAGCAGTTGGACAGTCAGAGATGCCATCCGTGCCAGGGCTTCTCGCGCCTTGAGGTTGTCAAAAGTTTCCCACAGGTACTCAATGGCACACTCAAGCATCTAGTCTTCCCAATCTGCCCCGCACTGAGATATGTCTTCCTCCATTACCACACAGGGTTCTCTCCCGTGGCTTCCCTGGCTCCTGCAAGTGAAGGTCATCCCAGATGTCTTCCCAGTCCTCTTTCTTTCTTCCCCAGAGACCATTGGGGTCTTGGCGCTTGCCGCAGACTTCCATCTTGCCCAGGCACTTGGGGGTGTCTATTCCACTATGGGACTTGAAGATGTCGCCTTCCCCCAGATTTCGACATCCTCCTGGTCACTCTTGTGATACTTTGCACAGCCCCCAAGGTAACGGTGTCTCTTCGGGTTGGCTGTTATTGCAGTTCTAGCCTAATATCAGTGCTGCCCCAGATAGGAGTGTCCAATTTACCTCAAACTTTTGGAAGGAGTTCTTGAAGTTATTGGGCTCTGCCCAGGTCTTAAGCTCTACCTATCACAACCAAACCAATGGGGCTTGTGAGAGGACTAACTTAGTATTAGAACAATATCTTAGATGTTTTTTTAATTATCAACAAGATGATTGAGCTGACCTATTGCCATTTGCTGAAGTAGCATATAACAATTCGTTTCATAGAACTGGGTTTACTTCATTTAAAGTGGCTTCGGGACAAGACTTTGTACCCATACCCGAGCTTTCACAGGAGAAACCTAATATTCAGTCATTGAGTGAGTGGATAACCCAACTCTAGCTTACCTGGCTGGTTATCCGTAAAGCATTGGATGATGCTCCTCAAGCTCATGAGAAATGTGCAGACAAAAAGGAAGCTCCACAGAAACAATATCAAGTTGGAGACAAAGTTTTCTTATCCACTAGATATTTGCAGACCACCCAAAAGTCAAAAAAGCTAGGGCCTAAATAGCTAGGGCCTAAAAGCTAGGACCTTTTCCGGTTGAACAAATTGTGAATCCCGTGGCACTCCAATTGCAATTAACAAAAAAACCTTACCCAAAACCTTTACCAAAAATCCATCCTGTTTTCCATGTTAATTTATTGAAACCTGAACATACCTCTGACCTGAGACTGGCTCAGGTCGACCCCCCTGTTCCTCTTCTAATTGAGGGTGAACAACATTTTGAAATTAAAGAAATTTTGGATTCTAGGAAACAAAGAGGTCAACTCCAATATTTAGTCACCTGGAAACACTTTCCTCCTTCCCAGTGGGAATGGGTGAATGAGAAGGATGTTTGAGCCCTTAGACTTGTACAGGCATTTCGTGCTAAATATCCTGACAAACCTTAAAATATGATAGTACTGTGTCACATGTATATTATTCTTTCATCTTGTATTCTCTTTCTTTTATAGGGCTAACGGCTCTTTTGCAGGAGGGCCGAATGTCAGCCTTCAAGATTTCTTTCCTTTGCTTCGCATCTTTTGGCTGTCATAAGCAACGGGGTGTGTGTGTGTGTGTGTGTGTGGAATATTTTTGAGAAGCAAGCTGGATGTTTTTCTCAGATTCAGAATTCCTTTGATGCTACCACATTTTCTCTAATTAATGGGGTCTGTGTATTTCTTTCTTGGATTTTGAATGGAGCACCAGCTGATAGATGGGGAAATTCAAAGTACGAATGCACATGTTAAGTTTCACATTAAAATATAACAAATTATGTAAAGTTTACATTGTTGCAAGATAGAATATTGACCGCAGCAGTTTTCTACATATCCTTTTGGTAAAATTGATATTCTCCGGTTATCATCATTTCCCTTTCCAGCTTCCCTATTTCCACAATCTTATCTGCTTTTTCTCTCTGTGGAAATGGAGGAAATACCATGCAAGTTCTAAGGAACAGATCACCGTGGCAACTTACACTTTCCTCTTTCAACGTTATTCCCCAAATATTCTATTTTTAAAATTTCATATATTAGATTTGCCATTCTTTCTAGAAATAATGCTAAATAGCAGCTCCTACCTTGATATACGTCTTTGGATATAGGAAGAAAAATGGTTTGAAAACAGGAGTTCTGGAGGGGAAAAAAGGTGCAAATTAAAAATAGATGTGAACAGGGAATACTTTTCAGATGGCTTCCATACAGTCCTTGGAACTCTTTAAGCCCAGTTTTAATGTGAGGGTATCAATTTAAATATTGACAACATAACATAATTATTGATGTTATCCACCCACTCCCAAATTCTGACCTTCAAAAAGTTACTAAAATGGAATTGCTTCAGAAAGCTTTTTGATTATTGCCAGTACCTTATTTGATTATAATTATATATGACAGATAATCCTTCATTTATGAACATTAACCTTGTGCCAAAGTTGGACTTTCTTTGTTTTTTCTTTAAAAACGTTTTGTTTTTCATCCAAGAAACTTCTTCAGTTCAGAGAATTGAATGACAGGGATCAGTGGTGGAATTTAGCCAGTTTGTACTGGTTCATGTGAACTGCTTGTGCAGTTGGAAAACGGCTGAAAATAAAGTACAAGAGAAGTTTTTTCTTTCTTCTCTCTCCCTTCAGTTAATAGCTCCAGGCAGGCAGCCAAGAATCACTTAACAGGCTACTTAGTTGCAATAGCAGCCAACACATGCCTTGACTAAAGTCAATAAACAACAGAAATAGACAGGATTAGAGCAGGGAAACACCCAGGAAGCCGTCTAGGGATGGGATTAATCTCTTCCCTTCAGGAAGAAGGACAAGATTACAAACATTTTCATTAAAAAAGGATATTAAGTAACACTTCTGTGATCAGCTGATACACCCTGGAATTCCCTAAGACCTTTTATAACTGCTGCAGTGTTTGACTACTTCTTGTTTCTTCCTGGGGGAAAAAGATATAGGAGGGGACAATGATGCAGCTTTATTTATTTATTTAATTTATATTGCCATCTATTTGCCCATGGCAACTTGAGGCGGCTTATACAATGTAAAACCATATTTAAAACAAAAAATAAAAATAAAAAACAACAAAAACTAACAAAAAGAATCAAATAAATTAATAAAGTACAATAGCACAAAATCTGGAAAAATAAAAAGTCATAATAAAAAAGTATAATATTTACTAAACATTATTATTTATTACTTTTTTCATTCAATATTCTCATATGTTACTTTATATCAATCTCTATATTCTTAATATCATTTTATACATATTCTTGTAATCATATTTACAAATTTTATCAAATTATATCATTCAATTAATCATTCTTCAATTCATCTTAATTTATATTATGCAGTATTTATTCCTTTTCTAATATTAATTTTGCCACCATTATATTTTTAATACTAAGTCCCTCTCTAATCTCATTAGATTACACAAATCATACTTTCCATCTTTTTTTCATTTAACAAATTATATATTCTAATAACAATATAATCCTTTTTATCTATTACTATATACTATATACATATATGTTCTCCATTAGGTTCCATATGGCATTTCCTTCCCCATACTATCATACCCTGGTGCCTCCACCTTCCTGTCTTTATGTAGCTGCTTAGTGATTTCTGCTGCCATTGCCTGTCAGTCAGATGGATGTGTTTACCTGATGTTTTCACACATAACCTTGACATGTGAGACTGGTAAGAATTGCACAGGCTATGCCTGCGATGGCGAACCTATGCCACTCGTGCTGGAAGTGGCACGCAGAGCCATCTCTCTGGTCACTCCAGCTATCGCCCATTGTTCCTAGCGCGTGCAGCCAGCTGGTCTTTGCATGCATGGGAGCACCAAAAACTGGAAGGGCAGTTCCCTGGAGCACATGTGTGTGCCGACCAGCAGGTCTTCACATGCGCAGTAGCACCGGAAACCAGAAAAGCAGCTCCCCATAGCGCATGCTGGCCAGCTGGTCTTCACGCAAGCATGCGGTTTAGAAACTGCAAGGCCAGGTGGCTGGTGCACTGGGAAGCTAAGCTTCCAGTTTCCAGCACTCCCACACATGCGCATCAGGGAGCTGCTTGTTTGGTTTCTGGCGCGTGTGTGTGTGTGTGTGTGTGTGTGCGCGCACGCTCCCATTTCAGCACTCAGTACCGAAAAGTTTAGCCACCACTGGTCTATGCAGTCATTGAAGAATAAACTAAAAAGTAGAGAAAAATGAAGTGAATAAAAATGAAATAAATCCAGTAGTGTAAGGCATGTGACAAGGCACCCCTTCTCCTTTAGAAGGACATCATTCTCACAAATGATGTATTTATGTTGTTAGATGTTTATCCTGTCTTTATTACTTCATAAGAGCTAAAGATAGAGAACTCATCTAATATTCTTAGTCTCTCCACAACCACAATCTAAGAAGTGGTTTGGGCTGGGAGAGAGTGACTCAGCCATTTTTTCAAGCCTAAAATGGGACTAGAACTCAGAGTCTGTTGGTTTCTAGACCAGCATCTTTACCACTACTTTGTTTAAAAAGGAGGAAGAAATGTCAAAATAACTTGCAAGAATCGCACGTGAAAACAGGGTTGGAGGAAACAAACTTCTAAAGATGCAAACATCACAGATAGTATTTCAGAATAATCTCCCATAGAATGATGAAAGAGACAAGAGAGGTTGTAGCAAATTACCATCTGAGATGGACCTGCTTGTAGGAAAGGAGTCTAGAATGAACAGTAATACTTTGCAAGATGCATCAAACCTGAGGTCAAGATGTTTCTTATTTATTTGCACAAGGCAGGCATTCTTTTTATTTGAAATTATTCACTCCAGTGAGGTGAGCGGCTGGGTGAGATAAGGAGTGGCTGGGAGGGGAGGGGTGTAGCTTGGCCGGGCATGGCAAGGAGAGGCCAGGAGAGATGAGGCGCCCCTTGACGTGATGTCAAGTTGGCCACACCCACCCAGTCACATGACCACCCAGCCATGCCTACCCAGCCAGTCAGTAACTTACTAACGTTACTAAAACGTACTAAAGTTGTCCTCAGAGTACCCCACATTTTTTTCACTTCAGCCAGGTCCTTAGAGTACTTTCTACTCCTTCATTTGAGTCAAATAGTAGAGCTCAAACTCTACAATTCCTTATTGGATGACTTGTGTGACGTGAGACCTAGAATAGTCATATTGCGGCAAACTGTCCATCTTGTGTTTCCAAGCTCTAGTTAACAATTTTTGAGAGATACAGTGTAGCATTCTTAGTTGTTATGGTACAAGGTTCAAAGAAAGCCCTGTGATTAAGGTCATCCATATCTCAGCGGTAACTATGATTTCTTGCTGAAGCCCTGGATTTTCCATTTTTTGTTGTAGATGAAACTTTGTGATTGATATTCCATAGAGTTATACTTTATTTCTAAGTTATGTATTTTGTCTTATAAAGATATTTCTCAGATTCATTCTTTTGGCGTAATAATATTTTCTGGCAATTTTCATCTCTTGGAGTTTTCATCTTTCAAGAAATCCTTAAGCAGGTTATTAGCTCTTCTCAGTCAAAATTCTTATATTGCTACACACATTGTCCAATTTGCTCTTAATCCCCCAAATCAGCTCTTTTTGGTTCACCAGCTTTAATGCAGTTACTTACATCAACACACTAAATACTATAAACAACCTATAGTCCATAGGAAGAATTTCTTCAGTGAATCGCTTAAAGCACACTGACAAGTATAAATTGCAGGCATCCATTTCATAAAGAATAGCAAAACAACCTTTTCTCACAAAAACTCCCCACAAAGTAAAATGAAAGAGCAGATGCTGAAGAGCATGTCAGAATTTCCATTATATCAGAACTGCCTTCTTTTGGTAACTTATAACATTGGAATCATTACTTTTCATGAAGCTTTGTATATTGAAAACTAAGCTACTGCAGTACCCTTCCTCAAATCATGCGTGTCCTGAATTCATCTTTAACTTCCCCAGCCAACAATCTGGAGTTTAGGATGCAAAACCATTAGAGCACCAGAAAAGAGCAGTAATTAATAGAATTCTCTAAAAACACCTTACATTTTGGGACGTCCTCCAATAATTGCAGTGACTCCGGGTGCTAAAAATGAATGAAATGAAAAAGTCAACACAGGAACATAAAAAGCCAAGACAGTTCATAAAGAATGACTGTAATTTTCCATGTCATAAATATATACTCCAAAGCCATTTTATACTTTCATAAAGAGCTAATATTAAATTCTAAAACAGTAATGCCATTTAATGGAATATTAACAATTTAAAAATATCTAGGTCAAACGATAGGATTAGGTGTAGTTATTTATTCAATTAAAATGAGAGCAGGGAAAGTTTCTCTTCTTTTTCTTATTTTAAAAGATATCTACAGATGGCCTTTGGCTTACAACCAAGGGTGAAATGCTACCTGTTCAGCCCAGTTCGGCCAAATCAGTTGTAAAAAAAAAGAAGAAGCTCTGAGCGCGGGATCGACCCTCTCGCACACCCCTGCACTTTTCTCTTCTTTATCCTCCCAGCTGATTGGCGCAGCAGGGCCTCAGCTGGTGTTTGGAAAGGTGTGCATGTGCAAAGTGCTTGATCACCCAGCCGGTAGGAAAACTGGTAGGATCCCACCACTGCTTAGAACCGTTTGTTTAGCAACTGTAGGAAATTGCAACAACCACTGAAAAAAGTGATTTACAACCGGTTCTCACGCTTACAACTATTGCGGCATCCCTACTGTCATGTAATCCAAGTTTGGGTGCTTGGCAATTGGCGTGTATTTACAACAGCTGCAGACTCCTCAGCCACACAATTGCCATTTGTGAGCTTATCCGTGGCTTCCAATAAGCCAAGTCAATGCGGGAAGCCGGATTCATTTAACAACCACAGTAATTTGCTTAATGGCAAAAAATAAATAAATGTAAAATTGGGCATGACTCACTTAAAAACAGCTTTGTTTAGCAACAGAAATACTGGCCCCAATTGTGATCAGAAGTTAAGAGCTACCTGTACTGGAATGAAAGTATGTGAAACCATGAAATCTTAATGAGAAATTATAGGGCTGTAACTGGACCAGTAAAAAATACTTTTAGTATCTATCTTATGGCAAAATGCATTTAAATATTAAATCAACTGTTCAATTAATATAGATTTTTTTAATAGCAAAATACCATTTTTTAAAACAGCATTTTAAAAAATGAATAGAAAATTTAAAAATTGCAATGTGTATACATTTCAGTCTGGAATATGTATTCTAGTTTTCAATTATCTTCTGTTTATTTATTTCTGTTCTAACAGAAAGAAAACAAAAATAATTGAACCCAAAAAGTTATATTTCAGTCTCATCTATCGACATCCAGAGCATTTTCCAATAGCATTCAGACTCATCCACATATTTTGTAAAATGTAAATGAGAACAATATTCTTTTTGGAGAGTAGGAACTTTCTCCTTGCAATTCTGTCTCACACACACCATTGTGTACAATATTCTTCTGATGGTGGTCTCATAAACTCTGACTTTCACCAATACAAGGAGAATCCTTTAGTTCCTTAGACATTAGCCTGAGGTGCTTTAAAATCTCCTGGAGTATTTACGCACCTTATGATTGGGTAATCATTCCTAGTAAGGGTATCAACGGTGCTGAATTGCTTCCATTTATACATGATCTGCTTGGCAGTGGGCCAAAGCACCAGCCTGAAGATGGCGCGTGGGACCTCGTCAAAACGTCACCAAGATACTCTCAATCTTACACGGGAAAAGACCTGAACACGCCAAAAACTGTGTGTGTGTGTGTGTGTGTGTGTGTCTAGCTGGCGAGAACAATTTTAAAGCATAAAGCTGAAGGATTAAAGCAAGGCATCCCTACAAGGACACATGTGCTGATATAAGGGGATATTTTTGTAAAGCCACAGCAAAACAGCAAAGAAGAAGGCACCCAGGCTGGCCAAAGGTAACACTCAGCAACATTTCAGAATTACTGGCATATGTCCATTTGAAAGGATCCCAAGAACTACGAAGTTGGCAATTTATATAAAGAGCTATGTGTCCCAGATAAAGTGCCTGAGGACACACTTTTCCAGTTCTAGGGAACAGAGTTTGCCAACAATATTTTTAAACAGGTTCACGTAAGGTATTCTATAAGCAGAGGAGCTGACTCTTTGAAGGAAAAACCAAAACTTTAACCAAAGCTTTAAAAGATAGTGCCATGCTCTAGCATCTGCAGATATCAAGACAGTCATCAAATATAGAACAGCATTCTTAACACATCTTGGAACAGCAAGGATAGCTTCAATAAACTTACTCTGAACTGCTTCAAGGTACAGGTTTAGTTATTATAAAACTGAGAAATGGTTTTGACTATGAAGATCTTTCAATCTGCACGTATAAAATGAACTCCTTTCAAATGAAAAATTCTGAACTCATAATTATTACAATATATGTGGAAAAAATACAGAACCAGAAAAATGACAATAAAACCTCTTCCCCAACAACTCCTCCCCCAAATGCTCAAAAGTCTACTGCTCAATAAAACTAATGAAAATCACAGCGGCAAAGCTGGTTTATATTTATGCTATCTATCAGTATCATAGAATACTGATTTAGAAGTGGGGGAAATAATATTTTTAATAATTATTCATTTTGCCAGCTTTGTTCTGCCTTTTTTTTTTTAGAAAAAAGAGATAAAATAGCAAGAGCAATAACACTTAGACAACGCTTTACAGTGCTTTACAGCCCTCTCTCTAAGTGGTTTACAGAGTCAGCCTCTTGCCCCCAACAATCTGGGTCCTCATTTTACCCACCTCGGAAGGATGGAAGGCTGAGTCCACCTTGACCCTGGTGGGATTCGAACTGCCAAATTGCAGTCAGCAGAGGTAACCTGGAATACTGCACTCTTCACCACTGCACCACCATGGCTCATAATAAAAGCTGGAGGTGAAGTTAATATTTTCCAGTTCCACAAAACACAAAAGCATCAATATCAGCCAAATGACTGCATAGGGAGCTTTTCTTTTAAAAAATTGAAATAACAATGGGCTAGAAAGTAACAATTGATTCCTAGAAATAATAAGATAAGCAATTTCAATAAGCAAGAGATTACTAGGAACTATCACTTGTTCTTACTTCCATATTACTAGGTATTCTAATGTACTAGAAAAAGTGAAGAGACACAAAGAGATGAGAGAGAGAGAGACTGGCTAATGAGCAGAAAAGGAATGTGGCTAGTAAGAATAACTTGATTACATGGTGGTAATTAAAATGGTAATTAGAAAATGGTAATTAGAAAATGGTAATTAGATCTAAGGCCAAGTTAAATGGGATAAGAGGCCCAGAAGATAAAAACCTATGTTGGAAAATAGTCTTTTGTTTCTTGACAATGCTCCAGCCATTGAAGTTATTACAATCTGGTTTTTTTAGATGACAAAACTAATTAAAACCAAATGTTCTGCATTCAGTACAATATTGTGCATTATATACAAAACACTTAACTTGCAGAGGTCAGTTATAATTGCTTTAGCCATTTCCGCCCAACTGAGAGATAACAAATCTTTTAGGATTATCTACTCAAACATGAATGAAGACTGATCTGACTATTAAATTGGTTGGAAACATATCCAACACACTTGTCATTGTTCATAATATTTACATGTACTGAGGACTTTAAAATCTCAACTGTCTTAACCAGCTGTCATCATAGTGTCAACCTCCGGTCAAATAGATGTGAAATAAGGGTTAGCAAATTAATTTTGCTTTAGAAGTAACTACTGGACAGCATAGTTATTAAAATGTTTTTGTTTATGGTATTGGAATTTTATCCATCAGATTTTATTATTTTGAATATAAAAAAATAACAAGGAAAGCAATTATTAATAATAGGAGGAATCAGGCTTTTAGTTACTTCAACTGGATTACAGATCCAGATCTTTGTTAGAAAAGATTATTAGGGTATCTTAAATAAGGAACCACTAGAATTCCTTAAGGCACAGAAACAGTTGTTTATTACAATTTTATGTTTCTTGATAAAAAAAATCAATTCCAAACACATTTAAATTAAAATTTATAGATTTATACTGCATTGTCTCTAAAGATATATTCAAGAATATTTACATGAAATAGAACTCAAACTATTTTAAAAGACTTTTTTAAAATTCTTACAACATGATAAAATGTCATATATAAAAGTTTTAAAAACTGTTTTTCTTTTTCTATTCAGGCCATTGTCCTGAGAGTAATCCTTCAACTCAAATAAAATAATCATAAGGATGCATAACTGTTCAAAGAGTGAATGGAAAAAAGGAATAAACTTGAGGAATAGGAGGAAGAGCTGTAACCCTCAAATAAAAGAAATTTGAATCCAAGGCAGATCTCTCACATGAGTAAGTGTCTCAGACAAGGCCTTCCCTGGTTCTCATAAAGATAAGAGGAGAGGGGGGGGGGGGAGTGCATTCAGACTTGCAAGATTCAGTTACTATAAATTTAAGAGGAAGTAATTTTAGTTCGTACAACTTTCATTTCCGAGTCAAGTCTATTTTGGAACACTGACAAAGTCCAAATCACTGCCAATAATTCAATTCACCAATGGTAATCGTTTTATGGATGTTTAGGTCCCATTGGATTGGTTTTGATATAATGTTAAAACCACATAAACAATCCAACAACATACTCCTGAGAAGTTACAAGAAAATTAGAATCTAGAGCAGGGGTCTCCAACCTTGGCAACTTTGAGACTTGTGGACTTCAACTCCCAGAGTTCCTCAGCCAGCATAACTTTAAAGGCCAGGGCACCCCCAGACACACTCCAAAGCGCACTGAAGATATCTCATCAAAGGGAGACGGAACCTTTGCAACCAAATTGTTAAGCTCAGAGCTCAAATCAACAACTTAACCATAGTTCAACTGGGAAACGCTGACCACCCTAGACAATTCAAGTCTAAAAATGCTAGGGAATTTCTGGAAGCCTGGCACTCTGACTAATTAGCCATCAGTAGACACATAAACATAAATAAATTTAAAAGAGAAACGGCTGTGAAAGCCTGACTCACCGACGAACACAATACACAAGTCTGATGATGGCAGATGAGATTCTGCCGAAATGTCGCTACAACTTTAAAAGCACAGCTATAATGACGTGGGAAAATACCTGAACAGAGCTGAATACATACATATAAATACCCACGAAAACTTAAGAAAATAAACATAAATAATATCTTCATATTATGCAAAAGATACCTACTTAATGTTAGTTTGGATAATGAAATGTTGGAAAAAAAACAACCAAGCTCAGACAGTACCAAGGTCATTAAGAAAAGGTCTGTATTCATAAAAGCTTATTAATTTTTATAATATTTATTAATCTCAAAAAATGCTACAAGACAATTCCTGATTTTTGGTCACCATAAAATAATATAGCTTTCTTTCTACAAGGTATGCGAATTGATTTTTCATGTTTATAATATAACCATGCTTTGAACTTTCAATAGCACTTAAGGAAACTTATACTTACATATGACCCGAGGAATTAAATTTTAGTAAACAGTGTTTTTTGAAGATATGCAGCATAAGGAAATGTTTTAAAAATATTTAAAATGCTCTTAAAAGCAAATATCCATCAATAACAAAATCAAGATGAGTACAGCCGTCTTATCTTAGTAAATGTTGAAATTGTACAGAAAAATATCCCTTTACTTTGTTGTTTGGTAGAAAATAAAATTTAATGACAGTTAGACTATGACCATAAACTGACCTTTCCTCTATAAACACTATAAGGTTCCTCTGTGAACTTAAAATCAACAATGCATTCATCTTCCCTAGACTCAAGGGCTGAGTAATTTATTTTTATACTTATATTACTGTATTACATGTTTTAAAGTAGTATAATTAGTTAATTGGAAGTAAATGTAATGTATCCCAAAAATGTTTAATTTTTCCTGTGTAATTATCACAATTTTCACAGTTGTAAATGGATAATGGAGACTTATGATAGTTTAGTCAAAACAAATAATGTATTAATTACTTTCCAATATAATTTCCTGAAATTTAATTGACAGCTTTATACAATTCAGATTTTCAAAAGAAATATCTAAATATTTAGAAACTTTAAATATGTGTATATGCTTTCTAAATTTCTTTAAAAAAATGAAAAGCATGAATTTCTTTAAAAAAAATCTTTTTTTAACCAAATTGTCTGATACTAATATTTGTATTCAGTCACTCCCTTTTCTTTAAATGAACAAATATTTAACACGGCTGTTCTAAATATCTAGTGTTTTCAACAATAAAATGAATGTGTATGCTAAGGAGATGAAGATAGACTGATCAAGCATTATATGTGTCTTGACTTTGTTAGATCCAGAAATATTTTACTTATTACATTTATTACATTAAAATAATTAACTTTAATTCAGATCCCAGACTACTATAGACATCCCCCTCTATATAAAAGAAGGAAAGCATAAGTACAACTTTTCAAGTGGTATGAACCTGAGTCCAATCTACCCAAAACCTGACTGTAAAACACAAATTAAAAATGAAAATTAAAATAAGCAAGAAAATGGTTAGCGAACACCTATCTGATCTTGACTAATATAAATCACCAGTCCCCGATGGATTACACCCCAGAATTCTGAAGATGTTATCTCACAATCATTGTACCATAGTCTCAGGTTGGCCCTCATGGGAGGCTCGTCTCGCATGTGCAGCGGAGCTGGAGGACGGGGATGGGCCACGCCTCCCACGTTGGCTAACCTGACCCTGGGTGAACCAGTTGTTAAATTATTTGAATCCCACCTCTCACTGGCTCCTTTTCTCCAACAAGATGGGCCCCTTAATTGGTTTTAGGTGGGAGGAAGAGTACAACACTTTTGGTCACTCTGAAGCTGTCCTTCAACATATTTGGATTTATATAACACAGTAAGCCAAAACACAGATACAGTATTCTTATCCATCTGTACAGTGTGAAGCACACGAATGAAAACCTTGTTTTCCACTCATCTTTTAAATGCTGATATTTTTCAGAACCAATTCTTTTAAATGGTTTGTAAATACAAACATTTGTTTGGCTAACAATTCCTAAATTGTTGATTTTGAATAAATACATGAAATATTAATTCGAAAGTTATTAATTGTTTTCATTAATGAAATTAACAATGAATAAATCTGCCAGGGAATCACCACATATAAGTTTTTTAAAAATTTGAAAGTTTTCTGCCCAAATATAAAATTCCCTTTTAACCATTAGTACTTTTTTTTTAATCAAAAGACCACAAGTTTTTCTACCGCTTAATTAGAATTAATTAGAAATCATTTGTAAAGTACAATAGCAAAAAAGAAAGAAAAAACCCCAAATGGGATGACTTTGAATTGTCAAATAGGGAAAGTTAGAAATTGAAGATGTACCCATTCCTGTTCCAGCTGGAGCAATCTCTCTGGAAAAGATTTCTAATGCTTCTTTCTGTTTATGAAATACAGCAAGCCAAATAACAATTTCTCTGGGACCCTGTTTTGAAATATTAGAAGAGAGAAAACACAGGTTAATAGAACAAACAGGAATTTTGTTTACTATACAATTATTTTAAAAGTGAAAAGCAAAATCAGAAATCATAAGCTGCAGTAACTTAAACTATATACTACTTCCTGGAACCTTAATAAGAAATTGTCATTATTCTGTAAAATTTGTAACTGAGCACTCTTACTAAATCTTATGTTAAAGTAGCTGGATACCCACGCTTCACGACAAAACTTTGTGATCGGGCTATGCAGGAGCCCGGGCTTTCTTTCTTTCCTCCTTTCCCTTTCCTTTCCTTTCCTTCCCTTCCCTTCCCTTCCCTTCCCTTCCCTTCCCTTCCCTTCCCTTCCCTTCCCTTCCCTTTCCTTCTTTCCTCCTTTCCTTTCCTCATTGCATTCCATTCCTTTCCATCTCTCTATCATCCATCTCTCCATCATCCATCCATCCATCCATCCATCCATCCATCCATCTATCCAGCAAAAGTGTTGTAAAATGTTGTTGTAAAGTGTTGTTCCAAAAGGGTTTTTTTTTTTTTTTGAGGCAACTGCACTTTCTGGTTTTTCTTATCCAAGGAGCTTCTTCAGCTCTAACTGAATGGTGGGTAATAAAAATACTACAACCTTTGATGCCAAAGTAGCTTCCTGTTTGCAAGTGTAGTCTGCATTGCTTTAGAGAGTTGTTGAGGCAACTTGGAGGTTTGTCTATGTCCTTGGGTCACCTGACTGCTGCAAATGGCTGTGAAGTTGCTAAGGTAACAGACTGTGAGGCAACTGGCAGTTGGAACAGATTTCTTTTCAGCTGGGGAAGTGGAGTAGAACTCCTTAGCATCAGAGCGTGTTAATAATAATATACAAAATACTAATGCTGTGATAAGTCATTTCAAAAAATCCTTTCTTAATGAGCATCTAGAAGCCGAGAGGAACATACGTGCCAAATTTCAAGTTTGTAGGCTTTACAGTTCTGGAGATTTCGTGAGGCTGTGTGAGTGGTATTTCACTTATATATATATATATATATATATATTAAAAATAATGATCATCCTTGGTTAATAAATGCAATTAGGGCCAGAATTACTGTTATTAAATTGCGGTCACCAAGAACAATGTCACATGACTGCACCATTTAACAAGGGAAAATCTGGCACTTTAGATTGCTGGTGTTAACCTGTAATCATCATGGGTTAGACAAAGATGGTCACTATTTGCAACCTCCTCCTATCTTCCGCATTTATTTTGCTTGTAGGAAGCTGCCAAAAAAAAGGTTGCAAGTGATGGTCATGTGACCCTGGGACATTGCAGCATTGTAATCAGGAGCTGGATGTCAAGCACCAGGATCATAATAATGTGATCACATGGATGCCGCAACGGTAGGAACTTTGAGGTTCAATGTAAATACCATCATTCAATCCTGTCAGAAGTGCATACAGATTCTGAATATGTGGCCACTAAATGTTCAGTAAGCAAGAAGGACCTGTATACAAAATGATCTTTAGACTGTTGATCAAGAAGTATGGCTTGTATGATTTATATTTAAATAGTTAATATTAACTATGATTTCTAAAGTGTCAATCTTGATAAGCATAAAGTTATTTAAATTAATGAACAACTGAAGAATCAAACTATTTGTTAAACAATAAAAGGTTTCTGGTTTCTGTCTTCTGTCTCTTCACAATACTGTTACTTATTATTTATACATATGTTACTTATAATCATTTATATATAATAAAGTAGAAAGAGAAAAACACAAACTACACATTTTAAAATGATTTTTGGCTTCTAACTTCCTCCCTTTCTGCCTCTACTAATTTGCAGTGTTTACAAGCATTTTGGTTCCCTTAGAAGCCATAACGTAAGTGTTACATTTGCTGTTATATATAAAGGAACCATCTTGCTTGAATTTGATTTATTGATTGTATTATATTTTGAAGTGAAACCATATTACAATGAAATAGTATTATTGTATTTATAATGTTATGTGATTTCATAAAGAATTTTACTAAATGAAATTAAAAGAAAATTGTGAAGATAACAATAAATTATGAGGCCACTTGCATATCTTTGTACTCAGGGGTGGGATTCTACCAGTTCGCACCCATTTGCTAGAACCGGTTGTTAACATTCTATGCAGTTATTTATCAACAATCTTTATACCAGTCCCAGCAGTTTGTAATATAAAAATATATTAACAAATTATTATAAACAATAAAAACAAACACCCAATTCAGCACTGATGACTAATGGCCACAGCTCTTATTTAAAATATTTCTAACCCAATTCTTTTATTAGACAGCTTATACCTTGCTCTAAAAACAATATACTCTGAAGACCTGTGTTATATAAATAAAAATAAATTATCATTAGCGAAAATGACTTTATTCTTATCGATGCTTAGGTTCAAACTTGCATTTCTGCCCAGGTTCCTATCTAAGAGTAGCAGATTAGAGTCCACAAACACAAGAAGCATTCTCTGTAAATATTTATCTTTATTTCCATTCAGCCTTCTTACCTTTTTCTTTATGAGGAAAGTGAAATGATGGAGGAGAGTCAAAGGGAAGGAAGAACGCAAAGGTGTAATCTTTGACTTAATCCCTGAAGCCCATCCATTTCATACTTACACCGTCTATGTTCTGCTTTGCATGAGGTCCATATGTTTCTTCAGAACCTAAAATCTGTAGGTTAACTGCACTGTAGTCCTGATATCCCCGCTGATGAAACATAATCCGTGTCCTGGAAAAAAAAATACAATCTTTGCTTTTTCTATTTTATTTGCATGTATTTTTATCCCACTTCACATTATATCACAGCACTGGACACGTATAATAAAATCATAAGTAAAAACATCAGTCTGCAAGAGCCAGCCCCGTGTTCTGGTTAAAGGCATCAAGCTATGAACTAGTAGATTGTGATCTCCAGAAATCCTTTTAGAAGCTCTGGTTGGTATGCCAAAAGCATTCCTTTCTGGAAAACAATTACCATAACATATGGTAATAACTGGTACCAATGTAATTTGCCTTATAGAATAGAATTCTTTATTGGCCAAGTGTGATTGGACACACAAGGAATTTGCCTTGGTGCAAATGCTCTCAGTATACATAAAAGAGAAGATAAGAAAAGATTATTTGAGGTTAGAATAGAATAGAATAGAATAGAATAGAATTCTTTATTGGCCAAGTGTGATTGGACACACAAGGAATTTGCCTTGGTGCAAATGCTCTCAGTATAAGAAAAGATTATTTGAGGTTAGGTTAGGTGAGGTGAGGTGAGGTGAGGAGAGGAGAGGAGAGGAGAGGAGAGGAGAAGAGAAGAGAAGAGAAGAGAAGAGAAGAGAAGAGAAGAGAAGA
>NW_020769320.1:24337001-24518386 GCF_900518735.1 Pseudonaja textilis
GAGAAGAGAAGAGAAGAGAAGAGAAGAGAAGAGAAGAGAAGAGAAGAGAAGAGAAGAGAAGAGAAGAGAAGACTTTATTGTCCAAATGTGATTGGACAAGGTTGTAATTGTTTTTTCTGCAGTCTTAATTATCCTCTGAAGTCTGTGTCTGTCTTGTTGGGTTGCAGAACCAAACCAGACAGTTCTAGAGGTGCAGATGACAGACTCCATCATTCCTCTGTAGAACTGTATCAGCAGCTCCTTGGGCAATTTGAGCTTTCTGAGTTGGTGCAGAAAGAACATTCTTTGTTGTGCTTTTTTGATGAAGTTTTTGATGTTAGTCCTTGGAACAATACAAAAGACTATTTTACGTCTATACTTAAAGCACTAAAGTACTACCAATTCATTTTTTGGAAAGGCCTACATAGCTTATGATCAGTCTACTGTATTTGACAGAATATCTCCTTGTAGATATTATCTAAAGAACTTCAGATACTGCAAATTCATTTAATGGTAGTATGGAATAAAGCCTTTTCTGTTGCAAATTCTGGTCTTTAAATTATAAAAATTGAGGGCCTAACCTCTTCGTAGGTTTCTGAAAGGACCCTTAAATACTCCTTTTGTCTAAGCTTTTATTTTAATTGTTTTTTATTTCTTCATTTTCTTTATTGTAATTGTTCAATTGTTTTAAATTTGATTTTAGATCACCTTTTCATTGTAAATTTTGAAGGGAAATAAATAAATAACTAAAGAGTGACTAACTTTGGTTGAGTTTGTCCTTTGTTGTTTTTTGAAGGTCTTTACTGCTATGTGAATTTTTGGGATTCAAGCACTTCCTTATCATTGGCCCTTTTTTTAACCACAGTTGGAAAACATGAAATAAAAAAACGTTGGAAACCAGTCCAGATTTCTACCTTTTTGTCTTGTTGCAGGGAACAACTATATTGTCATTGTTTGCAGGAAATCTAGGCACCCATTTATTTAGGATTTGAAAAGCATCACTCTCCCTTTAACAACATTTATGGATGATGAGAGACATGAATGTGTAATTTATAACACAATAATGGTAACACGTTATTTGAAACACTGAGTATATATGACACCGTTCATCATTTGAAATAGTTACATTTTAGGATCCTGGCCAAAGAATAATTTACTGTTTTATAACAAATCAATTGGGAAATGTATTAGGCATTAGCATCTAACCTTTCCAAAATACTTTCAGACACTCTTTTTCCCTTTTCTATTGCTCTTGGTCCTCCCATTGGGCAGCAGGCTGTTGCTCTGAATCCATCAAGATAAGTGGCATTTACCTGGGGGAGTGGTTGCAAATGATTTATAATTAATTAGACAATCTCTGATTAGAAATATAAAAATTCAATTTTATGGTTATGAACTTTATCGAATAATCATAGTCTGTTTTATTATAGTAGTAATAATAAACTAATAGAATCATTGCAAATTATGTTGTCAGTATACCAAGGGTTAAAACCTAAGCTTATTTATGGAACTAATAAAGAGCTTATTATATTATTCTTGTAAAACCTCCAAAGAATTCAAGAGCCAAGACCTTGAAATTTAATAATCACAAATGTAAGGACCCCCTAAGGGGAGGATCAAAAAGGGGGAAAAGACAGTGGCTATGGTCACATGACTAAAGCCGCCTTCATTTTTTGATGTTTGGAACTTTGATTGAGAGCACACATTCTCCTAATTGTCCTGCACATATACTGGCCTTTGCAAAGAATTCTGTTGCTTCACAGATATTTCATTCATTTTTATAAACATTCAATATAGATTGTATTGTTCTGTTAATGAAATGTTACTTATATCCCATATACTCTGTACTTCAAAGCAAATACCTTTCAGAATAAGAGAAATACAGGGTTGGAAGGGACCATGGAAAGTTCTTCTAGTCCAGGGGTCCCTAACCACAGTTCGTGGAACAATACCAGGCTGCGGTCCATTGGGAACTGAGCTATGCAAGCAACAGGCGGGCATGCAAAGCTCCATTTGCAGGCTTATGTTTGCATGTGCAAAACCATCCCCTCTCCCCTGCCACTACCTCTGCTGGACCGCGGAACCAAAAATGTTGGGGGCTGTGGCTCTAGTCCAACCCCATTTCAACGATTTAAAGCTTCTTAACTTTAAATCATAGGTACATTTTTTTAAATACGACAAAAATTACACTTGAAACTTTTCAATCGTAATAAGTTTTATATTATCTCCAAACTGACTCTAGTCCATGTAATTGTAAATCAATGAAAAAGAACCTTGTAAAATTGTGAAGGAGGCAATCCTCTGGCTCCTTGAACTTTCACTACGCCACCATCAATGCCTAAAAATAATGTTTAAAGAATTTTTGATTATTTATTTAATTGAATGAAAAAAAATCCAATCAAAATCTCTGTTTACAGAGCTGAGCAATAGATATAGTCCAATAAAATCAATTAAAAGAGAAGAGAAAATATTGGATTACTCTGAACACCAGTCTGAAGCCAGTTTCCCTTCTCAGAGCTTCGGAAGTAGGCTAAACAAAGTAGGCTTTGTCGAACTAGCAAGGTATTTGTACCTTAACTTGTAAAAGGATTTTTCAGGATCAGGCATAACATCTTTCAATACTATTATCTGGCAGATAGACTAAAATTCCTGTAGCTCCAAACCCTTGCACTTGTGAATTTAAGGAAATTGAGGCAATTCAATATGTCTTTCAGTGTAACTTTGAAAGGATGTAATCTCTTTTCTAGGTTCATCTGGAAGAATGGAAGATTTTTCATATCTATCTTTTACTAAGTGAAACCACCTAGACAAATTTATTGCTGCAGCAATAATGAGGCAACAACTAACACGAACACTTAAATTGCATTAATGTGAACTCTAACTTCCTGGTGCAGTAAAGTGAATAACAAATATGTTTTATATTTCACAGTTAATAACAACAAATGAGACTTGTCATATAGGAAGGATAGTTCTATATGTGGGGTTTAGTCATGAATGTAATCTCTACTCTTATAGAATTTTTATTCAATCTGTAAGTTATCAGAGAATGCTGTAGCAATAGCATTTAGACTTCTATACTGAAAATTTATTTGCAGAGTCAGCATAATTACCCCCAACAATCTGGGTCCTCATTTTACCGACCTTGGAAGGATGGAAGGCTGAGTCAACCTTGAGCCTGGTGAGGTATGAACTGCCAAATTTCAGGCAGCCAGCAGGCAGCAGAAGTAACCTGCAGTACTTTATGCTAACCACTGCGCCACTGCGGCTGATCAGATGTTAGTCCCAAAACTTATTCTTCTGAAAATTTGAGGTCTCTTTTATACATGTGCCAATAACTTTTCCTTTTGTACGGCCCACTTCATCATCCATGAAACCTTTTGAGATAACTAGATAAGCACTAGTCATAAACATAATAATTGTGAGCAATATTGCTCACAGGAAACCTAGATACCCATGGAATTACGATAATAAATCCAAGTTTGCTTATTTTTGTACATGTACTAGTACATCCAATTAGGTAGTGCCTAATAATATGATTAAAAGCATAAATAAACAGTAAACAAAGTAAACAAATCCAAAGGCAAACTAAATAGAAAATAGTCTAATCACCACAAAGTTACTTAACTGTAAAATCAAACACCAAACACATATTCAAACAAAACAATCTTCTTGTTCCTGCAGGTCAGAGAAGAGAGTAACAGATTTTCATAATTTTCATAAACTTTCATAAAGTTTTTCTGAAAAAAACCCAGAAGTGATAAAACGGGGCTAGATTTCGGCCTACAAAGCTTGTAGAAGCCTTCCTTCCTCAAGCCTTTGGCAGGACGAAAAAGGCCTCAAACTGGCCGACAGTGGACAATCCACTTAAATATGAACCAGCAGCAGTGTGTTGCGGTGGCCAAAAAAGGCAACGCATTTCTACGCTGCATTAATAGAGGGATAGAATCAAGATCACATGAAGTGTTAATACCATTTTGAAATGCCTTGGTAACACCACACTTGGAAATGCTGCATCCAGTTTTGCTCGTCACAATGTAAAAAAGATGTTGAGACTTTCTAGTGTGCAGAGAAGAGCAACAAAAATGATTAGGGGAGAATGGCTGCTGGAATTAGGTATGTCTAGTTTAATGAAAAGAAGGATTAGAGGCGACATGTTAGCAGTGTTCCAATATCTTGGGGCTATTACAAAGAAGAGGGAGTCAAACTATTTTCCAAAGCATCTGAGGGCAGGACAAGAAGCAATGGGTGGAAACTAACGAAGGAGAGAAGCAACCAAGAACTGAGGAGAAATTTCCTGACAGAACAATTAATCAGTGGGACAAATTGCCTTCAGGAGTTGTAAATGCTCCAACACTGGAGGCTTTTATGAAAAGACCGGGCAGCCACTTATCTGAAATGTTATAGGAAGTTGCGAATGCTTCAACACTGGAAGTTTTAAAGAAGAGATTGGACAACCATTTGTCTGAAATGGTATAGGGTTTCATGCCTGAGCAGGGGGTTGGACTAGAAAACCTTCAAGGTCTCTTCCAACTCTGCTATGCTATGCTGTGCTACGCTATGCTACGCTATGCTATTCGATTCCATTCTGCTCTACTGTCTACTCAAATAAACTAAGAATATTATATTTCAGTGGGTTCTTTCACTATTTTGAATAGCATTTTAATCTTTAAATTTATTCTATATTTTATAAATATTTTACATTTAAGCACTTAAATGCTAGTATCTACTCTGAAAAAAATATAAGCAACATGAAAGAATATAAAATCACACTTCAGTTTTATGGGTTTACATCACATCGGCTTTCTGAAATTTAGTTTTAAGTAGACACATATGCAGTGCAATTGTACCCTTAACACTCTACTTAGCGGAAATATGCCTTTAAAAACAAATAGTATTTTGCTTTTAATAGAATTTTGGTTCCAGTTATATTACAAAATGAATCACTCTTAAAATATTAAAAAGAGCACCAATAAGTTCACTCAAATGCTTTATCTAATCCTGCCATATGAACTATTTATTTACTAAAGTAAACAATTAAAGTAGAAAGGCCTGCAGTCCTTTTTCTAGAGTACATGTCACAGCAGTTATATCTAAAGATATTTCAGAAATCTGTCTACTTTCCATCTGTTTAATTTCTAGTAGAATAACTAACTGAAAGTTCATGTGAAAGTTTATTTGGAGTTCTAATGTGTCATAGTAGGCCATTTATAAGCTAAAAGTTCATCTGAAGGTTAAAATGCACTGTTTAAATGCTGCTCCTGGCTTAATGAAGAAATTTTGAGCAAATAAAGCACATTTTGAGAAAATATTTAGGTTACTTTTATGTCCTTGCCCAATAGGACTGATATCATGCAAGGAGTATATTAAAAGTGGCCTATTTGGTATTATTAATGCTTCGTTGATCAAAGGCAGCATATATTCAGTAAAACCTTAAGTTTATTTAGTTATTCAATGGATATCCCATCTTTTGGCTCTGATGACTACATTATGGAGGAACAATATTTTAAAATTGCATGCAAAAGATTAAAAATTAATGTTAAAATGTATTAATAATCAAAAGTTTGCAAATAGAAATTTATACGGTCTTAAATTCAGAAATGTAGGCAAAAGTCAGTGACAATAAAGCAGTACAGTGTGCAAATAAATAATTAGCAATAGCTATTAAAGTTGGCAGATCTTTTCAAACCAGTTTCTATCAATGTCAGAGAATAATATAACTCTGGTTTATTTCCTTTTATCAAACTCCTTTCCCACTGTCATTCTGAACATGTATTTTTTAGGTGTTGCTCAGCCAGCCCTGGAGAATGATCTTTTCCAGATCTCTTGATCATTTTCTCATTTGATGCATGCAGAACTCATTACTGCATAATCTCTCTTCACTCCATGCATTAAGTTATATTAGAAGTCATTAAACCTCATTTAAAACCTCATGTAATAAATATGCAATAATCTTGGTATAATTTAGAAACTGCATATTTTTGATAGGTAGTTATGAAAGCATTGCATGTCTATTTATTTGGAGTCCAGAAAGTAGCAGCAGTTGCTGACATTGGCCACTCTCAAAAAGCTAAGCAGAAATGTAGTTGGTAAAAGCGCCAAGAAATTTCAGGGCTATAGGTTAGACTGGGAAATGGATAAAATATTCCATAAGAAGGAATAGAAAATCATTTCTATATTGTTTCCTCCTCAAAATTACACAGTTCAAAGTCACCAAGAGTTGAACTCAATTTTGGAGGGAAACTTTTATTTAACTTTTCACTTAAGACTAACATTTTTTTTCCTCTTCCTTTCATTCCATTAACATTTGCATTGTATTATTCAGATTAAATACAAACTGGCAAGATTTAGCTTTTACTAATAATATGAAATATGCAATGTGATTTTTTCCCAATAAAAGTTTTAAAAAATAAACTTTGAGTCAAGGTGAGTAGGGTGCCTCCAGTTTAAGGCTGATTTCATCACTGTTTTTAGCAAGTCATAATACAGTAAAAATTACAACATGTTTATCACGACGTACTTCTGTGCAAATGGCAAAATTATGTCATGAAGTCTGCCAAAACTAGGTAAATAATAATTTAACTTTCAGACAGATTCTCACCCATGGATCTCCATCTCAAGTTCTCTGCTTCTACGCTGTTACATGAACATGAATTTAAAGTCAGTATTTACAATACCTGATTTGACACTCACACATTGATACGTTGAAATGAAAAAAGTTCCACAATGCAAGTATGTATATGACACTCACTCCACCACCAGCACTCATTTTTCTTCTGCATCAAAATCTGCACAGCATAATTCTTCAAACCAGTGTTTGTCAACCTTAGGAGCTATAAGGTGTATGAGTTCAACTCTCAGAATTCCCCAGTCAGCCTTAGACAATGGGAACTATGAATGAATAAACTTTTCACAGAAGAGTGATTCCTCTTGACATCCACATAAAATGACATTCACTTCATCCACTATGACATTCACATAAAAGCATTCTTTTTCTCAAACAACAATAAAACTGTATATACTCCTGTCATTTCCCTAGTATAATGCTATATCAGCAGACACTGACCTGCAATTTCAGTAAGGGAGACTTGAGAAAAATCACATGTGACATCTGGTAAGAGATATGCTTTAGGATTATCAATTTCATATACCAACTGTTCTGCCACAGTGCCAAAAGTCACCAGGCCTCCTGTGTCAGGTGCTTTAGATACAGTAAAACTTCCATCACAAGAAACTTCTACTATGGGGAAACCGATGTTATGCCTAAAAGTTCAAAATATTAAATTTAATTATATGAAAAGTATATCAATAATGTATTTCAGGGGAATGTTTATGTGGTTAAAAATAGTGGTAAACAAATTATCAAAATGTATACCAGTTTTTTTTTAAGTCCTTTTAGCTCAGCTCCTTAATCTAATTGTACAGACAACCAAATGACCAATTGAATAAACCAATTAGATGCATAAAAGAGACAAAAGTATCAAAGCTTTAAAAAGAGCTATCAATATGTAAGCAATATCAGTCCAAGAAAACATATAGCACAATCTTTTTCATGTTGCAGTAGAAGTATCAAAACAAAACATTCGGATATTAATTGCACCTCACTTTTACATTACAGCTTTGGTGAGATTTAATTCAAGCAAATGTATTATGGGAAAAATGTATTTTTCCCAAGTTATCGGCCATTCTGCAACCTTTAACATTCTTTGCCTACTTCTCAGAACAATTCCTAGTCATTCTATATGGGGTTCAGGGCCTACGTTTGCTACCTGTATTATTTTACAACCATTTTCAACTAATTGAGGTATTCAGAGTCAGCCATACTGCAATCAAAATGCAGTAGAGATTGCAAACACATGGCCTTTCATGCAAGGGAAAGAAAGAAACAGCAAGGACAAAATGGAGAAGGTTGTGGCTCTAGCAGCTACAGAATGTTGTCTGTAGCAGCTTTAACAAATTGCAGCCACATTTTCATGGACATGAACATGGCAGCTTATTAAAAATCGAAGTATGAAACACAGCGGAGATAAAATAATGCTATGCTATAATGAAGCCTACTAACACATTATGAGCTTGCACCAATTCACAAACTGACTACTGTGGGCAGATTGTAATGGCGCAACTGATTTTTCAGCATCGCCAGTAACTTTTATTTAAAGAGGGATCACAGAAACAAGTGCCAGTTGGCAAGAGGTATTTCTCATCACAAGGCATTAATTCTAAGGGGGAATAAACATAATAACATCTACCTTTGTACTCTCCCAGGACCCGGCAGTTTTTTCCAGTTTTAACTCTACTCCAAGTTCCATAAAAATCTAACCAGCCCTCGTTTCCCAGGAGATGACATAATTAAACAAGCTCTCTATTATCTTAGCCATGCCATTGTTGAGCTGCACTACTGAATATTTTTAAGCACGCAGTGGCTGACAGCTCTTAAAATGATGAATCAATCTCATTCCACAAAAAACTCCTCTCCGGTTTCAAGATATCTTTCCTTATGAAGAGCCTGGATTCTAGGTCTGTAGCTACAAAACACCTATTTAGGACATGTTGGGACTGTGTTATTTATTGTAAGACTAATGTATTTAAAGTGAAATCAAATTAAAGTTGCACTTAAAAGACTAAACTGGCTTATTTTCTAGCTTATTTTTAAACAGGAAACATTATAATAGAAATTCTAGTAGAATTTCTATAAGGAGATTGATATAAGGTTACTTAGCGTCAAAAATTTTTTTGAAGATATATTTTTTGTAGAGATATTAATATGATCATAGGCTGAATAGTGTCTTTATAACTCTATCATTCAGCAATCTAAGTATTAAAACATATTACAAAAATATTCACCAACATGTATTTTGGTGGAGAATAAACATACCAGTTGGGCACAGTATGCCAGTCAGTGAATATTCCACCTGTACATTGAGCACCACATTCAATCAGATGACCTGCAAGACTAAAAATCACATTTGATATTTAAACTATTTTAATGAAGTGAATTTAACAACTTAACATCTACTGAGAGTTTCTGTTGCATAATATCTAATGTCTAGATAAACAAATCTTTATTACATCTAAACTGATATCCTGTTGACAGAGACTGAAATATCATTAAACTATTGGTTCAGGGATTTTGACCATTGTAATATTTTAACAGTATTAAAATTTAACAGCATTCTTTGAAACAAAGATGATATTTACCTTCCCGCTGCTAATAGGCTGAATTCATCTCTAGTCCATCCAAACTAGAAAAATAACGTTTAAAAATACACATTGAAATAAAATTAAATAGTGAAAAGAATGTTAATCACATGTCCCAAAGCTCATAAAAATTCATAGACACCCTCCTTAATCCATCCAATTTCCTTTTTCCTATTTTTATAATTTGCCTGTGCAACTATAAAGTAAGCAGAGAAAATACTCTAGTGACCTAGCAATCCATTGGAAATCATTGTCTTGTCTTTCACTTAGGTTGTCCATTTCACAATTAGACCAACAAAGGCAAAAGAACAAGGTAGCACCACATATATGCATCTGTCTCTCTCTCTCTCTCTCTCTCATACACACACACATACACACACACACACTCATACACAAAAACAGACCCACACATATAGTGAATGTGTGTATATGTATGGGTATATACACACACATTTCACATTTCTAAATTGCCCCTCAAAGAGGGACTCTTTGTATATGTATATTTATGTGCTTTGTGTGCTTTGTGTGTGTGTGTGTGTGTGTGTGTGTGTGTGTGTGATATCTCTCCCTCCCTCCCTCTCCCTCCCCCACCTCTCTTATTACCATTAGTTTCCCAGGAGATGACACAATTAAACAAGCTCTCTATTATCTTAGCCATGCCATTGTTGATCTGTACTACTGAATAACCTCCTCAATTTCAATATATCTTTCCTTATGAAGAGCCTGAATTCTAGGTCTGTAGCTACAGACCACCTATCTAGGACATGTTGGAGCTATGTTATGGTAAAACTAGTGTATTTAAAGTGAAATCAAATTAAAATTGTACTTAAAAGACTAAACTTAGCTTATTTTTAGCTTATTTTTAAGCAAGAAACATTCCAATAGAAATTCTATAAGGAGTTTGATATGATAGCAATAGCACTTAGACTTATATACCGCTTTATAGTGTTTTACAGCCCTCTCAAAGCGGTTTACAGAGTCAGCATATCGGCCCCCAACAATCTGGGTCCTCATTTTACTCGCCTCAGAAGGATGGAAGACTGAGTCAATCTTGAGCCTGGTGGGATTCGATCCGCCAAATTGGAGTGGGAGTAGCTTGCAGTACTGCACTCTAACCACTGTGCCACTGAGGCTCCTTAGTTACTTAAGCTTACTTAGTGACATCATTATTTTTAGTACTTCACTGACAGTACCTTCACAAAAGCCAGGGATGAATCGGTGAAGCGGTTGTTAATTTTATGGCCAGTTTGGTGAACCAGCAAATCACACTCCTGGCTGGCCCCGCCCACCCCTCCCATCCCCGGAGTCCCTACACGACTCATTTTGGATGGCAGGTAAGTGCAGGGCCTGTGTGGAGGCTCAGGGAGAATGAAAAAAAATGGGCCTCCTGGAAGTTCTGGAAGGCCTGAAATGCCTGTTTCTGGCCTCCCTCGGAGGGCGAAAATGTCCCCCCACGACCCATTTTTGTTCCAGGCCAGGGTGGTGCAGGAGGCCAACTAGTTGGAGTTTATCTCACCCTCTTTGAGGGATGGGGTGAACTTTACAACTTCCACTCCCTTCAGAGGGGTTTCTTGGGCTCATTGTTGTGGTTTTGCCGTTTTTTTGGCAGGATCCAGTTGCCTTCTGGGCTGGGCAAGAGCTTGGCAGTCAGCAGATCAATGTCCCTCCTTCCAACACCCGAAGCAGCCACTGGATCATCAGCATGGGCTCTGCTCATGGTGCCAGTTTTGGGGCCTCTTTTTTTTGGGGGGGGGGGCGGCTTCACCATCCATGGCTTGGCTAGTATTTGGATCAAGCCAGGTCAATTTCCACTTCCTCTGCTAGGGCATACCAGCCATGAAGGGGATGTGTGTGTGTGGGGGGGGGGTGCCTCTGGAAATGCAGGTGCTGTAGACCTTGTCACTTAGCCCATCTTGGAAGCACCCAATCATGATGTCTTCTGGCCAATTAGTCAGTCAGCAGGTGAAGTCATGAAACTCTGGGTATACACAGCCACCCCTCCTGTGTCATTGGATGATGATCTTTATGTGACTTCTGGCTTTGAGGGTCTGGTGCCTTGAGTCCTTTGCTTTGCTGGTGCTGTTTTATTATTTTATTTTATTTTATTTTATTTTATTTTATTTTATTTATTTAATTTATTTTATTTTATTTTATTTTATTTTATTTATTTTATTATTTTATTATATTATTTATTTATTTATTTTTATTTTATTTGTCAATCACTTACAAGATAATAGATATAAGTATATACATAGTTATGAATACATGAAATGGGTACATATAAGAAAAATAAAAGAAACAATAGGACAGGGACAGTAGGCACATTGGTGCGCTTATGCACACCCCCTACAGGCCTCTTAGGAAAGGGGTGAGGTCAATAGTAGACAGTCTAAGGTTAAAGTTTTTGGGGTTTGGGGAAGAAACCACAGAGTCAGGTAGATTATTCCAGACATTGACCACTCTGTGGCTGAAGTCGTATTTCCTGTAATCAAGTTTGGTGCAGTTAACCTTGAGTTTGTATCTATTGTTTGCTCTTGTGTTGTTATGGTTGAAGCTGAAGTATTCATTGACAGGTAGGACATTGCAATGTATGATTTTATATACTATACTTAGATCGGACTGAAGGCGGCGTACTTCTAGGTTTTTTAGGTCTAGAATTTCAAGTCTGGTGGCATAAGGTATTCTACAACGGGTAGAGGAGTGAACTCTTCTTTTGAAATATTTCTGGGCTTTCTCAACTGTGCTAATATCAGATACGTAATGTGGGTTCTAGACTGATGAGCTGTATTCGAGTATTGGTCTAGCAAATGTTTTGTATGCTCCAGTTAGTAGTGTGATATTACCAGAGAAAAAGCTATGTAGGATTAGGTTAACAACTCTTAATGCCTTTTTGGCTGTGTAGTTACAGTGGGCTCTAGCACTTAGATCATTAATGATGAGTATTCCAAGGTCCTTTACAGAGCTTGGATCATGAACAAGGTCTTGACTATTCAGCTTGTATTTTATTTTCTGATTTTTTTGGCCAATATGTAAGACAGAGCATTTTGTTGAGATTTGAAGTTGCCATTTGATTGACCATTCTGATACATAGTCAAGGTCTTTTTGAAGGGTAGCAGTATTGTCTGTGGTGTTGAATAGCTTTACATCATCAGCGAAGAGAACACAGTTGCTCTTAATGTGATCACAGAGGTAATTTATGTAGAGTATGAAGAGAGTTGGTCCTCGAACACTGCCTAGGGGGACACCACTATTGACAGGTACAGAATTTGATAGGACGCTCCCAATTTTGACCATTTGTTGTCTGTTTGACAGGAATGCTTCTATCCAGTTATGCAGGTGTCTAGAGACACCATAAGATTTTAGTAGTAGTTTATCGTGTACCACTGAATCAAAGGCTTTACATAAGTCTAAGTAGATTGCATCTATTGCTTTGCTCTGATCAAGCTGTGTAGTCCATGTTTTTGCAGTGTAAGAGTTGCAGATTACAGGATAGTTTTTTCCGGAAACCAAATTGTTTATTAGAGAGTAGGTTGTTTGCCTCTAAGTGGAGGATAATGGATTGGTTAATAATTGATTCCATGACTTTACAGGTGACACAGCATAAGGAGATTGGTGATAATAATAAGCGGATGAGGCTGGGCTGTGGGACAAGATGCTGGGTGAGGGGGCTGTGATTACTTAGGAGCTTGCTGTTTCTGCCATTGCAGTGGCAGAGGTAGTTTCCCTCTCACTTGCTGGGGCTGGAGTGGGCTGGTCAACTGGATGTGCCACCCAGGCTAGGGCTTCTTGAGCTTTGAGACTACCAAAAGCTCCTCAGGAACTTTATGGTTTGCTCCAACATCCAGTCCTCTCCTTCTGGCTAGCTTGCACTTGATTCTACCTCCAGTTCCTCCAGATCCACTTGGGTCTCTCGCCAGTGGCCCCCACACTCCCCATGGGTGAATGAATGTCACTCCCATGGGTTTCTCTTCCCATTCTTCCTTTTTCCGGATCCCAAGGGACCATCAACGTCTTAGTGAGTTGTCCTCTCCCTCTCCTGTACAAGCCATTCAGATAGATCCAGCCCTCCAGGACAGGGTTTTGAGGGTGCTCTCCCCCCAAGCCAAAATCTCTTCCTAGTCGCTCTTTGAACCAACATTGTTTGCATGGTCCTCATGGTGGAAGCAGTTTCCTTTCTAGGTTGACCACAACTGCAGAGCTGGCTTAATGTCAAACCTGCCTCAATCTGATTCCTTAGGAAAGAAAAACCTTCGACTCCATTTGGTTAAAACAAAGGGTACTTTTACTAAGGATGTTGGTTGCAGTAAAATCAAACCAGTTCTGAAATTTATGGCGCTTGCTAGATAACAAAAATAAGGTGCATGTTTTCCCCCAGCCCATCCCTCCCCCTGTGACCAGTCCATTTCCAGCCAATCAGAGCCTGCCAAGATGTTTTGAGAACTCTGAGCTGTTGGGAGTTAATCCACATATTTCTCAGGATACCTGGCGATAGGATGCAGGTACAAACAGGATCCATCTGCCCTGGTCCATACCTCCTGTCATTTCCCCCCTTGCTGTTTTCTATCACATACACACAAAGCGTTATTGCCCTTTCATCCTTTCCCCCTTCTACTTTTGATGGCAGGATGCCTGTGAGGTCCCAAGCTGAACTAGTCAGAGCTGACACCGTCCATCCATCCATCCATCCATCCATCCATCCATCCATCCGACTTCCAAATATTTTTAAAACAGGATCCAGTGCAAAACTTTTCAAACCTAACTTGTTAATATTAAGCACTTGTGGTTTCTAAGTCAAAAAGAACCCCCTTAATTTAAACATGTTTTGGTTGTTTTTTCATAAGTTGACCATTTCTGCCATCTTGTGGTGGGCTGAATTGTTTGCAAGTTGTAGTTAAAGAAATTCAGATGAAAGAAAAGTTGACGCTGTATTATTTTGAAAAGCAGCACATATGTTTAAAATATAGAATGAAAAACAGCATTAAAAATCTCTCTTTGAAATTAATTGGGTTTTCTTAGTCAAAAGAAAAAGAACAGTGCATACCATATTTTTTGTAAAAGAGAAGAAACATGTCACAACCACAAACTTAAAAGTTGTTATTTCAGAATTTCAATTAATAGTTGCATCTGTGTAAGAAATCTAAATTAATCGAATTTCAGTTTATCATATGCATAACTATTTCTTAACAGATGTATATTTAATTTAGAGTAAAGATATTACAGAAACTTAACCTATATATATGCAAATATTGCCATACATGGGACTTTAGTTGTGTTTGGTTTGGTTTAGTTCTCTTTTAAATATAGGAAAGATGGACATTATGAAATTTCTCACGTGAAATGTGAGTAACAAGTTCTAGTTCTGCAGTTAACAAGTAGTATGGGCAGAGGTAGTCTTCAACTTACAACAGTTTGTTTAGTGACTGTTCAAAGTTACAACAGCGCTGAAAAAAAGAATCTGATAACTGTTTTTCACATTTATGACCATTCCAGCATCCCCGTGGTCACATTATCAAAATTCAGATGCTTGGCAACTGGCTTGTATATATGACTGTAACCATCATGAATATTGAGCCAGTTGCCAGGCATCTGAATTTGATCATATTTGTGGCATTCTGACAAGCAAAACCAACGGGAAATCCAGATTCACTTAGCCATATTACTATGATTCACTTAACAATGAGAAAGATTGTAAAAACTCACTCAACAACTATCCTGCTCAACAGTGGAAATTTTGGGCTCAATTGTCAAACTACCAATACAGCATCTGTCCAAGCAAAGTTCCCATAAAAATGCCTGGCCCTTAAATCTTTTAAAACTTGCATTGGGAAGAAACTGAACTAAGAAAAGGAAATCACATTAAGAGGAGAACATTATTTCTTCCTTATGAGAAGAATTAGCAACAGAAGGTGTTTATTGCCAGAAAGTTATAGGGTGGAACAGAAATAAATATATCAATATGTATATGGGGCTTAGGCTGGGAGGAAGGATAAGTGTGAGCTGGAAGAAGGGAAGGAAATTTATTTCCTATGTAACGTATGTAACGTATGTGTTAGCTGTGTTGCAGGAATTACTGTGGATTCTTACGGTTGGGATAAGTGGTGGCTGTATGAAAGAAGACATGCGATTTTTCTAACAGCAAAGACAAGACAAGTCATATTACACTAGGAAGAACAAATGCTGCATTACAATGAAAACACACTGGTTTCAACAGATGTAGAAAACAACAGTTGAAATTGTACTGTATAAAAATCCATAAAGATGACTAATACAGGTAGTTTTCAACTTACAACAGTTAATTTAATGACCATTTAAAGTTACAGAGGTACTGAAAAAAGTGTCTTATGAGCATTTTTCACACTTTATGACCATTGCAGCTTCCCTGTGGTCACATGATTTACATTCACTGGTACAACTGGTTGACAACTGGTTCATATTTATGATGGTTGCGCTGTCCTGGGACCATGTGATCATCTTTTGTGACCTTCTGACAAGCAAAGTCAATGGGGAAGCCAAATTCACTTTTAACAATCATGTTACTTAAGTGATTCACTTAAGAAATGTGGCGAAAATGGGCAAAACTCACTTAACAAATTTCTCACTTAGCAACATAAATTCTGGGCTCAATTGTGGTCTTAAGTCAAGGACTACCAGTATTTTGTCTGGTAAAATGGCTTGTAGAAAAAAAATTATTTTAAAAATATTGATTCACACTTACAGAATGAATGAGGGGTCCCAACACAAGGCTGCTATCAACACATCTTCCAATCACCACAACATCTGCTCCTTGATCAAGAGCTCTGCTGATTGGTGTTGCGCTGAAGAAACAATTTAGACTTAGACTTAGAATAACTTTATTGTCAGTTTAAATCTAATCGGCATACATTAAAATGAAATTTCGTTGCATACAGCTCTCAAAGGGTCACCACCTCCAATATACACTAAATAAACACGACACAGTCTAGTTTGGATGTATACGTGTACACGGTGAGAAAATTGAATCTTCTGCGAGTTTACCGGATGGATGGCATAGGGAACAAAGCTGTTACAGAATCTGATAGTCCTGCTAGAAATACTTGGAAACCTCCTCCCAGAGGGGAGCAACAGAAGCAGACCATAAAATGGGTATGTGGGGTCTCTAACAATGCTTCCAGCTCTAAGCACATAGTGCTTATGAGCAGTATCCTGAATAACGGGAAGTAACTTTCCTATAATCTTCTCAGCTGTCTTTACCACTCTCTGTATGGACCTTCTATTTGAGGCACTGCTACCACCAAACCAAACAGTAATGCAGTTCAGTTCCAAATGCTCTCAATCGTGCGTCTGTAAAAAATGGTCAGGACAGAAGGAGAAAGATGTACTCTCCTCATCTGATGTAGGAAATGCAGATTCTGGTTTGTACGCTTCACTAAGGAGGACGTGTGGAGAGACCAGTTCAGGTGGCTATATTACTCATTAAAATCTTAGATAGCCTGACAGATTCTATCTTCCAAAAATAAAATAAAAATGCTTCAACTGGCTGACAAATTGTACTGAACAAGTCGTCTTTAAGAGTACTATATCTACATTGAGAGAGTAGCGGTGGGATACCACAAGGTTCTATCTTAGGCCCAGTACTCTTTAATATCTTCATAAATAACTTAAATGAAGGAACAGAAGGAGAACTCATCAAATTTTCAGAGGATACTAAACTCCTGAAGACAAGCTCAAGATCCAAAAAGTCCTTGACAGATTTGAACAATGGGCCCTATCCTTCAACATGAAATGTGATGTGGAGAAAAAGCAAGGTTTTACACCTGGGCAGGAAAAAACTAAAGATACAAGTACAGTTTAGGCAAAACCTGGCTCAAAAACAGTAACTGTGAGAGGGACCTTGGAGTCCTAGTGGATGATCACTCGAATATGAGTCAGTAGTTTGCAAGGATCCAACAAATGTGCTGCAGCAGCCAAAAGAGTTAATACAATCCTTGGTTTTATAAGCAGAGGCGTAGTCTCAGGTCCCGTATATTTCTATAGGGATATTTCGTGGGAGGGAGGAGGCTTGGAGGGATCTTTTCATGAAGTTTCTGTTTCTATTTCCTGCATTGCTTTGCTGTAACTTTTGGGGCCTTGGGAGGGGGAAAGAATTTGCCTCAAGCCAGGTGCTTTATCTCGTCTCTGGCGAGGAGCAGCAACATTGCCTTGGAGACCGGCACTTATCATCTTCTCAGCCTGGGTTTCTCATAAGATCTTTATGTTTCAGAATTGGCTTGACGAAGTATTGGACTTCGGGAGGGGCTCCGCCTGCACTGATTTAATGCACTGTGTTTAAGTGGGAAATTTAATTCCTGCCTAGACCTCTTGCTATCACTACCATTCATTAAAAGTTTCCTTTGGAAATGGCTTTTGTTTCAAGACTACTGCTTTCTCGAGAGGATTGAAGAGGCAGGACCTTACACATAGAATCAAAATCACATGAAGTATTACTTCCACTTTACAAAGCCTTAGTAAGACCCCCTGGAATATTATATCCGGTTTTGGTCCCCATATTACAGAAAAGATGTTGAGACTTTTTTAAAAAAGGGCAAAGAGCAACTAAGATCATTAAAGGCCTGGAGACTAAAACAAATGAAGAAGAATTGCAGGATTTGGGCTTGGCTCATCTAGAAAAACGAAGGACTTGGGGGGGACATGATAGCAGTCTTCCGGTATTTGAGACACTGCCACAAAGAGGAGAGGGTCCATTTATTTTCCAAAGCACCAGAGAGCAAGACAAGAAACAGTGAATGGAAACTAATGAAGGAGAGAAGCAACCTGCAATTAAGCAGAAGCTTTCTAACAGTGAGGACAATTAACTACTGGAACAATTTCCCTCCAGATATTGTGGGTGCTTCATCACTGGAGGCATTTTTAAGAAGAGACTGTTCAGTCACTTGTCTGAAATTCTATTGGATCTTCTGTTTAAGCAGAGGCTGGACTAGAAGCAGGGGTGGGATTCTACCGGTTCTGTCCACTTCTGTAGAACCGGTTGCTCTGAAAAGTAGCAAACAGAGAGCATACACAGAACCAGTTCTATGTCTGCTGCTGCTTTGGCCCGCCCGCCCGCCCGCCGGGCTCTCACCTGACCTTTATTTCCTGCGTTTTCAACCGCAGCTGCTTTGCGCGACACAGCTGAGGTTGAAAAAGCAGGAAAAAAAAGGGCTTTTCCAACCGCTGCGCACTTGCACGCAGCGCTGTTCAGCTCTCTGGGAAACTCAGCAGGTCGTAAATTGCTCTCGCGTGACTCGCGCATGCGCACGCGATGCAGAGCAACAGAACCAGTAGTTATATCGATCGGATCCCACCCCTGACTAGAAGACTTCCAAGGTCCCTTCCAACTCTACTCTACTCCTTCTGAGATAACATTTTAGAAAATAAATATTTAAATATCTTACCCTAAATACGCATTCATGCTCTGAACATTTTCTGGAAATAGTTTCCCATTCTCCTCTTTTATGATGGTGTTTCTTATATTGTTTAACTGTAAAGTAATAAAAAGTAACCTATGCTATGAAAATATAATTTTATAATGCCCAGATATAAACAGCATAATACATGTTATGTAAACATTTACATTAATAAAAACAAAACTTCCTCAGTCACAAAACACTAATCAACATTTCATATTTTTTAGAAAAGCATTCAATATTTAACAAACTATAGAAACTACATGTTAAGTTTGTTTCTTTGCAATTATTTATTTTAAAAAACATTTGCCTGTTTGCCATGAAGTTTGAAGTGCTGCTAACCTGTAAACTGAGTAATCTTTTTCAACCATGGTAGCAAACTACAGGTTAAAATATAGAAAGAGTTATTGAGCTATATCTACCGTATTTATCTGAATTTAACTCCATATTTAGGCAACTGAGTAGCTGAAAACAAACCTACTCTTTTTATTTTGCTTGCAGAGTTGTTGCTATTGATAAATCCGTCAATTCATCTGCAGCACATATACAATTTATATCCAGATAAGTTGTTGAAATTAAATAGAGTCATGTGAGATTGCTTGCAATGAACCACTTTAAACCTACAACTTGTATTCTTTTTAACAAAGTGGTGGATGATAAGTTAGACGCAAAATAGCATAATGGTGTTGCAGATTTGGAAAGGTAGTTGAAGAACAGAGAAGATTTCACCTATAGGCATCAAGGATTTTGGCTAGAGGCTCTGAACTATCAAAGATGCTTCCATTTCTTGAGTCCACAATTGAATGAAGTTCATTGTAAGAAAAAGCTAACTTGCAGGGATATACCGTCTTACTAATAAGCTTCATTTAAGTACATATGCAGAAGATCTTATGGTACTTTATCAAGTATAATCCCCTTTTAATGATAGATCTATTAAAAAAATAAACAGATTTTGGACTATACTGTCTATTAAGTTTGTGCACTGCTGGTACACACATATACAAACATACACTCACACCATATGATACAAGGTATTAGGGAATTTCAGTGACTGTGGTACCTGGTATCAAGTTGGGAAATAAGAGTTTAATGAAAATACCATGACTTCGATCAGGATTCGGGGTCATATAACAATCAAAACTTTTTTTATTGCACCAAACTTCGTAAAATTACCAGTTGTAAACAATTAGCATTTGATAAAATATTGAAATACCTCTCCCATCAAATCGTCACCAGTAATAACAGCTATCTTCAAGTCAACATTAGCATTTCTGGCAACTTGGTGAAGAGCAGCAGCACACCCAAGTGGATTCATACCACCAGCGTTACTAATAACACGAACACCTAAAGAAGATTAAAGCTTCAAACGGTTGGCATATAGCTAAGACATACAGCCAAGCCCTAATTTAAAGGACTAGTGAGAACAGATACCTGTTAAAACCAAATGCTTATTTCCTGTTAACAATGAATGGCCCTTCTAAAAAGACCTGATTCACCAGACAACGTCTTTGTATTCAGCATATTTTATCTATAACATGCAGTCACTTAAACCTAGATCTGTTAAAACCAAGGTTTACTATCATTTGATTTCTCATTAAGTTGCTCAGACTGTTATATATGTAATTACCTACCAAATTACTATAAATTATTGTAATAGCTTATTCTATTTAGACTAAAAAGTAACATATATCTCATGATTGCCCTCAGATTTTTTTATTTATACGCTGAAAGAGAATTTTAGAAATAATTGTAAGGACTGAGAGCTTTTGTCATGCTGCCATCTTCTTCCCATCAGAAACTGCATTTGACCCACAGATTCCAATATAAAAAATTAGATTTCCTTTCTTGTATTTGAATTGGAAAATTCTGAATTAACAAGTCAGAAAATAGATTAGGCTGCTTTATGAAAAAAGAAGGTAGCAACCAGGCACATCATGGAGTGTAAAATATTCCATATATGAACTATCCTGAGTATGGTACAGCTAGTTTTGAGAAGTCTGAATTTGAGATATGTGTGTTTCAGTCAGACTTGGCTCCACAAAAGACATTCCAAAAGAAAAAAAATTATCTTGGAATGGAAAAAATAATCAGTGATGACATCAGGAGGAAGTGGGGCAATGGAAGAATAAAGAAATGTCTTGGATATGCCAACTATCGGTAACATGGTAACAGGAAGGTATGAAAAAGAAGCTGTTAGAAAAATGAGATGTGGATCAGCAGCTTGGACATGCTGTTATATATATATAATAGGAGGTAAGAAAAATAAACTGCTGCCAAGATGGAGGGATTGCTTGTGACAAGCTTGGATGTGCTTTGATTGGGTAATGGTGGTTATGGAGCAGAAGGAAAAGGGAGGGGATGGGGAGGTGAGATGGTGGCTTGAATACCCAAAGCAAAGAACCTAATAGAAGACTGGTGGGTGGGCAGACTGATATGAAGAAATGAACAAGGATATCACTTGGCGGCTGGCCCCCTGACAGATGGAGAGGGGAGAGGAGATGAGATTCATATAGGTCTGGTGCCAGATTTTGGTTCTGACTGTCTTAAACACCTTGGCAGAAATTCTGGACCAGCTTGAACCTGCAGACCAAGTGATCAAAAAACCAAGGATTGTTTGTGACCTGACATTTGAAGAAGCAATAAAAGGCAACAGCTGTAACTTAATAGACAATGAACCAAGACTCCAAATAATTCAATGTAATATTTCAGAATTGTAAATTGGAAGAAAGAATAATTGTGACTTCTTAGTTAATATAAACATTATTATAAACATCAATATAAAATTAGGACTTCTGCTTAAAATACAAAAATATGCCCAACATGCCTTTCCTGCGAATGTCCTTTATATAAGGAGCCATTGCAATTGATACAAAATCAGGAACGTATCCCAAATCCTAAAAAAAAACAAAAACAAATAAGCAATCAGGAACGTATCCCAAATCCTAAAAAAAAAAAAACCAAATAAGCATTTTACCAGATAACATATTATTTTATGTTGTTCATTTCAGTGCCATAAAACCCTCCTTAGTTGAACCAACTACAGGTAGTCCTAGACTTACAAATGTAATGGAGCCTGCCCATTCCATTTGTAACTCAAGGATTCGTGGGAGTGGATCTTATACCCCCCCCCCCCCCGGGGTGGTTGCAGGCCAAAATAGAGCCTCTTGGAGCGAGATCCAGCCCTCCGATGGTCTATTCAGCTCTCCGTGGGCCTCCCCACAGCCCACTGCAAGCCGAAATGGAGATTCCAGGGGCTGGGGCTGAGCCACCAGAAGCTCCATTTCAGCTTGCAACAGGCCAGAGAAGGCCAACAGAGGGCCAAACAGAGCATTGGAGCGCCAGATTCGGCCCCTGGAAGCTCCGTTTTGGCCAAAAACGGCCCGGGGGAGGCCCACAGTGGGCCAAATAGGGCTTCTGAGGGGCGGATCCTCCCCACAGAAGTCCATTTCAGCTGGCAACAGCCCAGACAATGCCTCTGGATTCCAGAATGGGCTACTGAGGGGTATATCCTCCCCTCAGAAGCTCCATTTTGGCCTGCAACAGGATAAGGGAGGCCCATGGAGGGCTGAACGGAGCTTCGGAAGGGCGGATCCTCCCTTCACAAGTTCCATTTCAGTCGGCAATGTGCCAGGTGAGGCCTTTGGACACCCAAACAGGGCTTCTGAGCAGTGCATCCACCTCTCAGAAGCTCCATTTTGGCCAGCAACCTGCCAAATGAATGTTGCAGAGCCTCTGCAGTTGTTCGTAAGGGTAAACAACTGCAGTGGTGCTGCAAGATTCATAGTTTCGGGCCTTCTTCACAAACATTAGGAGACGCTTTTTGCATAACTTCAAACATTCACTAAGGGAATGCTCGTAACCTGGGGATCACCTGTATAAAGTTTCAATTTTTCTCCAAAACAAAATCCAAATAAAAAGAAAAAAGCCGTACTGTATTTCACACAAGATTGTTCTTTAACTGATAAGTGTAATTAAACCTTAACAATACTAATGTCTTGCAGATTTTATAAAATCACACTATAAATAATACATCTGCCAGCAGAACAAATTCACCTTCCTTACAAGCAGTCTATCTCAAACATCCTTGGTTGAGGGACATTATAGGGCAGGCATAAGAAAGCAGTATGGAATAAAAGAATTGCTTATTTTGCAAGTTTAAGTCCATTCCTATAGCAAAATCCATTTTTCAAAGTCAGAAAATCCATTAAATTGTTGTGTATTGATTTTTATAGACATATGCATGCCTGGAGCCATTTAAAAATCACTATTCTAGATGGATAACTCTCATTCTAAAGTATCAATGCAATCTTCCCACATTATTTCTAAAGCCATTTTCCGTTTAGTGACCTATTGCTTTTTACAATATTACCCATCATTGCTTGACAATGTAAAAAGCCTGCTATGTTGTAAGAACTGGATGATTCCAATAAGTGCTGCAAGTCATTGGTAGGGAAACAGCTGAAATTAAAGCAGGAAGATCATGTCCCAAATCATCAGCAAAGATCTTGTTCTATTTCAAGATATTTCCTTTTTGCAATGGACACTACAATTCAGCTCCAATTTTTTCCCCCCAAACTCAGAACATTTTTATGGCTGGCACTTCTGACTAGAAAACGAAAGGCTTTTGCTAGTTAATTGTTTCTGAACAGTAAAATTAATTGAAGATCTGGTTTCCGACATGTTCTCTGTAATAAAAATACTTTAGAATAATTCCCTTGAAATTATTTAAGTGTCTCTGATTATGTTAGAATTCAATCTTACTCTTTCTTAAGAAAATTTTCCTCTTGGCATAGATTTTTGCAGTTTGACTCTACAAGAAATATTTCTGAATTGTTCAGCTGTAGAAAAAAAAATAAGCAAGTCCTTAAGAAATGCAAGATCTAAAGTGATTAATATAACCATAATGCAAGTAGAGCTGCAGAGAAAGTACATTTTAGATTGAAGTAATTAAGTTTACGGTGATCTGTTTCTTTCAAATTTTACTGTTCTAGCATTTCAAAAATTCTAAACAAAGTAGATCAGTTAAAAGTTATGTTACACAAAACTTACAGCTTTAATAGTTCATAGGTATATTCTTTTCTAGGTTTTATTTTCCAAAAATTGCAAAAATTACTTACTGGAGATTTGGCTTTGGCCCGAGCTAGTAAAGACATTGTAATTTCAGAAAGGTAATCAAAAACCAGGAAATCCAGCTTTCCCTTGTAGAGCATTTGAGGAACTGATAAAAGAAAATTGAGAGAAAAAGATTACAAAAAGAAACAATTCAAGATGCGGCCTTTCATTAAGCAAACAATATTAACACTGTGCTGAAAACTGACTTTAATATGGACAAATATTTACACATTACCCTTAAACAACATAATGAAAAATAACTACTACTATCCTTAATAAATTTAATTCACAATACATTCCAAAAGTTGCTCCTCTTTGTGTTATATAGAATTATAAAAATGTAATTCAAGAAACAAGATAAATGTACACATACTCCTTCCCATATGAGAGGATTAATTTTTTAAAGCTCACTGCCAAATCTCAAGAATTCTTGATTGGTTTTATAAAACCCTGGCTTTTAATTCAAGGCTTATGTAGTGGTAACATATTTCTCAAATATCCATGAAGCTTTTCATTAAGATACAGGGTACTAGTTTTGTCTCAAATCTACTTTATTAGTAAACCAGGTGGAATTTCACCTTACCTATCAAATGTGTTTTTAGCTATAATCCAATCCAATTCTTTGGGTAAAAGCCCCACTGTTTGAAGTCATGTTTTTCAAACTTTGGCAACTTTAAGACGTTTGGACTTCAACTCCCAGAATTCCCTTTCTGATTGTTGAAGTCCACACATCTTACAAGTTGCCAAGTGCCTATGAAAATATATTTTCAGTTACATTTTGTCCATGCTAACCTGAGAAATTACTCTTTATAAACTTTGCCTTCATTCTTATAACATTATGTTGTGCATGTCCTTTGACTTGCTTACTGTACATCCCCTTCCAACTGTCCTTTCCTACTCTGTTTCCTAAATTCACAAAATGTTGTATAATGGGGATAAAGGAGCTCTCAGCTTTGTTTTGGGTTTATTCATTCTTAGCCATCATCCCTCCTGGGTTCAAATTTTTTTTTACTCTCTCCGAAGATCATCTTGTTAAATGTCAAACATTCACTCTTTCAGAGGCTTAAAAATATATAGTATAAGACAAATGATTAATCTTTCAACAACTCTCCCAAACTGCTCCAAAAAACCGAAAGTGATCAGGTACTCCGGTTTATTTTCAGATCATGCATGTGAGAAAAAAAAAAGTTATCTTGAAAGTTCATGGGAAGATTTGTGTTTGGACTTGTCCAGTTCAAGACTCCAATTCTCAGGAGCGGCATAACGAAGTAAAGGGAAGTTTTGGGAGAGGGGAATCTGTCGGAAGGCCCAATGTACAGGATACAAACGGGCTCCCATTGGGATATTTTGCAGCACCGTGAAGCGGGGCAAATTGATAAGGGCGCAAATACAAATAAGGGCCATAAGTCAGAAATCGTCGAGGGGACGTGAGGTAAAAGTCGTACGGCGCATGCGCATATCCGTCAGTCAGTTCATGTGAGAACCGTTGGCGAGTTAACTTCCCGTCATGGGAACGTGACGGGGGAGCGGAGAGTGTTTTCCGTCCCCCGGTTTTTCGAAACGGATTGAAGTTTGCGGAGATTTCGCCATATAAGCCGCCCTAGGAGCTGCCTGTCGACTGGCGTAAAGAATAGGGCCTGTGCTTTGCGGCGGAGCCTGCCCCTAGCGCGGTTTCCTCAGAAATACCTGCTGCCGCCGTGTCTCCCCAGAAGCCTGAGGCGCAGCCGATCCGCACCGAGCGCGGCTGAGGAGCGCCTGGTTCGCTGCTGCAACGGCGGCTGCAGCTACAGTTGTTTCCCGTCCACAGCCGGGAGACGGCGGTGGGCCGAAATCCTAAGAAAGCGCGACGGTGCATGTTGGCTTCTCCTCAGCGGGCGCGGGCGGCCCTGGGCGGGCTTTTCTGAGGGAAAGTTTTGTGGCAAAGGCCCGCTTGCGGCCGCTGTCAGTCACAACACAAATCCTCTCCTCATCTTTGTTGCCGCTGGACGATTAACTTTTTTTTTTTTTTTCTGCGCAGAACTTCGGAAATGGGCCCTGCTTGTCTTGATAGACGAGAAGCTGAAATAGGTATATTGAAGGTGTTGCCTAAAAACTCGGGCGCCGAGTTTGCGTGGAATCCTGTTCCCTGCATTTGAGAGAGAATGGCTGTTTCCGCCCCATTAAAAGGGCTTGTATTTCTATAGAGTACATAAAACAAACGACGCATTTGGTCTACGCGAAGCAACAATAGAAAATATTGATTTACGCTTGAGAAAAGACGTGTTTCATTTTTTTCCTTCAAGAGTAAACTTTTTTTTTGCATGTAAAAATGGCTAAAAAGAAAACATGTCGTTTGAGCGTAAGAAAGCATGGCTGCCATGCTAAAGTGCTAATATCACCTTTATTTAAAAAAGTTAGTAATAAAGCGTACGATTCTAGGTAACAAGCAGGCTGCCGCGTTTTCTCAGAATTCTTTCTGCTGTTGTATATTCTTATACGTGGCATCCAACTAAAATCCTTGGAGGTATTCCAACCGTGGAAGTTACGGAGGTGGCTCCCCCACCCGAGAAGCGGCTGAAACACTTGCACAGTTCCAGCCGCTGCTGCCGCTGTTATTGCAGGTGGTGCTGACGAGAGAGGGACAGCTGCAGCTCAGCCTGGGCATGCTTGGAGTGCAGGAATGGGCTGCGCACCGGGACTTTTGGAAACTTGCAGAGCTCTAGGCTGGAGCACCAAGGGTAGCAGCAGCAGAGATGCTCACTCGGCTCTTCTCACGCCCACCCAGCTGCTCGGGATTAAACCAAAATGCAGCGTGTGGCGCTCCCCGGGTATCTCAAGATGTTTTTTTTTTCCTGTTGTTACGGGGACGGGGAAAAAGCAGGAGCAACTCAGATGCTGTTGTTGGAGATGGTGCTGGTGAGAGAGGCGCCAGCACCGGAGGGAACCATGGAAGCTATGGAGGCCTGAGAAGCAGCTGAAACGCTGCTGGCGGACATCCCCGCCACCCACCCGCTGACCCGGATCTGGATGCTCTGCATCATAAGCAGAGATAGGGCCAGGGCTGTCCAACATTTCCCAGCTGCCTACGGAGTCAGAGATAAGTGGGGAAGAAGAACACCTGGAGCTTGTTTCAGATGCATGTATGCACGGAGCTATCAGGAGAGGAGAATAATTAAGAAACGGCGGCCAGCTTGGAAGGAAAAGCACACGTGGACGCTGAATGGCCCCTCCCTGGGGAATAAATGGAAGCAAAAGGTGGTTGCAGGAAACAATTAGTTCATATTTCTTTTGGAATATTTGCTTATCAGAGTTTGTGCCTCACACAGACTCCTTGCCAGGTATTTAATTTACAGCTTTGTGACTGGAAGCTCTCAGCCTGGCAACTATCCAAGGACTGATAAGGTCTGTTCTTGAAATTAACCTTTGGAAGGATTATTGCCGGGACTTTTCTATGTGTGAATGCCATGAATTCAAAGTAACTAAATAAAGGGGTTTATGGGGGGACAAGGAGTCTGTTTCTTGGTTTTGCTAAGCCTGGGTCAGAACAAGGGCAAAGCCCAAATCAACGCCCTGAAGCCAGCAGGTTGATCCCCAAAAGGGTTTCTCTGAGATTTCTGAAGGCTGGCAGGTAAACTGAGAGACTGGCCTGAATGTCTTCTCATCTACCACTTCAAAGAAGCCCTAGACCAGGACCTCAGGCAAGCTTGTGGCATTAAGGGAGTTCCGGATTGTATACAGCAGTGGCCCCCAACCTTTTTTGTGCCATGGCCTGGTACCGGCATCACAAAATGATCCACGGCCCTGTACCGGCATCAGCACGCATGACCAAGGCAAGGCGAGCCGAGCGACCGGCCAGCCATCCGTCCCCCGCTTCTCCCCGCCACCTTCAACTCCTCCTTTGTACCTTTTTTGTGCTTTCTTAATCTCCTCTGCCATCGGGACGGCTCTTCGTTCGAAGCCGCCCCCCCCCCCTTCGATGAAACTAAGGCACGAGGATTCCTTCAGGACCCAAAAGCCGCTTTCCAACCGGAAAAGCTCACCAGGAAGCACTTTCTCACAGAAACAAGATGGCGGCGCCCAGCAAACCGGCGGCCCAGTAGAAAATGATCCACGGACCGGTATTGGTCTGGGGCCTGGTGGTTGGGGACCCCGGTATACAGGACTGGTACATATGGCAATGGACTTAGAGATCAACCCTATGTTCCTCTCATTCCAGGATGCAATCATCGGCTGAGGGGTGACAGCTTGGAGGCCATCTTTTTCTTTGACACCCTGGAGGCCATCTTTTTCTTTGGATCTTTAGGGCTGCCACATTTAATGCTGTGGGAAAATGGGACAGGTTGTATGGAGTTGATGGAGATATATAGCCATTACAACATTCTTTTCTCTGGCAGTCAAGGATGTTCATCTTGCACCTGGAGAGGCGTGACTGGACAACATCTCCAGCTGGGATGGATTGTTTGGACCATATCAGTGGTGGTATTCTACCGGTTCGGCCCAGTTCAGCCGAACCGATAGTAAAAACATTTCTACCGGTTCAGCTGAACCAGTATTTCCGACTATCAGCTGGACGACCATCAGCTGTGCTGCATGATTTAGATTATCCAGAAAGGAGGAAATCGTTGGATATCGAAAGTTCCTTGCCCACTGAATCTTATACATGTTCATTTTCCAAATTCAATTTCAATAGCATTTTATAAATCTTAGCAATTATATGTTCATTGTTGCCACATATTGAAAGTTCCCTGTGATGACCCGGGACATGGCATAAAGGCAACGCAGTCACATAAGTAAGAAGAGTCCCTTTAATACCTCCAATTTTGCCCCCAATGTCCAGGTTACCTTCGACTGGAGAAAAAATTCTCCCAAGAACAGTCTTTAAGTGGAGGAAATTCAGTCCAAAAACAAAGTACATACAAACTGTAAATAAAAATCCACACAAACCATGCTGCAGCAATTAACTTGACAGGGCAGGATAAGGAATTGCAGACTTCAAAGGCCAACAAAACACACAGTTGGAAAGACATCAGGAACCCAGATAAGCCTTGACAATCATAGATAACTCACAATTTGCTTCCAACAACTTTGCTGTGCGTACCTTCCCTTTCCCAGCTGCAGCTAATGAAGGGAATCAGGGCCCTTTCCTCCCCTGTAAGCCATGCAACTCATGTTGCTCCCTTCTCTGTTCCTCCCTGCGTGCCCTAGGATGAAGAGGGAGTGGCCCTGAGTCTTCCTCTGAATTCCCTCTGCCTTGCTCTACCTCTGCACTGTTCTGCCCAGATGGGCTTTGCCCTTCCCCAGTTTCTTCCACAGCCAACAGAACCACATTCCCACTCCCTGACAGCTTCTTGGCCTCCCCCTCGGAATCAGATTCTGACAGAGGCATGACATTCTCATTCATTTTAAACAAAAACAAATCCATAGCACTTTTTATCCAATTTGAACCTTTCTTTCAATTGCTGAGAAATAAACTAGTGGCAAGCATAATCTTCTGTTTGAAGTTCTTCCCTCAGTTTTAGTGTTGGGTCATCAGAATTAAAAGATAAACTTTTACTATACATCAGCCAATCTGGTTTTGCCACCATTTCTTTTCTTAAAAAAGCTTCCTCTGGTGACATTCAAAGGGGCAGCTTCAAGAGAGCCTTGTTTTATATTTATTCCAAACTCATGTCTAACAAAATGGTTATTAAAATCAACATTAACTTTACTTTTGTCATACTAGAATAGAATAAAATTCTTTATTGGCCAAGTGTGATCGGACACACAAGGAATTTGTCTTGGTGCAAATGCTCTCAGTATACATAAAAAAGATACATTTGTCAAGAGTCAAGAATCATAAGGTACAACACTTAATGATGGTCATAGGGTACAATAAGCAATCAAATCATACTAGGAAACAGTCAATAAAAATTGTTAGGATACACACAACAAGGTTACAATCATACAGTCATAAGTCGGAGTGAAAAGAAGGATGGGAGAATTAATAGTAATAGTAATGCAGATTTAGTAAATAGTTGAACAGTGTTGAGGGAATTATTTGTTTAGCAGAGTGATGGCTTTCGGGGAAAAAACTGTTCTTGTGTCTAGTTGTTCTGGTGTGCAGGGCTCTATAGGGTCGTTTTGAGGTAGGAGCTGAAACAGTTTATGTCCAGAATGTGAGGGCTCTGTAAATATTTTCACAGCCCTCTTTCTGACTTGTGCTGTATACAGGTCCTCAACGGACGGCAGGTCAATGGTAATCGTTTTTTCTGCAGTCCTAATTATCCATTGAAGTCTGTGTCTGTCTTGTTGGGTTGCAGAAGCAAACCAGACAGTTATAGAGGTGCAGACGACAGACTCAATAATTCCTCTGTAGAACTGGATCAGCAGCTCCTTGGGCAGTTTGAGCTTTCTGAGTTGGTGCAGAAAGAACATTCTTCGTTGTGCCTTTTTGATGACGTTTTTGATGTTAGGTATCCATTTTTGGTCTTGTGATATGATAGAAACTAGAAATTTGAAGGTCTCTACTGTTGATACTATGTTGTCTAGTATTGTAAGAGGTGGTAGTTTGGGAGGATTTCTCCTAAAGTCTACCACCATTTCTATGGTTTCAGGTTGTTCTGGTCACACCATGAGGCAAGTTGTACAACCTTCCGTCTGTATGCAGATTCGTCGTTGTCTCGAATGAGACCAATCACTGTTGTATCATCTGCAAACTTCAGTATTTTAACAAGTGGATCGTTTGAGATGTAGTCATTGGTATATAGGGAGAAGAGAAGTGGAGAGAGCACACAGCCTTGAGGAGGCCCTCAACTAAGGCTCAATATCAGCAGATAGCCACAATCTGCAAAGACAAAGTCAGGAAAGCAAAGGCTCAGAACGAGCAAAGACTTGCAATAAAAGTCAAAGATAATTTTAAAAAGTTTCTTCCAACATATAAATATGGTAACAAGAAAAAAATCAAGGAAACAGTCAGTCCACTAAAAAGAAGAGAGAAAGAAGAACTGCTTAATTCATTCTTTGCATCGGTCTTTTTCTCTATAGCAAAAAGAAACTATAATCCAACCTACCAAAAACATAACTGTAAAAGACAAACTAGAAATAAAAGTTAATATAAGCAAAAACATGGCAAGAGAATACCTGTCTGATTTTGATGAATACGAACCAGGACCTGATGGGTTGCATCCCAGAGTTCTAAAGGAGCTGGCAGGTGTCATCTCAGAACCACTGCACCATATCTCTCAGAAATCCTGGAGCTGATGTGCTTCCCACCTTAAAAAAAAAGGGGGGGGGGGAAACAGACCCAGGAAACTACAGACCAATCAGCCTAACATCAACATCCAGGAAGATACCTGAAAATATAATAATCTGTTAAAAATCCATCTGTTCAAATTATGAAAATCAGCTTGTCTAATTCCTGGCTTGACATTTGGAATTGCTTGGAGAGATTCTGAAAAGCGGTGTGTTGGGCAGCAGCAACTACTGTTTCACCTCTCTTTAGTGATGTACATGCATGATATTTGTAGTGAAAATTAACAGTATATTAAAAAAAAAAATATTTAACAGATTTAACAGATTAACAAAGGGACCTTCTAGGTTGTCTAGTCCAACCTGTCGCCCAAGCAGGAGAGTCTACACCTTTTTTGACAGATGGCAGATGACAATCCAATCTCTTCTTGAAAGCTTCCAGTGATGAAGCTCCCACAACTTCTGAAGGCAAGGTCTTCCACTGGTTGATTGTTCTCACTGTCAGAAAAATTCTCCTTATTTCCAGGTTGAACCTCTCCTTGTTCAGTTTCCATCGATTATTCCTTGTCTGGCCTTCAGGTGCTTTGGAAAATAGCTTGACTCCTTCCTCTCTGTGGCAGCCTCTCAAATATTGGATGACTGCTATCATGTCTCCTCTGGTCCTTTTCTTCACTAGACTAGCTATGCCCAGTTCCTGTAATTGTTCTTCATATCTTTTTATCTCCAGTCCCCTAATCATCCTGACTGCTCTGCTCTACACTTTTTCTAAGTCTCAAAATCTAGTGTGGTGACCAAAACTGGATGCAGTCTTCTAGGTGTGGCCTTACTAAGGCTTTATAGAGTGGTATTATTACCTCACTTAATCTTGATTGCATCCCTCTGTTAATGCAATTTAGGATTGCATTGGCTTTTTTGGCTGCCACCGCATACTGTAGGCTCATATTTAATTGGTTGTCCACTAAGATGCCAAGATCCCTCTCAGTTACTGCTATTAAGCCTGGTTTCACCCAGTCTATATATATAGTTTTGGTTTTTATTGCCACTTGTCATTTGAAATGGAATTGCAGGAAAAACAGGAACTGAAACCATATGTGGAATTACAAAAAAAGTAAAACCCTAAATAATTTTAAACTGTTTATCTAAACAGTAATGATTTGGACTGGGACTATAGAAAAGAAACTTTTTCATGTGTACCTAGACATGTAAAACAGTCCTCCCTCTGCTAAATTACCAGCAAGATTTTGAAAGTTTCTGTCTTGTTACACACCTTTTAACTGGCGCTCATACAGGAAGGAACCGACATTAGATAAATAAGAACAAGTAGGAAAAAAAATATGCAGCTGGTCATCCCAAAACTGTTTTTCGAAAAGGCAACTGGACGTTCCTGGTTTTTCTTTGAAAATGTTTTGCTTCACACCATGAAGCTTCTTCAGTCAGAAAGTCCAGTTGCCTTTTGAAAAGCCCCTTTGGGAGAACCGTGACCTGGGTGATGGCAAGCTGTTAAATATCAAACGGAAAGCTTATCTTTTCTGCTGGGCACTGACAATATTACTCAATAATGAAATCTTGAAAGATCATGCCAAGGTTGCAACAATTCCACTCTTAAGTATGAACGGTCTCCACTCCTGCACTAACACAACACAATGCAATTTTTTAAAGGTAGTCACTTAGTTGCTCATCTTCAAGTTTTGATCTCCTTGATAATCAAACAAGTCTGGATATAGAGCTGGTGCCCTACCATTAGTACACTTTTTAATTGTATTTGTTAGTCATGGGGACAAGAATGATGCCTTTGTGAAGGACTCTTATGTTTTACACAGACAAAAAAGGAAGATGTAGCCCCAGCATATAAAAGAATGAACAATTTAATCAAATAATTGCAAAGAAAGGTAACAGGTAGATAATGCAACTGTCTTTTACTTTATCTTTGTATTTTTAACCTAACTGCTGCAGCATTTAACAGGAAAATAAAAATAAATACAGCATAAGAAATGGAAGGCCAATAGCTATTTTCATATCACAGTAATGATAACTGTCCTCATTATACTTAAGAATTGCTATTGTTTTTTAAAATACGGAAAGGTAAAATCAAATTGTATGAAAAAGCAAGAATAGAATCAATATGGAGAGAAGAATGGTGGAACTAGGGATACTGAAATTTATAAGTAATGAAGACAGTGAAATGTTTAAAAGAAATGTTCCTGTGTCACTGGGGAAAAAAATATAACTTACATGAATATACAAGTTACCCAAATGGGAATGATGGAAGATGCTCCTGTAATTGCAGCTGTTAAATTAGAAATTTTTAATTAGAAATTGAAGGCCACCAACTAGGGGTGCTTGTCACCTTCCAAATTCTATGTACTTTATCATTTCTCAAAGGTAGAGCTAAACACTAGTGAGGCCTGGGCTCACATCTGCAATTCGACACAAAACTCACATGATTGTCTAGAAAAAGTTACCATTAACCTGGCTTCTTTCAGGGGTTGTTAAGAGGATAATTTAGTCTAAATGTATCCTGAAGAAAGACATTGCACAGATAGTCCTGGGTCACAATTGGGACTAGAACTTCCATTGCTAAACAAGGCAGTGTGAGTTGTGCCTGATTTTACAACCTTTTCTGTCACTGTTGTTAAACTGTTGTTAAGTTGATCAGAGGATTAGTAAGTGATCTGGCTGTCTCCATTGACTTTGCTTGTTGGAAGCTGGCTGAGATAATAGCGACCCTATGACTCTGGGATGCTACAACCATATTATAAATACATGTCGGTTGCCAAGCACCTAAATTTTGATGATGTGACTGTGGGGATGCTGCAACAGTCATGAAGACCAGTTGTAGATCACTTTTTTCAGTGTCATTGTAACTTTGAATAGTTAAACAAATGGTTGTAAGTCAAGGATTACCTGTATTGTAGTAAATGAGCTGTGCAGTCTATCCCTAAGTTAAGATTCAATTTGCTTATTTATAAAACAATTGTCATGTAAAATGCAAACTAATATTTTTACAGAGGCATTGTTTTAATTGCAAGGCTGTTTAGAAAAGTCTTCAGTGATTTATTAATGGTACTTTTGTATTTAGAACACTGGTTGGGAATAAAGTTGTGGATTAAAGAGAAGAGTAAACCACTCACTTCCAACAACAATCACAATAGATTAATGCTAAGAACTCTCAGAAGTATTTACACTTTCATAACAAATAGGCACTATGTTAAAAACTATGAGATTATTTACATCTTGAATTACAACTCTTCAGGTTAGTTAGTGGATATGTAGTTTATATTTTGAGCATCTGGGTATTTAATCAGTTTAGATGCTTTATGATGAAACATTTTTCACAATTTTATTTAGTGCTATAATCTGTTGCTTAGGAGAGTCCTTGCTATAATTGCTATCTTAAATTACTCCTCCATAGAACATTTTTTGTGATTTACTTGAATTAAGGCCGCACAACTTTGAGTACAACTTAATAAAGGGTGTTGGGTGTGAAGAAGCACCTAATCTGGAAAATAAGGGGGGTAATGGTTCCAGAAGAAGCCAACCCACCAACATTTGCACACGTATAGACAGAAATGTTTGAACCTGAGAAATATTACCATCCTTGGTTAAACACAAGGCAGGAAGCTTCTAAAGTGCTATTGTAACTTTTATTATTTTAAAGAAAATGGCAACAAGTGATCATACTTTACTTTTTTATTTATTTGCAGCTTATTTTTAAAATGGTCAGTGGCATCCTATTCCCAGATAAAATTGGCCCAATGAAGTGAAATTATCAGGAGCAATAGCCTTGCAGTGGATGCCTTCATATTGATTGGGTCCTTGCTCTTATCAGATCAGTTGAATTAGCAATGCAAATAATCACAGTATTGTGGGCTTTACAGAATTCTGAAACATATAAAATATACAATATAATCCAAGAGAACATTTTGGAAAAACATCTAAGCATTTGTGTTGACAGCAAACAACACTAATGCTACATGAAATGGACTTTTTTTTACATATGTGCAACATCCACCTCAAACATGCATTTATAAACAGTAAAGAAATTCCTTAACAAATACAATACACAAACTGTTACACAAAACAAAAATTCAAGGCTGAAAGTGTAAGAAGCATATACACAAGATCACATTGCTCTAACAGATCAGGAGTTTGCGAAAATGCAGCATTGATTTATACAAAGTAGAAAAGTTAATCATAAAAAATTAGTTTATTTCTCTTCCTTGGCATTCTGGTTATTTTCATACTTCCTAGAAATCTTTCCTTTCAGTTTGGAAAATAAACATCTAAGGTGATGATCCTTTCAATTCCTATAAATTACAGTTTTGTAAAAGCTATCTCAATCCATGTCAAAAGAATGGTTCAAAATATTTTATTTACAAACAATTAACAAAATTGAAATATGTATTTGTGTTTTTAAATTCTCATGAAAAAAATGTATTCGGCATTTCAAGATAGATGTTTCATTAAGCACGTCTTGAAGACTTTATACATATGATTTCCAAGAACAAAAGCTAATTCTTTACATTTATAAGGGAAACGTTGCAACTGTGAATTGTATTAGCAACTCAATTAAGTGAAAAATATTTTCTTTGGGTCGGACACAGCAATAGTTCTAATAGTGTCACTGAAATATTAATTTCATTTATGCCTCACCTGTAAGCAGGACAGGTAATGTAGTTAACAAGAAAAATAAAAAAGTAAGTTAAAAGCAACCCAATTAAGCAAACAGAAATAAAATTTAAAACGCATACTTATAACAAAATTCATAATCAAAGCACTATGGCATACTGCTAAAAAGAATGTTTAAAACCCGTCGTTCATTCCTTTTCTAAAATTGTGTGTGTGGTTGTGCAGAATTTCCCTATTTGTGAGCTACCTTCTGAATGAGGTGCTTGAAGCAGCAGAATAAAACCTCTGGCTCTTTACAACAACAAAAGGGTGAGGCTTCATCTGCACTGCTGTCACCACCGTTTTGTCTTTTTTGCCTCCCCTGCAGTTGGTGCTGTTCCAAAATATGTTTTTTTGGGGGGGTTGGGGGAAGAGGAGCATCTTCAACACAATTGTCCCTACAGATCATTGTACCTAGAAAAAGTCAAAGCAAGACAAATTACTAGGTGCTAAATTGTTTTAAGGTGTAAGCATGAAATAACTAAGACGTATCTAACTATTGCTAGACTCAGCTGGCTCAGGAATAATAGAAGGTGCATTTATGGAAGGTGGATGCAGGTTTTGCCACAGATGCTACCTGCAGACAAGATATACTGTATAATTTGTAACGGATTGTATGAAATGGTAATTTCAAGGAAAGCATAATGCCCCTCACAAATTATTTATTTATTTAAAAGCCTTGAACGGCCACTCATCTTAGAACCACAACTCTGGACAGCTCAGAAAGTTATGTAAAACCAAACATCATAAAACAATAGCAGCAAAAAAAAAAAAAACAGTGAAAGCAGAAATAAATTTGAAGCACCAGAACCAACCCAATGCAACTAATATTACTATCTTCCATCTCCAACGTCACCCTGTCCAGGCTTGGGGGAATAGCCAGTTCTTAAGAATTAGTTGAGCCCTCATCTTTGCCTCTGATTTCTTTCGTAATCACAGGCATCCATGGACTGGAGAGAAGGGACCAAATGATGAAATAGAAAAATCTGATTTCCAGCTCCAGCTCTGCCTTTTTTTCTACCTGCATGGCAGGACATAGGAATGTATGTTTTATCATTCTGATGACATCTCCTTTGGCTACAGGCCCCCTTGCATAGATCCTCAATCTTCTCTTTTAGAAAAAAAAATCAGAAATACTATAGCCTTCAATAAATTGGCAGAAATTTAGGGGTTCTGATAACTTAATTAAATGATAACTGGCAGAGGAATTTATTAATGAGTAATTTTTAATGGAAAATTACAGAGGGTTTTTTTTAAAATTGGGAGATATCTTAATTGGGTTGCTGTAGGGGCAAAGATTCTGGTTATGATTTTAATGGCTTTTGAATTGTAGGTCTGATTTTAAAAAAAATTCTGAGTGTTTATGTGGAGTCAGTGGTATACAAATAATCAATCAATAAATATATTTCAATACATTTGCATAATGACTTCTAGCAAGCTGATTTACAGTTCCCATAGACATGTACAACAATTCATTAAGAGTTATGGCTACTTTTCCTTCCAACCTATATAACCTATCTCAACTTAAGATAGTGATTTAGTCATTTTATTGAGCTGCACTTCCACAAATTCATCATGTCAAAATCTTTTTTATTTAACAGAAGAGTAATTTTAAACATTGGACTACTGCATTTTACAGCAACCATTAGGCAATATTGCACAGACTTTAAGTAATAATAATTTGTTGGGTTTATATTAGGACAATACCCAATGGTCTATAAAAGAGATTTTTGCACTACATTTGTAAGCATTGCTAAACTATCTTCATGTAAAATTGGATGCTAAAATATATTCATTTGCACAATTTCACATTGGGGGCAATAAATATCAGATAAAGTAGCCATAACAATAGCACTTAGACTTATATACCACTCCATGGTGTTTTACAGCACTGTCTGGGCAGTTTACAATGTCAGCGTATTGAAAATAAAAAAATATATTCTAGGTAGATCAGATGAGGAAGTATAAGTTTGCAAATGAGGGTGCATTTCATCAATTGCTACACTGAGATTTAATAAAGAAAATTGTAACATTTAGTCTACTTTGATGTTTGGTTTTGGGTTAGTTAATGCTGGATGTCTATTTTCATAAAGTTGTGTTGAAAAAAAAAGGCAATAGAACTTTCAATGTCTTTTCATTCAGAAGTTCTCCAGCCAAAAGGCTTCTAATGATTTTGTTCCCCCAGTTTAAGGACAGAGATATTCAATACAGAGCACAAAGATGTGAAAAGGCTGAAATGTGTGTCATGACAGCACAAACACATAGAGAAAGAGCTCAGCAGAATGGTGGATGGACATGGATGGCTTTTGTTCCTAAGTTCACATCCAAAATTGATCAGAATAATAGACATGTTCTGATATTGTTATACAGTATTTGCTCAGAGTCTTTCTCACTGAAAAACATAACTGCTTGATTAAATAAATAATAAAATAATAAATAAATAAATAAATAAGTGAGACTCTGGGATTGAGTAAAACCTCAATTGTCATAACCATTATCCATACAGATTCAATCAAATGTTGGCACCACTTTGTTTTTAATCTTATGGTGGCATTAGCTTTTCAGATACGACAAAGAACAGTGATAGAGGTAGGATGGCCTCTCATTGTCATGCAATAATATTCTTATGAGGCAAGTCATTAGTTCCAATTGATCTTAGCTTCACAGGTGATATTTTATCAGATTTCCAAGGTCCAGAGATAAAAGGTGAATGAAAAGAGAGACGTTTATTTCATTAGTTTGTGTTTAATGCCAAATCATTTACAAAGCTTTGATAAGTACAATTTTTGGGAGCTTGGAGATAACTAGGTGGCATCAGTTTTTGATAATGACCATAGTAGGAAACACACAGACATTTGGATATGGGGCAATTTATGAGTATTACAGAAAAGATCTGGAACAGGGTTTTGTGAAGTGCCTGTAGGAATTACTACCTAATAACTACCTAGAGATGTATGTTTGGGGTTATTTTAGAGTATTTTTGGAAATCAGATTTTAAAGCAATGACTTGAACTGAAGTTTGGAAATATTTTTTTATGAATGTCAAGAAAATGGATCATGTATGGAGCTATCTCCTGACCACCAGCCCAAATATATTCTGTTAATTGTGTCTACTTTCCATTCTGCCAGTGAATTAATTTTTTTACCAAATCATAATATTAAGTATTTACACATACAGTTTGATAGACTAGTGAGAGGGGCACTCACTTCTCTGTAAAAAGTTTGTCTCAATCAAAAGGGAATTCAGTCAAGGTTTATTTGAACAAGGCACTTGGTTGCAAACATGGATTCATATTTCATGGATTTCAATACCACTCTCAAGAGTGAAGGCATAGGCACAGCGTGAGGAGATTCTTTGAACTAAACCTAAATTCGCCTTCAAAGAAAATCTGCACTTTGAAGACTTCTTGAGCTGAAAGGATATTAGAATAACACTTCAACAATGAAAGAGGAAAATACTATAGTACTAATGAAACTCCAAATTTCCTGAGACATTTAGATTGGAAAAAGCAGCAGAGGATTTGTTAAATAGTAGCGGAGGAATAATTGAATATAATTAAAAGTGATATTTTAACTCAGTGTTTCTCAGCCTTGGCAACTTTAAGATATTGCACTGGCTGGGGAATTTGGGAGTTAAAAGTCCATACATCTTAAAGTCATCAAACTTGAGAAGTGCTGAGTTAACTCTTGACTTAATGAAGATTATCACATAGAATTATTTCAATCAATCCTGTCCAAAAGGCCCCCTTTTTTGATCAGCTTTTATTGTAATTGTACTGGGGCCTCCAAATGAAGATACATGGCTTATTTGCTAAATTGCATCAACTAAACTGAGGTTTTCTGTCTTTTTTAAAATAAAAGATGTGCTGAAAAAGTATTATATTTGGACGTCCATCATTTTTAGGAGGATCACCTCAATGAGCAAATGCTCTGGGAGACGAGTAGTAGAACACAATAGTCACATTCATTGCTCATTTTATTTCTGAAGGACAATTTATTTCAACTTTTCACCCATTCCCACGAATATTGCACAATAGGAAATTCTGCTGTGTTGTATTCTGAATGATATATGCTAGATGGATTACAGCCTGAGTTACACAAAAGCTGGCAACTTTTGACAGTAATCTCATCTTTTAATAGGTAGATGACAGCCCTAGTAGAACAATACTGCTCACCTGTAAAAAATGTTGTATTAAGAGATAACTCTATTGAGATTCCCAAATTTTTTAGGGTTCTATATGCTCAATGCATATATGTTGAGCTGTGTGTGTACTGTCGTCTGCGATCATTGTGCACTTCTGAGATACAGAATCTCAGCTTGTGAATGTTGTATGGGCAATAGCAGTGGCTGGTTTTATGTTCAACATCAGATGCATCACATTTCAGCTAGGATAACATTTATGAATTTACCATTGAATAGGTGATACTAAACTCATACTCAAATAGGAATAAGTTTTAAAAGCTTAAACATACAAAGTTCCAACACATAAAAACAGGAGAAATGGGGAGTTCCGGTTTGAGCTTCTTTGGCAACGGACCAAAATCCACAATCATGTGCAGTTTCGATCCATACTCGGCACTGGAGCACCCCAAGCCGGATGGATTTGGGGCTAAACCATCCCGTAGAGGTGGTGAAGAGGGGGGAGACTGCCAGCAGGGTTGAGGAGAGCCACACCTCTCTTCCTCAGCTGGCCATTATTCCCTTTCCCGAAGGAGGTTGCAGCGGTGGTCAGAAATGGCCACCTCAAAGAAGAACTTGACCGGAAAAGAATGTGCAGGAGGAAGATAAGAAGAGAAAGTTTTGGTTGGCTGGATTAAACTGAAAAAGCAACAATGTAAGGTACCCTGGAATTTGAACTATAAAAAATAACATTGTTCCCAAAGAAGACTTTGAAGCAGCAAAGGAGAGAGGGAAGGGAAAGGATTTGGCTTTTTTCTTCTTCCTTTCCTTATACTGACAGCTAAGAGATTTAAGTAAGAAATTGACAAAAATCCACTTTGACATCAATAGGCATTTAAGCTGAAATTAAAATGTCAAAGGGATAATAAAGACTTTTGGATACTCAAAAACTTTTAAAAGCAGGAAAGGAGAGAAAAGGAAAGAATAAAAGGGCAGGATCTAGAAAAAAGGAGGAGACTGCCTGGAACTAAAAGGAACTTACAGTGAAACTTAACAAGATTCCGAAAAATACATGCTAACTGAAACTTTGTAACAAAATAATAAAACCCCAGGAGGAGAAAGTGGAAAAAAAGAAGCAAGAAGAAACAGTTTGGATTATTTGGATTACTTGGTGATTTTTGGATTTTTGGCTATTGGATTTAAATGACTAAAATCAATCGGGTGGTTGTTTAAAAGTGTTTAAAATGGCATCACTTTTAGAAGAACTGAAAATGGAACTTAAAAAACTGAAAGAAGATGCACAAGAAGGAAGAAGTTCTTTTGGCTTCGTATTTCAATTTTTAGAAATGGAGATTTGGAACTATGAGAAACAACAAGAAACACTTGTAAGAACAAGAAGATTGGGACAAAGAAGAAGCCATCTTTAATGGTCAAGTAATTTTATGTGGGGGAAAAAAGGAAAGGAGGGGAAGAGAGTGAAAAGTTTAAGATTTGAAAAAACACCCCCCCCCAAAAAAAAATAGTTTGAAAAATAATTACAATATTAGGAAGCAACAGAAGAGAGGATCACAGAAGAGAGAATTAGAAGTAGAGAGACGAGGGGGCAAAAAGGGGAAGGAGAAGAAGAGTGGGAAGAAGGAAAGGAAAGGAAGTATGATATTCAATTGAAAAGAAATGTTAAAGATGTTAAGATTCTAACTAATATTAATGATAGAATTGAATTCTAATGGAATGAATGTTTTATTTACTATTGTTAGATAGATAGATAGATAGATAGATAGATAGATAGATAGATAGATAGATAGATAGAAATTGATATAGATATATAGCTATATAGCTATATAATATAGATATATAGATACATATATATAGATATATAACATAGTATTTATTTTAAGAATGTACCAAGCAGAATTTGATTGGAAGTTATGTACTATATTGAATGTTATAATTTTAAAGGCATAAATTGACGTTTAAATAAGAGTTGAATGGATAAAATTAAAAGATATAAAGGTGTCATACTCCAATTAGTAACTACACGGGAAATTTTTTTTAATGAGAAAAGATAATATGAAATTGAAACAGGACAGACAAAAGTATAAATATAATGATTGGAAAGACATTGAAACTTAGAAAAAGATATATAATTGAATTTAGATATGAGATAATTAAAAATAAAGTTGAGAAAACCAAGGGAGGGGAACAATTATGGAGAAAATGTTAAAATAGTAATAAGATATGGAATAGAACACAAAGATGAATATGAAATTGAGTTTGTGTCTGTAGGGAGAAGTGATAACCCGGGGTCATGCTATTCTCAAAAAAGATGTTTTATTTGTATTATGTTTTTGTGAAAACCCAAATAAAATTTATATTAAAAACAACAACAAGAGAAATGGCAAATTATTTGGCTGTTGCCAAATCACTCTCGAGCTTAGACCATTGAGAGAGATTTTTGTGTAATTGTCAATTAAATTAAACTGACAATTAAACTTTATTTTATCAAAACATGCTCTTTTTTAGCTAAACCATTTTTAATAAGCCAAAAATAATTTGAAAAAGATACCAGTCATTGATTTAACTTGAGTAGGAAACTTGTGTGTGTTTATTTAAAACTACTTTCTCCTGTTCAACAGAGCTTACTTTCACTTAAAATGATTTTAGGATTACATTAATTTATGAAAATAAGACTTCATTGATAAGAGAATTTTGGGCTAACATTTAATATCCCTTTTCATATTGTTTGTTTTCTGAACAGAGGAAAATAGAGTTTTTTCCCTGCTTGATTTAACATTACCAGTGTCTGTTATTCATACCTTCTATCGTACCCAGGGCTATCACAGTGGCGACCGGTGGGCTGGATGTGTCATGTGCAGGCCATGCCCCACCCGCAGCTCTGGGGGGGAAACATTGTGATACATCACATGACGGCAACGTGATGGCGCAAATTTGACACACGTGTTCTAGAGCAATGTTAGTCTCAGCAACTGTAAGTTATGTGGCCTTCAATTCCTAGAATTCCCCAGCCAGAATGCTTTAACTATATATGCTCTATTTCCTAGTCTGATGCCTTAAACGAAGACTGAGTAAGCAAATTTAACAGGTTTGCATCTGCTCACTGTAAACTATGATGGCAAGGAACCGCAGCATAAAATTAGCTGGGGGTGGAAACTTTTATTCCACATGAATTTTCTTAACCTTATTTCAGTCAACAATTTCACTTTAACATACTTAGTAATGGGATGATCCGTGTGAGAATCAGCAATCTCCAGCTCTTTTTTGGATTGACAATTGTTTATTAGGAGCCATTATAAGAAATAATGGGAGCCAGTTTAATATAGTCATTAGGGCATAGCAATAGCACTTAGGCCACCACTTCATGGTGTTTTGCAGTCCTCTCTAAGCAGTTTAAGAGTCAGCATATTGATCCCAATAATCTGGGTCCTCATTTTACTAACCTTGGAAGGATGCAAGGCTGAGTCAACCTTGAGCCAATCAGAATTGAACTCCTGGGAATGAGCAGTGAATTAGCCTGCAATACTAAATGCTAACCATAGCTCTTGAGGCTAGAAGCTGAGAGACTATGAATTCTAGACCTGCCCTGGGCACAAATCCAACTGGGTGGCCTTAGGTCAGTCACTCCTTTTCTTCCCTAGAAAGCAGGCAATGGAAAAACATTTCTAAAATTTTGCCAATAAAACTTAAGGGGCTAATCCAGGCAGTTATCAGGAATCAACAATAATTTAAAGACAACAAACAAATAAATGGAAACTCATGTGTTCAACTGTGTCTTCTCATCTGCAACAGATGCTTCGAAGTAAATTTTCAGCAAACAATTATATGTTAATGTTTCAATTTCCAGTTCTGTAAACACTATATATTTACAGATTAACTCAAAGCAAAGTGGTTCTATATCCTGAGTTTTCAGTGATATGATAAGTACAAGCTTTCATACTAAGGGCACTTTGGCATAATAAACTCACTGTGTGTAACTGATGAGGTCTAATTGCTAAAGGACATTATCAACAGGTGTGAACTGAATCTTGAGAGGGTTCACACCTCTATTACGCCCACCCTCTCCCGTTTGATTAGTTATGACCATCCATCATTGCACAGAAAATTATACTATTATACTTTTATTCATGAATCTTAGCTCCCTCCTTAAAAAAGAAGGACTGGGAACTATGAAGAAGTTTGCCACCAAACTATTTACCAAAGAAATAGATGGTTTCTACAGCTTCTACGAAATCAATTGTAATATATACCGATAATAATAACATAATTACTAATAATATATACTGATACTTTTGGATAGTTTCATATCACATCAATTTTTTTTGTATACACACACACACACACACACACACACACACACAGAGTATATATTGGATCTCTACAAGCAGCACCTCTCTACTATTCTTGAAAACAGCTACTGTCAGCAATTAGACTCTTAAAGTTAGGCCCTCTTTTTCCGTGTTGTGTGTGGTAATCTAAAAAAGTGACATTGCTTTCATTAATAGCAAAGGGAGGGGGTTGTGTTTGCATTCAGTTCAAAGGATATTCCAAATTGTTTTCAAAGGATGCTCTGTCAAGGGAGAAAGTCACAGAAAAAGGGGGAATCTGATGGTATATAATGAATATAACTTTTGTCCGTCGTCACACAACAGTATAACTAAATTAAAGGGGAAATTTGTTATTCCCAGGAAAATTTTAAAAACGTGATTTCTAAGATACAATTAATGCAATATTGTGCTACTATAATGCCACTCTCAATGGGGGGCACTGTAAGATGATGTAATCGAAATACATCTGTAAGAAATAATCACGCACCCCACCCTCCTAGAAGAATGAAATATTTGGGAGAATATTAAAAGAGACAGAATGTTATATTCCCCCAAAGGAGAAATGGAGAAACATGCTTCAGCCCCAATTTCCTGCACAATAAAAACAGCTTCCCACAGAAATCCTTCGAGATGGAGATTTTGGGCCCATTAAGAAGTCTGAGACAATCTATTCATAAACAAAACATCTTTAGCTCCGGGTGATGGGATTAAGAAGGACAGGACATGACCTTTTAGGACATAATAGGATTAACCGACTACCATTTATCAAAAGACAAGTGCCTTCATTGCAGAATCCCCAGAACAGTTCAAAGTCACAGAAACCCATCTAAATCCATCCTCTCACTCAACCATTTGGCCAGCTGTCCCAGAATCATATCCTGTTGGTGGCTGTGCTCATCAATAAACAGAACATTTCTTTCCAATCAGCCTCTATGTTATTTCCAACGTCTGAATGGACGTGGATTTTTCTTTTCCTCTGAATTTGGTCCCTTCATCTACACTGGCGTGGGAGGGAGGAGATCTACACTGTACTTGATCATGTTCTGCTCATGAAATAATTATCAATTGCTTTAGTAATACATAAAATAAATAGTCTTCCACCTTATAAAATAATGAAATAATAACAGGTCTTGAACTATTTATGACACTTTATTCCTTTTTCATCATTTTGGGGCTATTTATTGGTGCTGCAAAAATTCAGATCACCAGTAGATGGCAACAAACAAGATAACAACATCTCCTCTTCCAGCTAACAATTTTGCAGATGTTTGCAGGCCAGATCTGATGATCCTATTATGGGATACATTATATCAAGGGATTATAATTGCTATGCCATTGATTACTTGACTCTGGCATGCTTTCCCCCTCTAACTCAAAAGCAGAGGCTGCTATCTGAAGGCCGAGTTCAATGGGAGGCTTTTATTATCTACATTCCATCTTGATTTCAGTTTGGATTATTTTTTTCTCATGTCTGCTATTTGCATCATTATGGACACTAGAACCAGCTTTCCTGAAAACAGAAACTGTAGGATGGAACACTATTTATTTGAATTAGAATAGCAAGAAGGAAAAAAAATATCCTCTTTTCTCACCCTGTCTCCTACCATAATGGTGGGCCAAATTTTGGTGGCCAAGATATGCTGCCAATGTTTACAATTTTGTAAAAGGACTGAAGACCAGGGAACGGTGTTGCCCAAACCACACCCATAGAGTAGCTTGGTCTGGAGGATTTGGGAAATCCTCCTTTTTTTTTTAAAAAAAAAGGGAGGGAGTCCATTTTAAAGCTTATTGTGAGATTTCAATTTTTTCCACCTCAGAATAAAAGATAATTTGTGCCACTGATTTTGGTGCTTTGGCAATTATAGTCAGAGAGGGGCTTTGAAGGTTGAATGATCTCGGTCAGGCAATCTTAGGGCTGTTCTCTGCTAAAGAAAAGGCATAAAAAAAACCCAATGATGTGACTAGAGATACATCCACATTGGCACCTAAAATAAATGTATGCCATAGCCACAGCTTTCCCCATGGAATGTAAATTTCTATTATCTGGCAAAAATAACCCCTAAAGAATTCTCAATGTCTTTCCCGCTTCTCCCAACAATAACTCCCAGGATTCCTGGGAGAGAAGGATGATAGTTAAAGCGATAACCTGATACAGGTTTAAAGTAGCCTTTAACGGAAGTAAAAATGAAAATATTTTTCTTCCAGCAAAACTTAAAGTATTATGTTAAATCAATACACTACAGTAAAGCTTTGCAACTATTGTAGACTTCTACTGGTATATATTCCTTCCAGCATTGTCACTTCATAAAGGTATCCTTATTGACCGAATGTATGAATTGTAATCAAATATTAATTAAAGCTGCATAAATGTATATATAAATAAAGTAATAATTCTGAAGAATATAATTATTTTTGTTTAAAGGAAATCCATTAATTCATCACAGCAGTACCACTTTTCAAGAGATGAACTTTTATTATCTGAGAGAAAAACCATGTTCTTTCTAAGCTATTTCTTACCATCTCCAATATTTAAAGATGTGTATTAAAAGCATTAATCATTTGAAAAATATATGCTGCCTGTTTCAGCAGGAGCACATTTTAATTTACAAAAATGTTTTGACATTTACAAATTAATAAATTATTTAACAATGCTGTTCTTTTTCCCATCAATATTGGTAGACCTCTGTGTACCCATGTATATTTTTTCACACTGTAAAATTATATATTGTTCTGGTAGCTTATTCATAATAAAAGACCTGCACTGAAAACCAATGTGTGATTTGTCAGGAGTTGTGTAGTTGGGTCTCCTTCTAAGTAAATGTGCATATGATTGAAGCTATCATCTGTCTTGTTTGCAGACAGATGTTTTAACTTTATTTGGAAAACACTGTTATGATGCCATTAGACATCAGTTTTGGAGTGGGTGGAATTAGACAGAATTTCATTTCACATTTTAAATGTTAAGGAAAAAAAAGGGGGAAGATTACCAGAAATAGGGTAAAACAAAACAGGAGAAAAACACGTGTCTTCAACATCTTTGCTCTTTGAAAGCAGATTTAAAAGAATGATGATATTCAAAGAGATACTTTTGGTTTTTTTGGAATATACAGGGTTTAAACTGGGGAATATGAGTAAAAGCCCACTGAATAGGTGGACTCCGTACTGTGAATTTTCCTTAAGATTGACAGAAAGTGAAGAGAAGAAGAAATGGTATCTAGGATGACTTGATGGAGGGATCACAGCATAACTCAGCGCACGTAATAAAGCCAATAGACAACATTAAAAAGGATAAAAGTGATAGGAAAGACCATTCTGGACCACTTGTCTATGGAATTAACATCAGTCAAATCTGGGATTTTGACTCTGAGCTGTGATGCTCTTCTCCGTAGTCGTCCCTTTTGGTGGGCAGTATGTCTGTCCAGGGTGCTTCTGCTGTTGGGGTCTTTCATAGTAGGTGGTCTCCGGTAATGGATGCTGGCACTACCATAAGAGTACATGGTGGCTCTCGGATCATTCAAACTTGCAAGCACATCGGAGCGGCTGACTTCATTTCTCATTTCCAAGGTAGTAAGAAGGATATTCCCACAGGTGTCAATCTAAAGGAGGATGACACTTTAGAAATTTCTAGTGCTCTATCCAACCCCTCCTCAATTCTTGCAAGTTACCCAAAACAATGGCCCACTCCAGATTGAATGATGTTCTCCCCATCCACCCCCCCCCAAAAAAAAGATTTAAAAAAAAGGAAAATCCATTCCTTCTAAGGACATCTTAAAAACTAATTTATTTAGTTCCTAATAGTCTTGTTCCTTTCAGTGAAGTTTAGATTAGTCAAAACTAGCTTCAGCACAATACATTTCAAGTCCCATACTGTAAGTCTGGATATTTTTTTTCTAGTGTCAGCTTATACGGGGAATATTGAGAGAATTTGCTGAAATAGAATCTTGTTTTGTTTTCCTGAACGTTTTGTCATTTTATTTCAGTTTATTCTTTCGTTTCTGGCAATGGCAACATTCTTTATTGTCTATTTTACAGTGACTTTGCAGTACATGAGGAAGCTAAGCCTTATTTAGTGACCACAGTTGTGACCACGATCTTGGTAGTAAAGTGAAACAGTCACTAAGAGAAACTGCAGCTGCACTTACAAAGTATTTTTTGCTTTACTAATCTGTGAAGGTTGTGAATTGAAGACTGGTGTAAAATTACTTTTCATCACCACTGTAACTGTGAATGATTGCTCAATGAGTCAATCACTAAATGAGAATTATCTTAAAATCTAAGAAACGAACATAGCACTTTTTACCCTTGGGTAAAGAATGGAGGCTATTATTTGAGTAAAACCAAGAAGAGAAACAGGGACAATCTGTGATGTGTTTCACCAGGGATTAACAGATTAATGGAGTTGGAAGGGACCTTGTAGGTTATCTAGTCTAACCCCCAGAGGTGGTATTCAGCAGGTTCTGACCAGCTCTGGAGAACCGGTAGCGGAAATTTCGAGTCGTTGGGAGAACCAACAAATACCACCTCTGCCTAGAGATTTTACAGTATCCTTCCCCTGCCACGCCCACCAAGCCACACCCACAGAACTGGTAGTAAAAAAAAAAGTATCCTACTACTGCTAATCCCCCTTCCTGCCCAAGCAGAAGACTCTACACCATTCCTGACAGATCATCACATTCTCACTGAGGAATAAGTGCTCTCTGGTGAAATGGGGCAATAATGCCACCCAGTAAGCTTGGGATGTACTTAGTGGCATCTACAGCATGGCCGGGATGGGATGTGGGCTAGCAAAGGACAAAGAGGGTGCCACCCTGATACTATGTAAGCTTGCCTTCTTTTATTCATTCCTTGTGGCAAAGCCTACGCTCACCAAATCGGTTGTTATGCTGGTAGGATCCGACCCCTATCCAACCCCGCCTCAATCAGGACACCTTATATAGGGGTGGGATTCTACCGGTTCTCACCTATTTGCTAGAACCAGTTAACATTCTAAGCAGTTTGGAGAACCGGTTGTTAGAAGAAATTACTGGCCTAATCCTGTAAGGAAGTCAGGAAGGAAACATTCTGGTGTTGCTTACAGAAACTGCCTCTCCATTAATCCTTATTACATTCTCGGCAGGACGAGACTTCCTGTCTCAGGAACCTCTCTGGAGTTTTTTTCCCCTTCTTTGCTGGTATTTTACTTGTGTAGAGTGACCATTCAAAGTTATAATGGCACTGAAAAAAGGGACTTAGGACCATTTTTCACACTTACGACTGTTGCAACATCGCCACAGTCATGAGAGGCCAGGAGAGGAAATGCATGCCTCAATGTGAGTGATGTTGAGTTGGCCACACCCAGCCAGTCACATGACCACCAAGCCATGCCCACTACCTAAGCCATGCCCACAGAACCGGTTGTTAAAAAATTTGAATCCCACCCCTGACCTTATACCATTTCAGACAAGTGACTGGCTGTCCAGTCTCTTCTTAAAAACCTCCAGTGATGAAGCACCCACAACTTCTGACTGTAAGCTGTTCAAGTGATTAATTGTCCTTACTGTTAGGAACTTTCTCTTTAGTTCCAGGTTAATTAAGGAGAGAAACAACTCATTCGGGAGATAAACTAATTAAGGAGAGGAACAGTTTCCATCCGTTGTTTCTTGTCCTGCCCTCCAGTACTTTGGTAAATAAGTTGATATCCTCTTCTTTGGGGCAACCTCTCAAATATTAGAATACTACTATCATGTCCAGTGATGGGATTCAGCCGGGATAGGCTGGTTCGGGCAAACTGGTAGTAAAAATTCTGGCTGGCCCCGTCCCTCCCCGTCCCTCCCCTCCCTGCCCTTCCCTCCTCATCTCATTCTTGCTCCCAGGGAGCTGCAGGGAGGCCTACTATGGGTTTCATGGCTGGGAGCCATGAGGAGGCAATGGAACAAGAGCCCTGATCAGCTGGGAGACTAATCAGACATTTCAGTCAGACCTTACAACTTCGGGAGATCTTTTTTCCCCTCAGAAGTTGGAAGTCTGACTGAATTTTTTCTTAAAATTGGTAGTCACATGGTCGCCTTTTGTTGCCCTGCACGTAGGCATCCCAGAACACCCACCATTCTCTCACTAACCTGCTTTCCAGCTCCATTCTCCTCCATGCAGGGCAACAAAAGAAGACCATGTGACTACCAGTTTTAAGAAAAAGTTCAGTCAGACCTTCCAAAAAAGAAGTTGGAACTTCTTTTTTCGGAAGAACTTCTTTTTTGGACGGTCTGACTGAACCTTTTTTAAACTGGTAGTCACACGGTCTTCTTTTGCACACTGGAATGCAGGTTAGTGAGGGAATGGTGGTTGCTCTGGAACGGGGTGGAAGTGAGGATTTTGCATTATGATTGCTTATAAGTAAGTAAGAACCAGTAAAAGAGGAAAGGAAAAATCCCTCTCTGCAGATCAGCGTTTTTCAGTCTTGGCAAGTTTAAGATGGACGAACTACATGCTGCCTTGGGGAACTCTGGGAATTGAAGTCCATGCACCTTAAAATTGCCAAAATTGCCACGACATTCATCTATTCAATTTCCAGATCTCTTATCATCTATGTTGCTTTTCTCTACACTGTTTCTAGATTTTTTTAAAAGCATCTTTTTGTATCATGGCGATCAGAATTGGATGCAGTATTTCAAATGTGGCTTCACTAGTGCCGCATAGAGCAGTACTATTACTTCTTGTGACCTTGATGTTTTCCCTGTTGATGCAGCTCATGACCGTATTGGTGTTTTTGGTAGCTGCAGCACAGTGCTGGCTCATAAGCTGTTGACCACTAGGATCCTACATCGCTCTCACAGTTACTACCGTTGAGCCAGGTCCTGTCTATTTTATAGCTGTGCATTTGATTTGATTTTTTTTTCCTGTCTATGTGCAGTATTTTACTTTTTTCACTATTGATCTTGTTGGATTCTTTATTTTACTCTAATATTTCTTGCATGTGTCAAAAATGTAAATTCTCACACCCAGGTCCATAATACAATAAAAACAGATGATCAGTATAAGATGATCAACAGATTTCCCACATCAATTTTAAAGTTTTCTGCTTTATACATACATTTATGGATGTATGGAGTGCACAAATATATTTCCAGGCTAACTTTGAGAGAAATATATTTAAACAATAAATATTGATATTAAAATCACAGATTATTGAATATCTTATACTAATTACTGACATGATGAACTATTGAATATTCTGAATATGTTCTGATGCTCATTCCTTTCATATTCTCTAATTCAAAAATCGTTTTTCCCAAAATTGGTTTTCAATGAAGATTAGGCCACTTTATGAAGCATATTCACATTTGTAATAAGGATTCGCTTGCAAATGATCTTGTTTGGAGCGCTATAATCTTCTGCTTCAGCAATGCTTGTTCAGATCAATAGGAAACTATATCAACTTTCAGAGAATTGGTTACCTGAACTTTATTCATCTCCACTTTCTTCCTCTCAGTGGTGGCTTTTTCTGCTGCTTTCTTCTGGTGTTGAGGGCCTTTACCAAAGAATGTGTAGTTGACAAATGCATATTCCAATAAGGCAAGGAACACAAACACGAAGCAGCCCATAAGGTAGATGTCAATTGCCTTCACGTATGGGATTTTGGGAAGGGTTTCCCTGAGGTGAGTGCTAATAGTCGTCATTGTCAGCACAGTGGTGATTCCTACAGAGAAGGAAACAGTTACCTTTCTAAGGACATACTTCATTTCTGAAGATACCACATCATACAGAATTCCCAGCCCAGGCATCCACCTCGCTGCCTGAGCCATTTCTACAATGCTCTAGTTTTCTATGCCTTTTACCATCTTTTCCGTTGTATCAATCAGATTTGGGAATTACAGCTCTTAAGACTTGCCACAGTGAGTAGCTGAGACCTTGGAGACTTTGGGACAAGGGGAAATAATATGAGTTTGTTTCTTGCTAAGGCAGCAGAAGCTTAACACTACCATGATCTGAATAATATTCCATGTACAATGCTGGCTGTACATGGAAAAACTGCAGGATACATGCCTCAAAAATTGCAGGATACATGCTGATTCTTAAGTTACGGGAAATTGTCTTCAACTACATTTCACCAAGTTAGAATATTTGACCTGGATGTTTGATCTAGGAGCACATCTTCCTAGGAAAGTCTTATGTGCATAAGTCAAAGATTTTGTATAGATGTTTGTGAGTTAAATGTATATAATTCTGACAGATATACATTATTATTGAAAAATCTCTGGCATTTTAAGATAAATTTGCTTCACCATGTTTTCTTCCCACCTGCAGGATTTGATTAGTTGATTACGTGCCATTAAGTTTCTTGATAGGGTCTCCTGTTTGGGTAGGGGGGTTGGACTAGATGCTTACCAGATCTCTTCCAACTTTGGTAAACTAGTCTAGTCTAGTTTAATCTAGAGATAATGTAGATTGTTGATTTTTCTTTTTTTGGTGCTTTCAAACCAGTGTTGGCTTCTGGAGACTTCCTGGACTTGTCCCTGCAGTTTTCTTGGCAAGATTTTTGAAGTAGTTCGCCCTTGCCTTATTCCTAGACAGAGGGAATGACTGGTCCAAGGCCCCCAACCTGGTTTTCTACCCAAGGTGGGACTAGAACTCACAATCTCTGGTTTGTAAACTACATCTATATCTACATCTATAACCTCTCCATCAAACTGGCTCTCTTAAATTGTTGCTATTAACTCCATTTTTCTCTTGCCTATTGTTCACATTTGTCTTTGCTTTTGGTTACTTTTTGTCTATTTTGACAAATGAAATATTTTTTTTATCTTTGATGATATTTAATAAATAGGTATCAAGCTATATATATATATTTGCTAGCTGAAGGGTGTGACATGGTCTGTGCTTTTTGCTCTAATCTGAATACATTAATTGGCTGGAAGGCTGTTGGGTGCAAATTAAACAGAAAATTACCCCCCCCCCAAAAAACAATTTCCAACAGTAGCATCATCCAAGAAATAATTTACCTAGTGCAACTCTTGCAGCAGATGCATCATAGTTGATCCAGAAGGATACCCAAGACAGAATTGTAATTAGAGTGGAAGGCATGTAGGTTTGCAGAATGAAATACCCGATATTTCTTTTCAGTCGGAAACTCAGGGACAGGCGGGGATAAGCCCCTATTTGAAACAAATGAAATGAAGTCATGTCACAAATGTATTTGTTTTCTGGTAATGTTTCCAGTCTATGTTTGCAGCTGGTTGGTGCTTACCTGTTGCAAACTTTGCTTTTTTTGTGATCATTTTGTAATCAATAATCGAGAACTGAGGGAGCTCAATTTTATTAACTCCGCTAACAGCTGATTCCCCTCCAATCCAGTAGAAACCAATATCATCAGTTGTGTATCCATCTGCAGTTAGAGACATAAGCAAGTATGTTAGTATGTCAGCTAAAAGTTTTACAGTTTAAATCTATTTGTAAAGAAAATTGCAAAAAAAGACAAAACATTAGGAGACATAATCTAAATTATAGCACTGTAAATATTTCACAGCTGTATATCAATAAACCCAGCTTACATCATGTCTTTTTTGAACAGGCTACTTTTGTTCTATTTAATACTGCATATTAAATTAACATCCCTTTTTTATGGTACTTAGTAAATTCTTGTTTTAAAAGCAGAGGTTCAAAGTTAAAAGATTTTAGAGATTTTTCTCCAGTTTTCTATCAAATACAACATAGCGCTGCTGAATATTATAACATTTAATGCTTTAAACCAGATCAATAAATTACAACAGAATACCACATTTTAGAGAGACAGGAATTTTGGTTCATTTCTCTGGAAGTAAGTTCCATTTAGCACAGTAGACTTATCTTACCATACAGTGTGTCACTTAAGGGTAACTAGCACAATTCTAAAACTTGAAGAACAATATGAAGAATAGTGAGAACAATTCATCAATGGAACAGCTGGCTTCCCAGAGTTGTGCGTGTTTCATCACTGGAGGTTTTCCAAAAAATATTGGACAACAATTTGTCTGGAATAATATAAGGTCTCTTGCCTTGAGCAGCGGGGTTGGACTAGATGACCTTCAAGGCCAGGGTGGGATTCAAATTCTTTAACAAATGGTTCTGTGGGCGTGGCTTAGTTGGTAATCAAGAAGTAAATTCAAAAAAATAACATTGGCCACATCGTATAAAGAAAACCTATATAAAATTTTTCATAGGTGGCATCTTCCTCCAGTACTGTCCAAAATGTATCAAAATATATCACCCAACTGGTGAAATGTACCAAAGAATATGGATCATATTAACACACAGTACAGCAAAGCCAGATCTGAAAGTTTGCACATCAAGCTTCCCCAGTTAACTTTTTATTTTCTGTTCCTACCCCCGTTATCTCCCCATTATTCAGTCACATTTGCATAAGTTATTTTGGTAACAGTTCCAGCAATGGCTAGCTAGATGGTGAGCTTCTACATTCCACTCCCAAGCCTCTGGCCTTGGGACAATGAGCTGGTGTCTTGGGGAGACATGAATGGTTTCTGTTTTCCCCTCCCAAGAGCTCTCCCCCTTTCATAGCTTATGGCAGGCTGACACCTAGCAAAGCAAGGCTGAAGCACAGGATGGCAATTCTGACACAACCGTTGTAGTTAAGTGACTGCAGGATGCTGCAAATGGCAATAAAAGCAGGCTGGTTGCCAAGCATCCAAAATGTACGCATGTAACTGTGGGGGATAAGCATTGGACCTTTGAATCCAGATAATAAATAATGTTTTTTTGGGGGGGGAAGGGTCCATTGTAACTTCAAGTGGTTGCTAAGCAACCAGTCATAAATTAAGAACTACCTGTATAGGGCATAAGCAAATATATAGAATTGTCTTATATGCAAACAGCATTAGAAGCCTGATCACACATTTGAAAAATAAAGGCACCTTATTTGGAGTTTCCTTTCTTTGGGAAAATAATGTATTCTTTTATTATTTCGAGGGCAATGTTTAAGAGGCAAAGTACCCAACTGAAAAAAATCTCACTGTAGTGATAAATAGATGATATGATGCTGTGCCTTGATAGTTTACAAAGCAAGAAAATTGCATTTCGGCTTCTGCAAAGCCTTGTTGACCTCAAAAAGCATTTGTTTGCTATTTTGTTTGCTATTACCTAATTAGGACAAGGAGCAAAATTTGATAAACTGAATAAATTAACATTGGATAGGATGGCTACATGAAAAGGATTAAGTAGTTCATTGTTCCTATTAAAGTAAAGGATAATAAATAAAGAAATAAAATATATTATAGCATTAAGTAGAGAGTTACTCTATAGATAGGCATGTCTTATCTTGATGTTAGGCAGTTGTTTTCTTATATATGTAGAAGTATTTATCGCTCTAGGCATTTCTTATCTTGCTGTTGTGGAACATATTTCTTTAACCTTTCACGTGTTGTAAAACAAGTAATAACACATCCCTACAATCAGTTACACCCCTCTCCTATTGAGACACATGATTGTCCCATCTAAATCAATCTGAATCCATCTGGTTTACGTTTCACCCCCCTGAGAATGAAACTGTACCTCTCTGGGAATGCAATCTCCTCCATCCGGAGGAATCCACACTTTTTCAAGTATGTTGTTAATAGCCTTATTAAATGGTCAATTGTGATCCATTAGCAGGACAATAGAAGAAGGGATAATGAAAGATAAACACGTGGGAGATTGTGGCATAGGCCTGGCCTGAGAGGGGGTGGAGGTGAGAGGAAAGGATCCTCTGAATTGGTGTCACCTCCTGTCTCTTGCCTCCGCGCATCGAGGAGGTTGAGCAGCTGTCAGTGATGTCCTCAAGGGAAGATGTTGTAAGGGGGAGGCTCACACACCCCAAACCTTCTCTTCCTCCTCGACAGAAGCGCTCATGTGCAAAGCACTCACTGCCCCTCTGGACGCCACAAGCCTCTTCCTCCCCGCTGAGCGTGTGAGAACTTCTGGCGAGGAGGAAGAGGGGGTTGAGCAGCTGCTTCCTGTGGCTCAGGAGGCCCGCGCTCTTTCCAGTGCTGCTCGGTCTCCTCGATGCGCTGAGGCAGGAGGCAGCAGCCACGACACGGGAGACTGCAGGATTGCCCCGCCTCCCCACCTCAGCATGCTGCAGCCCATCAAAAAATTTTCATGGCCCACCGGTTGGCAACCGCTGTTCTAGTCCAATCCCCTGCTCCAGCAGGAGACACTCTTACCACTTCAGACAGATGGCTGTCCAGTCTTTTCTTTAAAAAGCCTAGCGATGAAGTACCTACAACTTCTGAAGGTAAGCTGTTCCACTGAAGGTTAATTGTTCTCACTATTAGGAAGTTTCTCCTTAATTCCAGTTTGCTTTTCTCCTCGATTATTTTCTACCCATTGTTGGTTGTATTCCATCTGATGCTTTGGAAAATAAGCTAACCCTTTTTCATTGTGGTGCTCCCTCAAATACTGGAATATTTCTATCACCCCTACTTTGTCCTTTCTCTAGATTAGCCGCACCCAAATCCTGCAACTGTTCATCATATGTTTTTGTCTCCAGGCCTTTAATTGTCTTAGTTGCTCTTCTTTGCCCTTTTTCCAAAGCCTCAACACTGTGTTTGTAATGTGGTGACCAAAACTGGATGCAATATTCCAGGTGTGGTCTTACTAAAGATTTATAAAGTAGTATTAATACTTCATTAATACTTCTGCCAGCTCCTTCAGAACTCTGGGATGTAATTCATCAAGTCCTGGTGATTTATATTTATCAAGGCTAGACAGGTGTTTTCTTATCATTTTCTTGCTTATTTTAATTTTAATTTTTAGTCTGTCTTTTACAATTAGGTTTTTGGTAACGGGCTATAATTTCTTTTTGCACGGACTGATGCAAAGTCAGAGTTCTTTCTACTGCCTATTACTTCCTTGCCATCTTCCCTCTTTAGTGGACTTACTGTTTCCTTGACTTTTTTCTTGTTATGTATATGTTGTAGCACTTTTTTTCTATTATCTTTGACTTTCGTTGCAAGTTTTTGTTCATTCTGAGCCTTAGCAGATTCAGGCCACTTGCCTGAGTTAAGTGTCCCTCTTTGCATTTTTTTTTGTACTTGTCCTTTTTGTCTTTCAATTTGTCAGAGAGATCCATGCTGTTTTCTTCTTGGATTCTTGTTTTTCTTTTTCAGGGGTATTGTGTTGGAGTGGGGGTTTCCCATGTTTCTTGACTTGCTTTGCTCCTTTAGGGTTTTTATCTATGGAAATTTGCTTAGTCTCTATCTGAGCTTGTTAATTCTATCAATCACATAGGTAGATTTTCCTCATGAAAACATATAATTAAAAGATTAAAGCAACAAAGGCAGTATAGAGCCCCAAATAATATTTTTTTTCTGAGATAAACAGCCATATAAATGTGATTAATAATTTATAGAGACAATGCTGCCTTACCACTGTCCAGTTACAGCACTTACCAAGCCCGTATCTTTTTCTAAAGCGGGGGTCTCTAAGCTTGGCAACCGTAAGACTTGTGGACTTCAACTCCCAGATTTCCCCGGTCAGCATGACTGGATGAGGAATTCTGGGATGATGTCTATCAATCTTAAAGTTGCCAAGGTGGATTTTTGAAACTCAGTAAGAAGCAAACAGATTTTATTTAAGTGCATATGAAAATGTCACTGGAGCATATCAAATGCTTATGTCATCTAGTATTCTGTTCTCACAGTAGCAACCCAAAGACAACTGCTCTCTATTCAGGGAATCCCTGATGACTTTTATATAACCGGTCTGGAAGAAATTTCCTGACACGGAGCATGGCTTCTATTTGTCATTTCTCCTCTCTTGCCATTGTTTGGATATATCTTCCCAGATTGTCCAATTCAAGGGATGTCTGCAAGGGTGGTAAAAAAAAAAAAATCAATATGGCAGCCAGAACGTGATCAAAACTCTCCTGGCGTTATGTAGGCTGGAATGAGGTGTTTAGGTACGGACCCTTGGTCACGCCTCCTTTATACCCAGCCACCCATCTCAACCTATTTACAGCCAGCTTTCCTCCTCCTCTGGCTCTTCCATGGCGATTCTCTATGGCCAATGGCAGGTCAGCCCTACATAAGACAAAATAAGTAAGATACTGCACAGGCATCACATCAAGACTGCCTTCAAAACAGACAGAAAAGTAGCAGCCATCCTAAGAAACTCCAAAGATAAAATTGACCTGGAAAACCAAGGAAAACCAAGTCCCCTGTGCATCATGCCCTGCCACATACATTGGACAGACCAATAGAAGAATATGTACCCGCCTGGATGAACACAAAAATGCAGTAAAAAAGCTGGAACACACTTCCTCACTAGTCCAACACATGAAAGCTACAGGTCATAGCATCGACTTCAATGGTACCAAAACCCTAGCCACTATAGAAAACCCCAGCTACAGAATTATCAGAGAAGCCATAGAGATTGGAAAAAAAGACCTGAAAGCATGAATAGAAGAGATGATTCCCCCAGACTGTCAATTATCTGGAAGCCTGCACTCTCAAACAAAAAAATCTCCACACCACAAGCCAGGCAAACACCTGGGCACAAACAGACCCCCCCCCCATACCTCCAGCCCAAACACACCCCAACCGGGCACCCAGATGAAACCTAGCTTCCTAGTAAACTATAGCCGGCCATTCACTTGAAGCTAAGCTGCACTAAAAGCCCCCAATACAAAAAACACAATGCTGCTAGCCAATCAAGACAAAAAAACCTCTACAAAACAGACCGAAGATATTAGAAACACCAATCAAGCAGAACACAGCAAACCCCCAAGACCAATAAACACAGACCAAGACTCCCAACCAACCAGGATGAAGAAAAAAACATTCTGGAACAGCAGTAGGCTAGCCCCAAATTTAAAACAGAAATGGCCGTGAAAGCCTGACACACAGACAAGCCTAATAAACAAGCCTGATGATGGCAGATGAGATTCTGCCGAAACGTCGCTACAACTTTAAAAGCACAACTATAATGATGTGGGAAAATACCTGAACAAAGCTGAATATCATACATATAAATACCCACGAAAACTTAAGAAATTATATATATATATATACACATACAGAGAGAGAGAGAGCTTAGATAACTTTTTTTGTAATAATTTTTTTATTTTTATATTTTATATATATCCACACACACACATAAAATTAAAAAAAATGCATTTTCAAATTTTGAGTCAAACCTTTCTTTCAGTTGCACATATCAGGTAGAGAAAAATACATCTTGAATCCAGTTAACTCATTAGGTTTAAGTCACTCCTTCTAGCTTATCTTCATGGAATAAAATCTTTTTTCTCTCTGGAAGTATCAAAAACTTGTAATCCTTTCTTTTTATTATGTAATCCTCAACCTTGTTAATGTCCTTAAAGAAAAAAAACAACATTTGTCTTTTTTCTCACTACTCTTCTTTCATTTGTGTTTAGAGGTTTACATTTGAACCATAATAGTGCGAGTGAAAATGAAAGTTGATATCCATTTCTTCCAAGGATGTGATATACTCCTCTGCATTTTCAGCTACTTGAAAAGTTGTTTCTGCAGTTTGGTAATATCCTGCACATGTCTGCATGTCAGAAGTGCTTTGAGAGGATCATCAGAGAGCAATTGGCCCCCAAATTGGCATATTTTATTTAGAAACCTTTCAAATATTTTATTTAGAGACCTTTCATATATATCTATAATACTTTGCTCCATCATCTTGGTTTCTTCTTTTAGTCAGAATCAGAATCGGAAAGTTTTAGCCACTCAAAGTTAAGAAGATCAAGCTGACAGTTACTACAATAGTAAACTAGAAACCACGAATTTCAATCTTTATTTTTCCCCATCAACTTTTTTTACTTTTCTCTCAGCCAGCCCCCTTATTTGGCTTCCTTGTTCTTTAAAACAAAAGAAATCCCTAAAATGACACAGGTCTTCAAAAAGATATAGCAGACTGTTGCTAGAAAGAGCCTCTACTAAGTTGATTTAAGATAGAATAATAATCTTTAAAGGTGATTAAGAAAGGAAGGTGTTCCGGACTAGCAGGCTTGAAAGCCTGCATTCGGATTGGTCCACTAACAGCGGGTCGTGATGGGTCGCCTCAGACTGATCCGATTGGCTAGTTAGCAGGCTGCCGCGATTGGGCAAACCAAGTGCGGCAAGCTCAAATCGCTGTCATTGGCTGCCTAGCTGCAGCCAGCTCTATAAAAGGGGCTGCTGCGGCTAGGATATTTCGCTCAGATCTGAAGTCACTAATAAAGAGCTGTTGTTGCTATCTGAGTCTCGTCTCCGTTCTCGGACCCATCCTTCCAGACTTAACAGAAGGCCTAACTTACTGTCTGTTTGAAAAATGGATTTCAAAAAAGGATGGCTTCTTCGACCCCCAAACAGCCTCTTCCCTCCCAGCTTTTGGCATGCAGACAGCTTCAGAGTTCAACTCCAAAGCAATCTGCCAGCTTATTGAAGGGTCGTTAGGGGAAATTCTTTGACACATCCTAACCATGTGGATCATAAAAACTGATGGGATATCAACCTGTCCCTTCAGTTTAAAAGGTAGAAGAGCAACACTCCAGGGAGAAATCCTCCGGAGATCTGTCCCCATGCATGTGTTCAGTGAGCCATATCCCCCAAAGTCTTGCTCTGGCCTTCTGTCAACACCTTTAGGTGTACCTGGTAAAATCTCTCAAATATCAAAGCTCTGGGTTAGGCACAGAAAACTTCTCAGAGATAACCGAAACCCCAAAAACTTTTAGACTGCCTACTATTGACCTCATCCCTTTCCTAAGAGGTCTGTAGGGGGCGTGCATAAGCGCACCAACGTGCCTACCATCCCTGTCCTATTGTTTCTTTTATACATTTTTTTTATTTTTCTTATATGTATCCATATATTCATAACTATGTTTTTTACTTATACCTATTATCTTGTAAGCAATTGACAAATTAAAAAAAATGACAAACCACTTTGGGATAGACTTGTGCATATTATGTACCTTACAACAATAACGTGGGATGTAACCACTTGATGCAAAATTCCCTTGCCACTGCCATTGGGAAGCACTGTGTCTTGCCTCCAGCATAGGAAGCAATATGTACTTACTAACCAATTCAATATAATATAAATAACAAATTAGTTTCATAAAACATCAGTGTCCTAAAGTAATTAATGCTTTGGATTTTGCAGATTCTCTCATACTTTTTTTTGAATTTGTAAACTACTGAACTTTGACTGTATTAAACATGGTCTCTATCATAACATTAAGTGTTGTACCTTATGATACTTGACGAATGTATCTTTTCTTTTTATGTACACATATGCACCAAAGACAAATTCCTTGTGTGTCCAATCACACTTGGTGTCAGCTTTGGAAGCCATATTAGTACCAGAAGCTTCCATGGTGCCACATTCTTGTGCCTGGGAAAGTAGGAGGGGGGAATTATAGAGTGTTGGTAGTTAGACATAATAGCATTCTTTTTTTTTTTTTTTGGTAAAGGTCATGTTATTCCTGCACCTGCAGGAGGAGTAGTTGAAGGGATGTCTCTAGCTGGGGTGGATAGTGATTGGACCATGCGATGGACTGATGGGTGCAGGGGTTGGTTTTGGACTTTTGAATTACTAAGGGAAAACCTGGAATTCTCAGATTCGGGTTTTCCCAGATGTGCCAGTATAACTACTCTAACAAAAAGAAACTTTGAGAAAATGCCTGTCTCAGAGTTTTAAATTGGAGTTGAGTTTTTCTGGAACGCTGGCACTTGGCCAATAAAGAATTCTATGTACTAAGGATCCAGATCACATTCTATTCTATTCTATTCTATTCTATTCTATTCTATTCTATTCTATTCTAATATCAAAAGTTATGAAGAAAATGTAGAATTTTCTGCTTTCTTCTGAATTTGTAGAGCAACATGCACAGAAAAGGAAAACAAATGAGCCTCTTCTATTTGATCTTCTGGATAACCCAGCATTTTGAATAGGATTATAATACTACATATGCATGCATATTCCTGATTTAAATGACTAATGATATGACACAAGATGGGTGCTCTCTGTTTCCCACCACATTTGATTTGCAAAGTTTTGATAACAAATTATTAAGGTTAAAGAAGTGGGAAAGTAGTCTTGGGCTCTTGAAATTGGGAAGAGGTAATTAAACTATTGAGGGAGAAGGAACATCAGAAAAGATTGCTCATTTCGACTTCTGGTTTGGGCTTCTTTGGCAACAGACCGAAATTCGCAATCGTGTGTGGTTTCGATCCGTGCTCGCCACCAGAGTGCCCCGAGCTGGCTGGATTCAGGGCTAAGCCACCCTGTAGAGCTGGTGAAGAGGAGGGAGACTGCCAGCAGGGTTGAGGAGAGCTACATATCTCCTCCGCAGCTGGCCATTACTCCCTTTCCCGAAGGCAGTTGCAATGGTGGTCAGAAATGGCCACCTCAAAGAAGAATCCAACTGGAAAAGATTGTGCAGGAGGAAGAAGAGAAAGCTTTGACTGACTGATTTGAACTGAAAAAGCAACAACATAAGGTATCCTTATTTATATAAGGTATTTGAACTATAAAAACATTGTTCCCAAAGAAAATTTCTGAAGTGGTGAAGGAGAGAGAGATGGGAAAAGATTTGGTTTTTTTTTCCTTCCCCATACTGACAGCTAAGAGACTTAAGTAAGAAGTTGAAAAAAATTCACTTTGACATTAATAGGCATTTAAGCCGAAAATAAAATGTCAAAGGGATAATAAAGATTTCTTGAATATTTAAAAACTTTTAAAAGAAGGAAAGGAGAGAAAAGGAAAAAAACAAAATGGTGGGATCTGGAAAAATGGAGGAGACTACCTGGAAGTAAAAGGAATCAACAGTGAAACCTTAACAAGATTCCTAAAAAAGTACATTCTAACTGAAACTTTGTAACAAGATAATAGAACCCCAGGAAGAGAAAGTGGAAAAAAGAAACAAGAAGAAACAGCTTTGGACTATTTGGATTACTTGGTGATTTTTTGACTTTTGGTTATTGGATTTAAATGACTAAAATCAATGGGGTGGTTGTTTAAAAGTGTTTAAAATGGCATCACTCTTGGAAGAACTGAAAATGGAACTTAAAAACAGAAAGAAGATGCCCAAGAAGAAAGAGGTTTTTTTGGCTTCGTATTTCAATTTTTAGAAATGGAGATCTTGAACTATGAGAAACAACAAGAAATGTTTGAAGAACAAGAAGGGCGGGACAAAGAAGAAGCCATCTTTAATGATCAAGTAATTCTATGTGGGGGAAAAAAGGAAAGGGGAGAGAGTGAAAAATTTAAGATTTGAAAAAACAACCAAAAAAAGAACAGTTTGAAAAGTAGTTACAATATTAGGAAGAAACAGAAGAGAGGATTACAGAAGAGAGAATTAAAATTAGACAAGGAGTCAAAAAGGGGAGGGAGAAGAAGAGGGGGGAGAAGGAAAGGAAAAGAAGTTATAAAGGACAGAAACAGGATATAGAGAAACAGAGAAAATGTACAAGGATTAAAGTTATAAGCCTATTTAGAAGACATAGAGATAATGGGTGAAAATTTACTTGAAAGAGAGGATTCTGCAAGGGTACATAAGATAGCATTGTTATATTAAAAATAGAAATGAATTTAGAAAATATGAAACAAGTGTGGTTAAAGTGATAGATAAAATACTTATTGTAGTGTAATGTAATGTTTGTTAATAAATAAATGAAATAGAATGAGAGAGGTCTGAATGGACAAAAATTAAAAGATACAAAGGTGTCATACTCCAATCAGTAACTACAGGGGAAAACTTGTTTAATGAGAAAAGAAAATATGAAATTGAAACAGGACAGACCAAAGTATAAACACAATGATTAGAAAGATATTGAAACTTAGAAAAACTTAGAACTTAGAAAGGAATGAGATAATCAAAAACAAGGTTGAGAAAACTAAGAAAAGGTAAAAATCACTGAGAAAATGCTAAAATAGTAATAAGATATGGAATAAAATACAAAGATGAATATGAAATTGAGTTTGTGTCTGTATGGAAAAGTGACAACCCGGGATCATGCTATTCTAAAAAAAAAGATACTTTATTTGTATTATGTTTGGTGAAAACCCACATAAAAATGTTTACAAAAAGAAAAGATTGCTCATTTCTAGAAAAGAAGAATATATGAGAATAGAATTGTTTTCTAACTTGATTTTGTTCGTATGAGAAGGGATAGAGATAGACTCGATTGTCTTGCAAAATTCTGTTATTCTACCCTATAACAATAAAAAGCATTTCTTCTTTCTTGACTTGTCTACCTTAATAAGCTGCCAACAGGCCTTTTCCTGCTGAATACTAATGATATAATCATCTATACACTTACTGACAGCCCTTAATTGTTTTAATTGATCAACTATAACTAAATCAATTTTAGTTAATTAGCCTGCTATCAAATTAATCAAGTAATTATAATTAAATACATTTTCTTCAAATAAATGACTTTTTGAAAATAGAATGAATGAGCTGGAAGGGACCTTGCTCAAGCAGGAGAACCTCTACTAATTCAGATCAATAATTGTCTAGTCTTTTCTTAAAAACCTCCAGTGATGGAGGGCCCACGATTTCTGGAGGCAACTTCTGTACCACTGGTTAATTGTCCTCACTGTTAGGAAGTTTCTCCTTCATTCCAGGTTGCTTCTCTCTTTGATTAGTTTCCAACCATTGTTTCTTATCCTGCCCTCTGGTGCTTTATAGAATAATTTGACCCCCTCTTCTTTGTGGCAGCCCTTCAAATACTGGAATATTGCTATCTCGTCACCCCTAATTTTTCTTTTCTTTAGACTAGCCAAACCCAAATCCTGCAGCTGTTCTTTATATGTTTTAGTCTCCAGGACTTTGATTATCTTAGTTGCTCTTCTCTGAACTTTTTGTAAATCTCAACATCTTTTTTGTAGTACGGCGACCAAAATTGGTTGCAGTATTCCAGGTGTAGACTTGCTAGGGTTTTATAAAGTGCTACTAATACTTCATGTGATCTTGATTCTATGCCTCTGTTTATACATCCTGGGTTTTGTATTAGCTTTTATGATGCTGCTACAACACTGCTAGCTCATATTCAAGTGACCATCCAATAAGACTCCAAACTCCCCCTCACAGTTACTGTTTTTGAGCCAGGTCTCACCTAATCCTCACCTAATACCTTTGGTTTTCCCTGCCTAAATGTAAAACTTTGCTTTTCTCCACACTGAAATTTATTTTGTTGGATAGGGCCCATTGTTCCAGTTTGTCAAGATCTTTTTTAGATGTTTAGTTTGTCTTCTGGGGTCTTGGATCTAGTACCATTAAAGACTACTCATTCAGTATGGTTTGTCAGCCAGATACAAATCCATTTGGTGGTGATTTTATCTATTCCACATTTTTCTAGCCTACCAAGAAGTAGGTTGTGGTCTATTTTGTCAAATGTCTTACTGATATCTAAGTATATTGCATCCACAGCATTTCACTGCTGTACTAATTTAGGGACTTTATCAAAGAATGAGATAAGATTGGTTTGGTATGATCTGTTTCTAACAAATGCCTGCAATCCATCAGATCCCAGTGAATTATATTCATCAAGGTCAGAGAGGTGTTGTCTTACCATTTTCTTGCTTATTTTAATTTTTATTTCTAGTTTGTCTTTTGCAGTAGTTTTTTTGGTACATTGGGCTATAATTGTACCAAAAAAACCCTACTGTAAAAGATAAACTAGAAATAAAAATTAAAATAAGCAAGAAAATGGTAAGAGAACACATATCTGACCTTAAACAAATGTAAATCACTGGGACCTGACAGATTACATGATTACAGATTACATGCTTTTTTAAAAATAAAGACCATTGGTTTTATATGATTAACATCCTTACTATTTCATTGTCATAATCAGAACTAAAATATTCTTATAAAACCAATTCAGAGCTTTTGCCCTCATTGATTAAAATGTATATCTTCAGATTAATAAAAATTTGGTACATCAGTCTGTAAATTAAAGCTTGTTAGGCTGTAACATTAAATAATATTGTCACAATTATATAAATACATTTAACTGTTTATAGAGAGTTATACTGATTCTAGAAGAGTTGGAATGGTAATTAACATACGCATATACTCTCTCTCTCTCTCTCTCTCTCTCTGTGTGTGTGTGTGTGTGTGTGTGTACAGAGAGAGAAGGGGAAAGAGAAGAAAGCTATTATAGGAAACAATATATTTCCAAGGATTTAAAGAAATTAATAGTTGGCAAAACCATCAACTAAGAACTTGGCCATAACATTTAAACAAGGCCTCAAAAAATGCAAGGGAGTATGTAAATGACTTCGTCAAAGTTGAAAAAGTGCCAGTAATGTTGACAGGACTTTTTTTTAATGATGGAAACAAAGTCAGAACATGTCATGATTCTTCAACGTGATACGTTTCCAAGTAAAATCGTAAATTTTATGTATCAATGGAACCCAGTAAGACTTACAGCTTTCAATTTCCAGTGTGCAGTTTTGTTCATCCAAAGGATATCTGCGTAAATCCATCATACAGGCAGCTGTGGTAGTAATCCTAAAAAAAAGCCAAGGATAAGGAAGAAAGGGAAAGTACAGTTCAGTCAAAATCAAACTTCTGGCAGTGAGCAGTTGAGTTAGCCTGCAATGCTGCATTCTAACCACTGCGCCACCAGAGCTCCTGCAGCCATTGAAGGTGGAGAAAAGGCAGGAGCAGTGAAGTTAGCCCGACTACTCGCAAAGTGGCAGCCTGGGGTGCACCTGAGGCTGGCTATTTAGCCAAGCAGACAAATGAAGATGACACGGGGAACAAGGTGTTGGTTTCCTAGCTGTATGTTCCCTGGTTGTTATGATCCCTGCCTTGCTTCAGACGGACACTGTAGCTTGACTTTGGATCATGCCTTGTGGACTCTGGACTCTTCTTGCTTCATGAATTTAAGTAAAATGAGAGAGTTGGAAGGGACCTTGTAGATCATCTACTCCAACCCCCTTCCCCCGCACAAGAAGGAAACCCTACACCATTTCTGACAAATGGCAGCCCAGACTCTTCTTGAAAGCCTCTAGTGATGAAGCTCCCACAACTTCCGAAGGCAAGCTGTTTCATTGATTGATTATTCTCACTGTCAGAAAATTTTTCCTTATTTCCAGGTTAAATTTCTCCAGTTTCCATCCATTATTCCTTGTCTGGCCTTCGGGTGCTTTGGAAAATAGTTTGACCCCCTCCTCTCTGTGGCAGCCCTTCAAATATTGGAAGATTGCTATCATGTCTCCCTTGGTCCTTCTCTTCACTAGACTAGCCAAGCCCAGTTCCATTCGTCATGTTTTAGTCTCCAATCCCCTAATCATCCTTGGTTGCTCTTCTCTGCACTTTTTCTAGAGTCTCAACATCATGTGTGAGCGCAGCACTGGCGTGAGGTGTCATGCAGCCTCCTGCTGTGAGCGGCAGCATTTGCATAAAGAGCCACATGGCGTCGGACTGCAAGTAGCTGCAAGCATCCGCAGAAGTCAGGCAGTGGTGTGATAGGTATCAGGGTATGGGAGGCCTGGCTGTGGTGGTCCTAAGTGGGTAAGTCATTCCCTGAAAATATGACCTGGTGCTTATTTTGGAGCCCAAAGAAAATAAGACCAGGGAAACAGTGTTTGTGTGGAGAATAGAATTATTTAATTGTCCCTGGTTATAAGTAGTTTGAATCTGATTTAACCCTCTGCTTGGCTAAAGCAGGAACAATTGTATCATGAGATACTGCTTCTTAGAAAAAGACACAAACATGCATTATATTTTTTTTCAACAGGTATGTACTCTCCCTAGAGAAAAGAGTCTGTTGTAGAATAATCTGGGCAGAATATTCATCTTAATTGTAGCTATTCTACCCAATAGGGACAGTTGTAGGTTTTTCCAATTTTCCAAATCCATTTAAATTGTAGTTTCAGTTTATCATAGTTATGAGGAATACACATCTTGCTGTTAATTGAACCCCTACTATTTAATTTTCTTTACAATTCACATGTTCATCATTCTTGTAAATTCTCTCCTGTTTATCTGTAAAGTTTTTAACCAATATTTTTGTTTTCTCTTTATTTATTTTCAAACCTGCAACTGCCCTATATATATTTTTTTAATTTTTATTTTTAATACAAACAATCCATCATACATTAAACAGTGTGTCATCTGGGTACAAATGTTTTGTGCAATAACAATTAAAATTTCCAGCCATAATCATTACATTAATGTTAATTCTCTACTCTTAAAATTATTGCAAATATACTTGTCTGATTTTTATAACAGTCCTCATCTTAGCTTATTCACTTCTATAAATATATTTTCTGTCTGCCAGTCTCTAACTTTCTCTGCTGTATCATCTTTTCCAACCATGTATTTTTGTCCAACATTTTTGGCTTCTATACATGTCCACAAATATGATAATATGATCCAGGTGCCTGGTGGCATTTCCAACGTTTATCAGATTTATCTTTGAACATTCTTGCCATTCGCACTGGCACGTAATGCCATCTGTAAAACATCTTATACAAGTTTTCTTTATATGCAGTTGATATTGTTAATTTATCATTTCTATCCCAAAGTTTCTGCCATTTATCTAATTCTATTGTATAACCAAAATTTTTAGCCCATACTATCATTGTCTCCTTCATTTGCTCTTCCAATTTATTGCCCATTAAGTAGGACTTCCGGTTGAGGCGCCATATCGAAGCAGTGCGGAGGGACGGTGCTCCATCCTGTATGCCCGAAAGTTCATGCCTGGTAGTCCATAGCGGTGAAGTCGGAGCCTGGAGGGGTTGATGATAGAGAGGAGAAGACCCTGGGGTATCGAGGGAGATCCACAACTCCCAGATCCTGCAGGGGAAAGTACTGAAAACTGGTACGAAAGAAATCGGTCTTTAAGACCTGATCCAGAAAAGTGGCAGCCCAGCCGATTAAAAGTGGAAGCAAAGATTGTGAACAGCGTGGAATAGCAGTGAAAAGTGGATTAACAGGGGATACTGATGAAAGAAAACTCTAAAATCTAAGTGAGAAGGAGGCTCCAAACAAAGGATTTAAGCAGTGGCGGACTCGGCAGTAGAAGCTGGCATATCAGATAGATTAAATGGTAACGGCACGGTGAAGCTGAAAGGTGGTAGACCGGGATGGAGAGAGAAGAAAATATGTCTTTTATATTTGATTTCCTTACTGTTCATTTCTGGGACCCAGAGAGAAAGACTTTTGAGACATCTTGATTGTGTTATGCTGTTTGGTGAGAGATTGAAACAGAATGAACTTAAATGGAAGTGAAAGTGGTGATCTATAGCTGGAGTGACTTTGCAATTTGAGAAAAGGGAAGACATCTTGAAGAAGAAAGAAGCAAGCTGAGTAAAGGAAAACTGGGACTCTGTAATTAATTTATAAGTAAGAATACATATTGATATATACTCCATTCAAGAAGCATGTAGATATTACAATTGTGCATTTATAAAATAGATATCTACAAACAAGTGAATGATCCATAACAATTAAGTGTTTAAGAAAAAGATGGTCTATTGTTGATTAATTGCTGATTAAGTGCTTATTTGATTTTTTTTTACTAATTAATTAAGGAACTTAATTAATGATGATGATGATGATAATCGTCGTAGCGACGGAGAGGCAGCGCCTACACATCTTGTCCGCCTACGCCCCTCAGACCGGATGTCACGAGGAGGAGAAGGATACCTTCTGGGAACTGCTCGACATCCAACTCAGGCAGATCCCACACGAAGACGACATCATCATCTCTGGCGACCTGAATGGTCATGTAGGGCGGGACAAAAACGGACACCAGTGCCACGGTGGGCACGGCACAGGCGATACGAATGAGAATGGCCAGAGGATCCTGGACTTTGCCGACTCCCATGATATGACCATCACGAATACCTGCTTCATTAGGCGAGAATCTCAACTCCTCACCTACCATAGCAGAAACGGGAGCCACCACACACAGATCGACTACATCATCGTACGACGAAGAGCCGCTAAAAACGTGCTCAACGCCAAGGTGTACCCGTACGAATCGAGCAGTCAGCACAGGCCGCTGATGGCGAAGATCAGGATCAGCAAGCCCAAGACCAAGATTGACAAAAGGAATGCAGACCAGCCACGAATCAAGTGGTGGAACCAGAAGAAGATGGCGGGACCCCTCATCAAACCGAAGCAGTTCCTGCAGATGGTCGACGGGCCACAGGAAGCGTGGTCCATGCTGAAGAGCACTGTTCACACTGCCGGCTGCCAACAGCTTGGTTGCACCAAGCCAGGACGGAGATGCATCGAACGAGATACATGGCTCTGGACACCGGAAGTACAAGATGCCGTACACCTGAAGAAACGGCTCTACAAGGCCTTTCTTCAGGACAAGACCAGCGAGAAACTCTGCGAATACAAGGCGGCCAAAAAGGCAGCCAAGAAAGCAGTAGCGACAGCCAGAAGCTCCCACTACGATGACATCTACGAGAAGCTGAACACGCGAGAAGGTGAGAATGAGATCTACCGCCTAGCCAAAAGCAGACACAGGAAGACCCCGGACATTGACCAGTTTCATGGGATCAACGACGAAAGGGGAAATTTGATCGTCAACCCCAGAGACGCTGCCGAGAGGTGGCGGCAATACTTCGAGAAGATCTCCACCGAGGAGTTCCCACACCCACGAACCCCGCGAGGTGACCCAGTTGAAGGCCCAGTCTCAGGCATTTATGCCAGCGAGGTCACCGACGCCATCAAGGCCATGAAAAACGGTAAGGCAACAGGACCAGACGACATCCCTGCCGACTTCTGGAAAAAGGCACTACCGGGCTCGGCATTGTGGCTGTGCGAGCTGTTCAACAACATCGTCTCCACGGGAAAAGTGCCACACGACTGGTACCGCAGCACCACTGTTCCGATCTGGAAGGGAAAGGGCAGCCCAGCGGACTGCTCCAACTACAGACCGGTCAGGTTATTGTCACACACTATGAAGATCTTCGAACGCGTCCTTGATAAGCGCATTCGGGACATCGTCGACATCAGCGTCAACCAGGCCGGATTCATCAAGAACTGCGGCACCACCGACGCCATCTTCGGTGTGTGGATGCTGATGGAGGCTCACAGAGAGAAGAAAATCCCGCTCCACACCACCTTCCTGGACTTGGAAAAGGCCTTCGACCGAGTCCCGCACGATCTCATCTGGTACGCACTGCGAGATCACGGCGTGCCTGAGCTGCTCGTACAATGGGTCCAACTCCTATACAGATGTCACAAAAGCCGTGTAAAAGCGGCAGCTGGGATATCAGAGGAGTTTAATATCACCGTCGGCGTACACCAGGGCTCTGCTCTCTCACCACTGCTGTTCATTCTGGTGATGGACACAATTACACACGACCTGTACACGCCCGCCCCATGGACGCTGCTCTACGCCGATGATGTGTTCCTGGCCAACCTGTGCAAGGCTGAACTCGAGCACCTAGTCCAACAGTGGCACGACCGTCTCGAGCAGTTCGGGCTCCGGCTGAACCTAAAGAAGTCCGAATACCTGACCACTGACAATGAAATGACAGGCTCCATCCACGTGAACGGGCAGGAGCTACCGCGCGTCTCCACCTTCAAGTACCTGGGAACTACTCTTGGGGAAGAAGGCCTACTACAAACTGAGGTGGCAGCCAGGATCAACGCAGCGTGGGGCAAATGGAAGTCCGTCACGGGCGTCCTCTGTGACAAGAAGATGCCGATGCGCCTGAAGGTGAAAATCTATAACTTTGTGGTGCGCCCCGTGGCCATATACGGCGCAGAGTGCTGGCCGACGACCAAAGAAGTCGAAAGCAGACTCCAGATAATGGAGATGCGAATGCTCCGATGGTCGGTAGGCCTCACCCTACTCGATCGCGTCAGGAACGAAGAAGTGCGTAGACGGTTCAACGTCGTGCCCATCCCCACGGTCATGAGGCAGTCCCGGCTACGATGGTTCGGCCACGTGAGCCGCACCAAGGAAGAATCCATCATCAAATCTGCAATGAAGGTGACTGTCGGAGGAGCGAGACCGCGTGGTAGACCTAAGCAACGCTGGATGGACACGATCAAGGCCGATCTAGAGATCGCGAAGGCAGACCCGACATACGTGGCAGACAGAGAGGTGTGGAAGCAGTACTCAAGGACATTAGCGGACCTCGCCAGAGCGCGAGACAAACGCTGAAGAAAAAGAAGAAGAAGAAGAATTAATTAAGGAACTCTTGATTACTGATTATGAATTGCTGATTGTCAGAATTGATTTGAAGATAGAATCAATATTGTAGAATTGAAAGTTAATTGTAAAATTACGGTAGAAACTCAGTATGTATTTATGAATATCTTAAATATATATATAGCTTAATCTAAGAAATATATTAGAAAAAGAGTGAAATAAGAGGGAGAACACAGAGTGCAGTGGAAAGGGAGTGGTAGTTCTGAAACATATCTGGGATCTTTTGAGAGTGTTGAGAATGACAACAACAACAAGAAGTACGCAAGTCGGAAAAAAGATGACAACAAGTATACCCTTCCCCTGCAGGACAAAGATCCTTGGATACAATGTTGGGGGCAGAAAAAATCAACACCTACTCCAACACTACAAGCTGTACAGTCTTCCCTTGCAATGATGCAAGAAATGATAGTAAGAATACAAGAACTTATAGCTAGAAACCACAAAGAATTGAAAAGTGAGATGAAGAACTACATAGCAGAAGTGAAAGCAGATATCCAGAAACTGGATGATAAATTTGGAACAATCCAAGAGGCAGCAGTGAGAAATGAACAGAAATTGACGACCATGGAACTTAGGACCGAGAATGTAGAAAAGAAACTTGAAGAGACTGAACAAAACTGGAAAATCCTTTATTGTGAATTCCAAGAGGCAGTGGTTCATCTAGAGCTGGAAAAGGCGGCGTTCTTCCTCAGATTCCAGTTGAGGATCTGGAAAGAAGGTATCAGAGGTAGACCAAGAAAGCAACGAAAAAGTGGCCTCTTATGCCCTCTTATGGCAGAGCTAATTGCAAAGGTCCTCCAGAAAGACAAGATGGAGATAATGAATGATTTGGATGAGGTCTACCAGGTGCAAACACATTATGCACATAGATGAAAGTTAACAAGGGAGGTCCGTGTATGCTTTGCAAAGAAAGCTACCAGAGATCTGTTGTATGGACGAACGAGGGATGAGTCACTGATATACAAAGGCCATGAAGTAGTGACCTTAAAACAGATACCGAGGAGGGTGAGAGAACAGAGAAGGAACTATCAGTTCCTTTCATCACAACTGATCAGAAACAACATACCGTTTAGATGGCTAACTCCAGAGGATTACTGATATCATGGCAGGAGAAGAAGTTTAAAATCAATTCTCTCGACAAGGCATATAAGTTCTATGGACGTTACTTGATAATGGAGGTAGAACAAGAAAGCAATGAAAAAATGGAGAGTAGAAGCCAAGAGGAGATAACATCAGAAGATAAGGAATAGAAAGGGAAAGAAGAGAACAGAAGAACCGAGAAGAGGAAGAAAACAACCAACTGCAGACAACTGTGAACAAGAGTTGTAGAATACCAACAATAAAATGGACAGAGGGATTACCTTACTATCTCTAAATATAAATGGACTAAATTTGTTACCTAAAAGGAAGCAAATGTTTAAGAAACTTGTAAAGCAAAATGCAGATATCACATGTTTACAAGAAGTACATATTTCGAAACAATATGGAAATGTATTAGAAGTCCCCAAATTAGGTAAATTACCTTTGGCCCTGATGAATCAAAAGAAGAGAGAAGTTGCGGTGTATGTTAAGAATTGGCTAAATTCAAAATGAATTTATAATGATGATGATAGAAGGATACTCCTTATAGAGATAACAATAGAACAAAAAAAAGGTATTATTGGTAGCAATTTATGCCCCAAATACCAATCAAAAGGAATTTCACCATAAGCTCTGCAAGAAAATCATAGAGACCGAATTAACTAACATTTGCATAGTACGGGACTATAATGCAGTGCCAAGTATAGAAAAGGACTATAAAAGTAGCAAAAATAATAAATAGGAGAATACTCCCAATAACATTTGACCAATTAGCCCAAGAAATGAACTTAGAAGATGCTTGGAGGGAATTAAACTTATTTAAAAGACAATTTACCTTCTTTTCCAACCCACACAAATCGTGATCCAGGATTGATATGATATGGATGGACTCGGAATTACTAGAAAAAGTAGACACTGTGGAAATTTCGCCAAACACCTGGGCTGACCACAATCCAACTACATTGATTTAGAGAGGAAAGAAAAAGATAGGTAGATGGACTTTTAATAAGAGCTTACTGAGAGACAAGGAATACACCCAAATGATAAACAAGGAACTGGAGATATTTCTTGAAATCAATATGAATGAACATACAACAATCCAAAATTTATGGGATACAACAAAGGCCTATCTGAGGGGACTGACAATAGCGTTCGCAGCAAAAAAAAAACAAAAAAAACAAAGACCGAAAAAAATCAACAGATTGCGAGACTGGAGAAATTGGAAAACTTGGAAGCTAAATTGCAAAAAGACCCATGCAACGAATTAATTAAAAAAGAATTAAGTTTGACCAAACATGAAATAAATTTAAGCCTCCAAGAAGAAATGGCCAGAAAACTGAAACTAGTTGAACAAAAATATTTGGAGAATGTGAACAAGCCTGGGAGATGGCTCTCACACAAATTAAAGAAGGAGCAGGAGAAAAAAATTATAATACCCCTACAGGATGACAGTGGAATATTATGCTCACAAACAGACCAAAGGAAAACAATAGCCCACTTTTTTTTGCCAATTTATATAAAAAAGAAGAAAGCCCAGATGAGAACATTACACAATATTTTGAGGGCATCATAATGGAAACTGCTCAGGATATGCTAAATGTTAGAATAACCTTAAAAGAAGTAAAAGAGGCAATTGGAAGACAAAAAACTAACAAAACTCCAGGACCAGATGGAATAGGGTGGAATTTTATAAAGAATTCCAAGATATAATAGAGGAGTTGTTGGTGGAGCTATACAATGAGACCTTAAATTGAGCTAAAATACTCCAAACATGGACAGAAGCCTTGATAACCCTTATCCCTAAAGAACAAATGGATCCCATCAAATCAAAAACTACAGACCTATCTCACTCCTGAATGTTGAATGTAAGATCTTAGCGGTAATACCGAAACTCTGGTCCCAATTGTGGTTGTAAGTTGAGGACTATCTGTAAATTAGGCAAAATTTCATGCCTGGGTAAAATCTTGAACCGCCTGATATTAGCACAATTGAGAAAGTCCAGAAATATTTCACAAGAAGAGTTCTCCACTCCTCTACTCGTTGTAGAATGCCTTATGCCACCAGACTTGAAATTCTAGAACTAGAAAACCTTGAATTACGCCGTCTTCGGTCTGATTTAAGCATGGTATATAAAATCATACATTGCAATGTCCTACCTGTCAATGAATACTTCAGCTTCAACCATAACAACACAAGAGCACACAACAGATACAAACTCAAGGTTATCCGCACCAAGCTTGATTGCAGGAAATACGACTTCAGCAACAGAGTGGTCAATGTCTGGAATACTCTACCCGACTCTATAGTTTCTTCCCCAAACCCCAAAAACTTTAACCTTAGACTGTCTACTATTGACCTCACCCCTTTCCTAAGAGGTCTGTAGGGGGCGTGCATAAGCGCACCAACGTGCCTACCGTCCCTGTCCTATTGTTTCTTTTATTTTTCTTTTATTTTTCTTATATGTACTCATTTCATGTATTCATAATTATGTATACACTTTTACTTATCTCATAAACAATTGACAAATAAATAAATAAAATAAATAAAATAAAAAGTGGTGGTGGGGTTTGTGTCTGTCTGGAAATTCATGCTGCGGGCCAGTCCTTATCCCCCCCAAAAAAATTCATTTCCAAAAGCATTCAAAATAATATGAAATGTAACATACCGCAAACCATAAAGAACAGTTCCATCTGGATGCAGCCTAATCATTCGATTTTTCACAGTAACTCCATGAACAAAGGATTTCTTGTCATTCGGGAAGTATGTGTCTGGAACCCAGAGATAATCAGCCACTCTGTTATCTAAAGTTAGATTCAAAGGTATGCCAGAGTAGGATAATCTTTTATCCCTCCAGGATTGCTGGAGATACATAGTTAGTGTATAGTCCTAGAGAAAAATAAAAATAAAAAAAGCAATTAATATTATAACTGTTATTAAGATTTGGTTTTATGATCACTATATAACATCAGGATTTATATCCTGAATTTCTTCCAATAACTCAAGGTAATATTCACTGCCAGGGGTCGGCTTCAAAAAAATTAGGAACCAATTCTGTGCCTGGTTGCTAGGTGGACATGGCCATGGTGGGGGGGGGCCTAGTCAGCCTCCTGCTCATGTTGGGGGGGGCTGTTTTGCCCTCCCTGGGCTCCGGAGGCTTTCCCTGAGCCCCCAGGAGGGCAAAAATCACCTTCTTGAGCTCCAGAGGCTCTCCAAAGGCTGGAAATGGGCCCATTTCCACCCTTCTGGTGCCTCGAGAAGGCCCGTTTCACCCCTCCCCGGACTCTGGAGGCTCTCTGGAGGCTGGAAACAGGCCCATTTCTAGCCTTCTGGAGCCTCCTTGAGGTTTTCTTCTCCATGAGCCTCCGCTTGGGCCCCGCACTTACCTGGGATCCAAAATGGGCTGTGTGGAGACACCTGGGAGGGGAGGGGTAGGCAGGGCCAGCCAGTGGTTGCAACTATTGGTTCAGTGAATCAGATGTAAAATTAATACCTGGTTTGCCAGAACTGGTATGAACTGGTAGCAGCCCACCACTGCTCACTGCACTCTCTCCCTTTTGATGGAGCTTGGATTGAGACAAAATAACAGATTCAATTCGCCCCGTGAACAGGGGTGGGATTCTACCAGTTCGCACCTATTCGCTAGAACCAGTTGTTAACTTTCTAAGCAGTTCGGAGAACTGGTTGTTAGAAGAAATTGACAACTAAAAAGACCAAAGGAGTTGATCCTTTTGTTTTTTTCCCCCACTTTTCTGGCCCAATCCTGTAAGGAAGACAGGAAGGAAACATTCTGGTGTTGCTTACAGAAACTGCCTCTCTGTTAACCCTTATTACATTCTTGGCAGGACTAGACTTCCTGTCTCCGGAGCTTCTCTGGAGTTATTTTTCCCTCTCCTTTGCTGGTACTTTGCTTGTGGGGAGCCTGAAATTGACATATGTGTAGCAATTTCATTTGGAAACCTCACAGCTTGACTTTATTAAAGGGGAAGGGTTATTTTTTTACACTGCTGTTGGGAGGAAATACTCCCCTGTTGGAGTTAGCACTTTGAAGAAATAATTGAATAATGAAGCAGAGCTGCCGGAAAGAAGCTTTTAATGACAAGGAACCAAGATAAGTGACATTCAGCAAGGCTTCTTGGCTAGCTAGAAAGATTGACATTCAAATGTTAGTTTACATACCCTTTCTGAGTTTTGGTCTAAAACTGGTTTTTGGTGAAGTTTAATTCTGTGCTTGGTGACGTTTAATCCTTTTTTAATTGATGGGATAATTTTCCCTATTCAGCTTTGTTTGGAAGGAAAAAGGTTAATCTCTGTTCTTGAAAAGAAACTGGGTTGAGAAATCTGGCTAATTCCTGTGTCTATTTGTTCTGGTAATTGGTTTAACAAGCAACAGCTATTGTGATTTAATTATTTGTATTGTGTTTAAATTTTTTCCTGCCTCATGGTTTCTTTTTCTATCTGGGGAGGGGGGATCTTCCTTCACTGCTTTAGTGGTTCCTGGCACTGTCCTTTTGGGGTGTACTTCCTAGAGGCAGGATGCAAGCTTGGCACTGGTTTTTAACAGCCTTTCTGGGAGGCATGTGATCTTTCCTTAAATCTGGATGTTTTCCTTAGGATATCTTGTGAGGTGAGTGAGACCAGCTGGTGTCTTTAAGTGGTGCAAATGGATCTAAGGATTGCTTCTCCTGGGTGTGCCCTTTCTGGAGAGCTTAAATGACCTCTCTGCTAAAGGGTTTCACTTTATGAGCAAGAGTTGGCTGCTAATAGTTATCATTGCATTTTAACTATTTTAATTCCTCAAGGTGCTCTGGCACCCTGCCTGATTTTTAACTCTGGCTTGCAAGTATTTTTAATCTAATGATTGGTATATAAGGCAGCTTTTAGCAAGCAAAGAAGCTTTTTGTATTTTTGTACAGGTAATCCTTGACTTACAACAGTTCATTTAGTGACCATTCAAAGTTACAGTGGCACTGAAAAAATTGACATGGCTGTTTTTCACACTTAACTGTTACAGTATCCCCACGGTCATCAGAGGCCAGGTGAGGAGAAGCACCCCTCAATAGGAGTAATGTTGAGTTGGCCATGTCCAGCCAGTCACATGACCACCAAGCCACGTCCACCAAGTCATATGATGTTCTGACCCAAGCCTTGTTCAAATTAAACAAACACAAACTGTGTATAAAAGCAACCCTTTTTAAAATTCTTTGCATTCCCAGCCAAGAGTCATTTAAAAATAATTGTCCGATATCAAAAGCAAGCCCTTTCAAGGTTGCAGAAGGCTACCAAGAACAGAAGACTAATTACTGATTAAATATCCACTGACAGAAGTTTCAAAAACAAACTGAAGTTAGCAGGGCTTCAATGAGGACTCAGAGTCTAATGAGCTTATTTGCTTCCTGCAAAGAACACTTCCCCGAGGGCTGGGTTTTATCCCTTATGAGAGGGTCCATCACTTTCCAGCCTTACTCCTGAGTCACCCTTGCTGCTTCAGCTGTTCTCTCCTTCAAGCATCCCTGCATACATGTACACTGGGCACAGGCTCCACGGGGTCCTCTGCTTCACTGTTGCCAGACTCCCAAAGCTCCGAAGGAAGCACCGCACTCTCCGATAGTCCTGGCCCCATCCCTGCATCAGACACAGGACTCTCATCTGAGTCCTTGTCAGACTACCTGACTGGTTCCCTTTTGTCCTCGCTGTCAGAGACCTCTGCCGTCCGCACCTGCTGCCGGCGAACCACAACACATGGCCAGCAAGCCACGCCCACCAACTAAGCCACATCCACAGAACCGGTTGTTAAAAAATTTGAATCCACCCCTGCCAGTGAATTTCCATACTGAGATTGACTTAAACATGGGAGTCCTCAATGTCCCCATACTTTAGTACCCTGACATTTCACAATTAGGAAGTGAAGACCAAGTTAATGGCAAATGCAATCCCTTAAACAGTCCCATTTTGATAAATCTATTGATCCAGACATGTTCATTACTTATTATTAATCTTAATTCAAGGGGAAAATGTATTGTTTACTTTGTCTTGTTGTAAATAATCACTTACCCACTTTCTCATTGTACTTATTTTGTGAACTTTAAGGGCAGTGGTGCACACTGGTTTGAAAATTGGCTTGACTTCTAGCTTCATCTTCAGGTAAACCTAAATATTATAACCCAGTCCACAGAAAACTGATTTTGTTCAAGCCCTGAATCCTATGAGATAAAGTAGATAAAGATACCAAGCACATATTACAAATTTCTTATGTGTTGGGGTTGTATTGTGGATGTCATACAGAAAAGATATACACATGTACAAAATGTTTCCTTGTGGGCGGAGATAGAAACGTTTAAGTGGGTGGAGTAAGGGGATAAATTGCGCTGGAAGGCGGTTGCTCCCAGCGCTAACCTTGTGCAGGTCTACTGTGCTTGCTGATTTACTGTAAGTACAAAATAAACTACTATAAACCCTTCCATTTGTTGCTTCATATCTACAGATTCCAGGAAAACAGCTAAGAGAAACAATTAAAAACAATAGCACAGAGTTTTCTCTCTTTCTCTCCCTTCCTTTCTTTTTCTTTCACATGAATACAAATGCAGAAATACAAACACACTCACAAAGATAAAGCCATCATCCTGTGTGTGTTTTTTTAACCATCCAATTTCCATAGTTTGTAGGGAAAGGAACCGTAATATTTTTCCCAAAAAGAAGAAAAGAAGCATCTACCAGCAGAGGGAAGAAGAACTAGGGGGAAACATGATAGCATTGTTGTACGCGTGCACGCGCACACACACACACACACACACACACCCCTGGCTATCTGGGACGATCTTCAGCAGCGGGTGGGGGAAAAGGACGAAATGGGTGGCGCCCCCCCACTCCAGCCCCCTCTCTCTCTCTCATGCACACACACACACATACATACACATGCGTGCACACACACACACACGCTAGCCAGGGTGTGCCAGCAACGAAGTGAGCCAAAAGAGCCTGGGAACGGTGGGGAGGCCCTTGGCAAGCTCGGGGGATGGTAGGGAAGGGGAAGGCAAGCTTCGGGGACGCTGGGGGGGATAGTGCGACTCGCAGGCTTACCTTTCAGCAGGAAGATCAGAGCTGCTCAGTTGGGACATAGGGTCAGGCACCATGTGGGAAAGCAGGTTAAGCCACAAGGACCCAGTGTGGAGTGAGGAGTGACTGGGCAGGGTGAGCATAGGGTGGGGCAAGTGAGCAAGATGTGACCAGGAACCAGTTTGGGGGCGTGGCCAGCCAGAAGTCGCTACCTGTTCAGCAACCCACGCCAAATTATCTCTACCCGTTCTCACGATTAGGTGCAAACCAGATGAATACCACCTCTGGCGGAGTTCTACTGTCACTGGATTGATGATCCTAGTGATAGGGAAAGGTCCAATGAACTTTGGGCCTAATTTTTTTGATTGTTGTAAGGATTGCTGGAATTTAGTAGATAAGTATAGTCTTATCTCCAATATGGAAAGGTTTGGGTTCTATTCTTTTCTTGTCAGCCTGAGTTTTACAAGCCTCTCTAGCTACTGGCCATGTGTTTTACAAAGTACCCATCCACTCCTTTAGTGAGGGGGTGGTGGGATTTTCTGTGGGTAATTCAGGCATGGGGATGAAATCTTGGCCTGTGGCAACTCTAAAAGGGGTAAAGACAATACTTGAGTTATATACAGAGTTATTGAATGCAACTTCAGCAAAAGGCAGAAATCCAGTCCAGTTATCCCGTTGATAATTAATAAAACATCTTAGATATTGTTCTAGGACTGAGTTAGTTATCTCAGTTTGACCATTAGTGCACATGTGATGCAATGAGCTCAAGCCCTGGGCAGTGCCAAGTAAGCTCAAAAATGCCCTCCGAAATTTGGAGGTGAATTGGACCCCTCTGTCAGAGATGATCCTTTGCGGAGCTCCATGAAGACGATAAATGTGTTTGAAGAATAATTTGGCTAGACTTTTGGCAGTTGGGATCTTTTGGCAGGGTATAAAATGTGCCTGTTTTGAAAACAGGTCTGTCATGACTCCAATAACAGTATTCCCCACACTTTCTGACAGTTCTACAATAAAGTCCATAGAAATCTCCAGGGTGCTGAAGGTTCGGCTGCCTTCTGTAAGATTCCTGGGGTTTCCCCTGAATGTCTTTGCTGCTGCACAAATGAGGCAGCTAGCTACATAGCTCTCTATGTCCTTTTTTTTAGTGATGGTCACCAAAATTGTCTTTTAATTAGGTGTAAAGTTTTCACAAATCTAAAGTGTCCAGTTAATTTGGAGTCATGGCACCTTGCCATTAAGTGCAGTCTTTGGCTAGCTGGAACATACAACTTCCCTTCCACCCAAGCAAAGTCGTCTTTCATCAAACAACTGGATGTGTGGCTCACAAACCATTCATTGGTGGCCAATGCTTGTTTAAAAGTTTGAGTGGTGTCAATGTCCATCAACGTTTCCTGTTTTGCCTGGGATCTGGTGATTACTTTAATGGCCAGTTGATTGTTTTGTACTATGGGCTTGATTATGTCTGGCTTCGCACTATTATATCATGGTTTCTAGATAGTGCATCTGCGAGAAAATCCCACCCACCCACCCCCGGGGGAGATATTTGATAGTAAAATCAAATCATTTAAAGTACTGAGCCCATCGTACTTGTTTTGGGAAGAGTCTCCTTGCAGTCTTGAGGGCATCTAGATTTTTGTGATCCATCCAGACTTCGAAAAGGATTCCCCTCTAGGTAATGCCTCCAGGTTAAAAGCACCCACCAAACAGCATAAGCCTCTTTCTCCCAAATAGCCTGCCTTTTCTCAGTCTCATTCAACTTTTTGGATGTGTAAGTGCATAATTGTAGTTGGCCTTGCTGATTTTTCTGAAGCAGGATCGCCCCTACTGCTACATCACTGGCATCTGCTTGTATGATGAATGGTTTCTCTGTGTCTGGGTGCTTTAAATTTGGCTCTGCTGAAAACAGCCGTTAAAGTTCTTCAAATGCAGCTTGGCATTCCATCGTCCAGTTCCAAGGCTGTTTCGGTTTTGGGTTGCCATCCCGCTTCATTTTTAATAGGTTGTTAATGGGGAGGGCAATCTGAGCGAAAGTGGGGATAAATTGGTGGTAAAAATTGGTGAATCCCAAGAAGCTTTGTAGTTGCTTACATGTGGGGGGTGGTTCAGCCTGCACTTTTTGAGGGTCCATCTCTATGCCCTGGTGTGAAATGCAGTACCCCAAATAGTCAATTTTTTCTTGGTGGAATTCACATTTAGAAAGTTTAGCATAACGTTTGGTGGAGTGGAATTTGTTTAAAACAGCCTGGACCAGTTTTACATGTTCTGCTTTGTATATATTGTATATACAGTATATTGGTATGTATTAAAATGTCGATCAGGTAAACCAGGACTCGCTTATACAAATGCTCATGTAGCACTTCATTTATTAATTCCATAAACACTGTGTAGCCCAAATGAGAGCACTTTGAATTGGTAGGACCTAATGGGGTGGTTAAATGTCATTTTCCACTCGTCTCCCTCCTTAATTCTGATTCGATACTAAGCCTCCCTTAAGTCCAGCTTTAAGAAAAAATTCCCTTTAGCAAGGTGTGCTATCATATCTTTCATAAGGGGGAGAGAGTACATGTTCACACTGATTGTATTTAAATTTCTAAAATCCACACAGAGACATTTTGAGCCATCTTTTGGGGGCTGCAATTTTTGGTTGGGCTGGCTCAATGAAGCCCCTTGCTAGGTTTTTCTCAGTGAATGCCCTCAGTTCTTCCAATTCCCTTGGGGACATGCTATACATCTTGGGTTTAGGGAGTTTGGTGCTGGGTAGGATTTCTATTGCACAGTCAGTGGAGCAGTGGGGGGGAAGGGAGCTCATCAGCGGCTTTTTCGCTAAAAATCTCAGCCAAGTCTTTGTATTCTTTGAGTATGCCCTGGTTTGGCATTACGTAACCAGGCATTGCTGTTTCTCGGTGCTCTGCCCCATCAGTTTCTTTATGTGGATCCTTGGCAAAAGTCACAAGCATCTGGAGTTTTATGGTGCCTTGCTTCCAATTAATTTGGGGGTTCCATTTTTTTCAGCCATGCAAGGCGCAAGGCTAACAGCCATTCCATGCCAGGTGCCACTATAAATGTAAGGATTTCTTTGAAACTCCCGATGCCTATTTGTAGAGACTTGGTGACAAAAGAAGCTGGCTCCCCCCCACTGCTTCTGACCCATATAGTTGGCAAAAAGCGATGAGGGTTTTCACCTTTCTTACATTAATCCTCAATTTTCCTACCAGGGTTGGGCTGATTAAACAGTGGGTGAACCCTGAGTCCAATAAGGTGGCCTGCCATAGATTATGGAGGGAGAGAGCTGGTGGGAAAAGGAAAATTGAAATTACTCATCTTGCTCGGCTCAAGGCCAGAAATGGGGAGGGGAACGCAGTTGCTCACCATCTAGCCCACCGATGCAGGGAACATTCACAAAACAATTCCTCTGAATGTGACCGGACAATAGGAAAATAACAGTGAAGAAATACAGGAAAGTTAACTGGGGAACCTTCTCATGCAACCCGTTAATTCTGGCTTTGATTTACTGCAATTCACTTGACTTCTAATAAAACTGTTCTTTTTGCAACAAATGGAGACAAGGATCATTTCTACTTAGGAGTCCAAGCAGAGGCATGTCTGACATTAAGTTGGAACAACATTATCAATCCACCCAGAAAGCTACCCTATCATGGGGATTGTGCAACCCGATCTGTCTCCAGTGGAGGCTATGCAAAGATGGAAGGCAGAGAGGCAGTTGTAGCAAGACTGAGCAGCATGAGTTGAGAGGGAGTTCCTGGTGGCTGACTGGAGACTGAAGTCAGTTGCCTCATCCCAACACCGCCTGACCCCGTAGCACTGCTGGCAGTGGCCACCCCAGGAGCAGGAGATGGCTGCTTGTCACCAGGGCTAGAGTTAAAGTTCAATAGTGAGATGAAGCAACTGTGTTCTTCCTCACTCCAGTTTGGGACTTCATAGACAAATATGGGCTAGACCTCCCAAATGACATGGCCAGTGGGTGCTGTGTTACCAGAGCCTTAGAGGGAGAAGCAGCTGAATGGATCATGTTCTGGCACCATGATGCTGTTGAAGGGCTATGCCATTTTGACAACTTCATGCTAACCCTGAGACATTGGTTCAAGGACCCCCTGATCAGGGGTGGGATTCAAATTACTTAATAATAATAATTTCTTGATAGCATGGCCTAATTTGTGAGTGTGGCTTGGTAGCCATGTGACTGGGGTGGGCATGGCCAGGTGGTCATGTGCCTGGTAAACCAAATGTAAGTGGTCCTCGCTTAATGGTCAGTTGCTTAGCAAGTGTTTTTTGCCAGTTTCCAAGACCTGGGGAGCCCTGGAGAGGGCAGTGCGAGGCCAGGGCAGCTATGAGGAGCTACAGGGAGGGCAAGGCAAGGGCTGGGCAGCTACAAGGAGGGCTGGTCGAGGCCTGGGGAGCTATGGGGAGAGCTGCAGAGGGCTGAGCGAGGCCAACTCAACATCACTTCTTTGCCTTAATGACTAAGTATTAAAAAAGATACACCAAACAAAAGGAAGTTTATTATGTCATGTCTTTAATGCTTAAATAATAAAAAGGTACACAAAATGATATTGTTACAACATTTTAAAATATTAATCAAAAAGTATGACATAACAAAACTTAACAAAAAACAAGAAAACTTATTTAAAGTACTGCCAAATTGCTTTTCTATTATCGTCCTGAGTTACAGTTTTCTTGTGTTTAACATAAGTATCATCAGCTGTGTGATGATGTGCCTGTAACCACTTCTTTACTGTAGGAACAGGGTCCCATTCTTGCAGAGGTCAGCCAATTAGACGGATGGTCAGGAGGTTTGTAATATTGGAAACTGTGAGGTAACTTTTTCCCTGTGAAGATATTATGTTCATCTGCGAGATGCCCCTTTCCACCTCTGCTGAACTGACTGCAATAGTTTTAATAATATCTCTAGCCTTTTTAATGCTGCAAGGAATTTTATATTTTTCCAGATCTTTTAATACGTTTCCTATGAAATCATGATAATCATTAATCCTGATTTCATAACTGAAAATTTCACCAAATGCAACCAATTGTTCTTCACCTGCTCTCCTTGGAACCACCACTTCTTCAATGTTCCAATAACCTGGCTCCAAATAATTTAGATATTTTAATTGATCAGTGTCTTTAAATTGGCAGCCTGTTTTTAAATTTTGCAATCCACCAATCTTTTCTTCAAATTAGTTATAATGCTTTGTATAAGGTTTTCATGAGGAAGTCGCACAAATCGATGATTTTGTATAAAATTTATATTTTTAAAGGTTTCTGGAGTAATTAATTCATCAACCTTTTTTATATGCACCCTTTTCCTCTATAAGCATTTCAAATGATTTAATTGCTCTTATAAGTTTTTCTGCCTTCATAATGTCTATGTTTCTCGCTTGCAATGCATTAGAAAGGAGAGATATTTCAGTTAGCACATCAATCATCAAGGCCAAATCAGTGAGAAAATAGGAGTTTTCAAGATGGGCAGCCATACCGGAGTATTTTTGATTTGAACAGAAAATCTGATGTAGCGCTGGATAAGCCCGCCACACAGCTAGGGTTGATCTTAAACTACAGGCAGCCCATCTTGAACCAAAACCCTACAAATTTTTATAATTTCAATCTCAAGTTGTTTGGAAATTTTGTTAAGTTCAATTAGGTTCTTATTTGATTGATGAAAAATAGAATATATTTTTAAAAATTTGAAAACGATTGATTTGCTTTATTTCCCTAATAGAATCATCTAAAACAAGTTGCAGGCGATGGTTTAAACAGTATCGTATTATAATCTTTGGAAACTCTTTGGCTCTCCTAGTGCTTAGCCCAGATTTTCTCCCAAGCCTAACACTGGCTCCATCAGAGCAAAATCCTATAAAACCCAACTTTATTCAAACTTTCTATAACCAAACAATATATCGTCTCTGCATCTTGTTTATCTAATTCTACTAGTTCAAGGAAAATTGTTGGTGAGAAAGCTGTACCCTCAAATTTTAAGTATAGTATAAGGACAGGTTTGCAAGATATTGTTGAGGCTTCGTCAATTATCAAACAGATTTTGCGAGTTTTCTCAATAATTTTGCTAAATAAATATTTCCTGATGTCTTTTGCAATAAAATCTACTATTGCAACTACAGTTTTGCGTGAATGCAACCCTGTTCCCAAGTTATTTCTCAGTCATCCTCTCCAGTCCTTTACTTATCACATCCTGCTCACATTGCTTCAACTTCTCTGTACAGAAGTTGTGAGCCTTAGATGAGAAACGTTCCTTCAATTTCTTTCTGAGGGAAGCTTGTTGTATTTCTTTATTCTTTCCTGATGGTTCAGTGTGGTAATTCTTCCTCTCCTTAGCTCCATGGACACTTTTTTCTTTGGTCAAAATTTCAAATCTTCTGCAATGCTTGCAACCTATTTTTTTCTGGGAAACGTCCAGTCCACCATATTTTTCCCTAAAATTATTGTACTGCTGCAGTGTCCAGCAGTCAGGAAGGTTCCCTTCAGTGTCGGATTCAGCTCTTCCAGTACCTGATGATGTGCTGGCTTCTTCCTCTGGTCATGGTGTGGATGATGTGCTGGCTCTGCTATCCTCAGACTCCAATGGTTGTGGTTGTGGCTCTTTTGGATGTCCTTTTGTTTTCTTGTTGAAGAAAGCAGACAAACTCATTTGCCTTTTCATCTTGGTAATATGCTGCAAAAAAAATTCAACAATGTAGTGGTTTGGACTCGATTGTTGTTGTTTTAAGTTGAGTGGTGAAGGCAGAAGGCACTGTGTATATAAAAGAATGGCTGATATTGTCATAATTACAATTCATTAATTGAAAAAGAAACACTTAAAATGGAAATACTATTAAGAAACCAAGGGAGTTTGTTATTTTGTGCCAGTAGTGGCACAAAAACCTTTCCTAGCCAAGACTACTTACCTGGATCTAATGGAATGCTCTCCCTATAGCAGAGAGAGAGAGAAGCCAGGGGAAGCCATGTTTGGTCACCTAACCCTTTTAGAATGCAGCTTTAAAATGTACTGAAGCTTTTTACAGCTTTATGCAGACATAGTATAAAAAAAAGATAATAGTACAAAATCATCTAAGAAGTTAGATTAAGAATGGAATTGATAGGCACATTCACAGAGCAATACTGAATTCTTTTTCTGAAATTTATTCCTTAATTTAAAAAACTGGAATATATGAATTCAGTATTGGGCTCTGCTAGTGTAGCTATTCAAGAGGATGTAGTGTCAAGGTTAGCAAAAATGGTACAGCAACATATAGATTTAAATTTTAAAACCAGAAATATTTTTGTTGGTACCCACATAAATAAAGGGAGTACAATACATATTTAATGTTACACGTGTTAACAGCAGCTAGAATTACATTTGTACAACAGTGGAAAAACAAAGAGATCCCCATAGATGAAAATGAAATTAAAAAATTACAATGTGCAGAAATGGATAGAGATAAAAGGTAGAAATTAGGTGGACAATGATCATTGCTATGTATGAATTAAATACAGAAGGTTGATAATTATGAACAGGTTGTTATAATTAACAAAATTAGAAATAAACCAATACAAAGAAATTTAAAGAACTCTTCTGTTACACTGCTGTACTTATTGAAGCAGGTCTGACACTAGCGACCAGTCTGTTTCCAGTAGCCTTAATGGTTGGGGACCTGCTGCCCGAAGAATAATCTTCTCAAAAAGCTCTTTTAAAATCTCTAACTGGTCTGCTACCAAATGGGAGAAAGGCTTTTTCACTGTTCTATCTGTGGAAAGCCCTCAGTGGAATGTCCTCTTCACTGGCACCAATGACAGAGGAAGATAATTTATTTTGTTCCCCGGGCATTTGAGAACCTTTATGGAACTTTAGATATTCAATGTTCTGTGATTTTATTCCATACTTATTGCCTTCATTACGGCTCCTTCTGATTTTTAGCTTGCTCATTTTCTGTCTTGATTTTAACATTGATTTAATGTAGTTTTTATATTGCTTTTATATTGTACTAAGACAGTTCAATTTTAGCACATCAGTAGTTGGATGATTGAAAGAGAAATGACCCAATTGTTTAGATCTAGGCTAAGACATTAGCAATTTAGATCTAGGCTAAGACATAAGCAGCATACTTTTTAAAAAATCCTAAAATTAAAAAAGATTTGCATGATTAATATAACGTGGACAGCAATATTTCTCTCTTTGCTTAATTTATTTAAAGGGTCTGCCGTGGTAACTTTGCTAAAACACTGTAATTGGAATCATTTGTTTTCATTTAAAAACCAAATATTACTTTATGTTCATGGGTCATATTTCTTCAGTGATAGAGTGGAAATGGTTACAGCTTTGTTCTATGATTGAAAGAATGAAAGACTGCATTTATTCTGGTTACTAAAAGATAAGTGAATCCATTCACAGCTTAATCAACAGCTGTAGACCTGTGAAATGCAGATCCCTTATTCTCATACCAAATATAATAGCAGATGCTTTAAAAAAAAAGATAGTAACTCTAACATAGGGATTTGAAGCTAGGATTTAATGAGAAATCAATTACATCTTAAAAAGCACGAACCTCTGATGAGTTGATAAATGTGTTGCTTTTAATAGCACCAGCAGTAGACTTTTATACCACCCTATAGTGCTTTGCAGCATTCTCTGGGCAGTTTATACATGAATATATTATTCCCAATTCTGGGTCCTCATTTTACTGATCTCAAAAGAATGGAAGGCTGAGTCAACCTAGAGCCAGTCAGGCTTGAAATCCTGACTATGAGCAGAATTAGCCTGCAATACTGCATTCTAATCACTCCAACACCAGGCCTCATTTAACCCACACTGCAGTAGAATATAAGAGTAATTTAAATTTAATTCACAACCAAACTATAAGAAAAGGCAGTATACTTTGACAAAGGTATGCAGGATTTCTCCAACTATAACTACTGATATAGATAGAAATGGTCTGGTTAATATATTAAATTAGTTAATGCAGAAAAAACACAGTTTGAAATACCATTAGCTTCTACTTTAAAGCTAGTCCTGGCAATGGATTTAATAAATAAAATAGGATAAGTACTGTGATACATTGATAAGTATTGTCGGGAAAAAGTATGTGTCAACTCACGAAGCTTTTCCAATCTGCTCCTGAGTTGCCATAGGCAGGGAGATGGAAATCACGCTTTGCAGCTGCACCAAGGAATTAACACCTCAGTCAAAACAAGACACAGCCTAACCACCCAAAGCCAAGACCATCTCCACAGAAACCCACAACAGCTGGAGCATTGCTGCTTTAGCAGGTGCAGGGATCCGCAACTCTTGTTTATTGGTAAGTAGATGAAGTAACTAAAAACAGGGGTAATGGCTGCGGCAGCCCTTATATAGTGACTGCCTGCCATCCCATTACCCAATCACTTTAAAGTATATTTCCCGCACTGGTAGCGGTGGGCTGCTACATGTCCGTGCCTGTGCAGACACAACACTCCTCACCATCCCACTGGAACTTTAATTATTTTTCAGCTGCAGTCATACTCTCTTAAGTATGCGGGTCTGCTGTTTCACATCAACCTTTGGTTTTCCTGGGTTCTGGATTGCTCACTCCGCTTATCTTTGTCAGAGTCATTGGAAGTCTCTCTCTCTGGATTTCTATCTGTGGGGCATTCATGACAGGTGTCACCTTGGGCGCTGAACTTGGCCAAGTCCCAGGTATGTCCCTGTCCTCATCCCCCTGGGATTTGGGGTCCTCCAAGTCACTCTTGGCCCATGGTTCGGGGTCTCACCGCAGCTGGTCGATGTGTCTCTGCCACACCTTACCATCTTTGAGTTCCACGCAATACAACCAGCAACCTGTGGCCGGGTACCCAAATAGGTTTTCCCTCATAGTTCCTCACGTACACCGTCCCTTTGTTGGAAACGTCTGACTTTGTTGTCCTCTCCTCGTTGACTGTCTGTTCTGTAGTCGGGGTGTATACCATCCAGGTGTGTTCTCAGCCTTCTCCCCATTAATAGCTTTGCCGGGCTCCTGCCTGTGGCCATGCATGGGGTGAGGTGTTGGGTTAGTAAGTATTTCTCTAGTTTTTCTTGGATATTTCCTTGCCCTATTCTTGTAAGAGCCTCCTTTGTTATGCGCACCATCCTCTCTGCTTGGCCATTACTGGCAGGGTGAAAGGAGGTGGTGAGTGCATGGAGGATCCCTCTGTTCACCAGAAATATCTCAAAAGTCCTTGCCATGAACTGTGGTCTGTTGTTGGGGACCAGCATGTCTGGCAGCCCATGGGTCACGAACAGTCTATGGACCACATTGGTGATGGCATCTATGTTCGTTGTGCTCATGACAGCCACCTCTAGCCACTTTGAACATGCATCGACAATGATTAAGAAGAATTTCCTGTAGACCGGCCCAGAGAAATTGATGTGTATCCTGGACCATGGGCTCCTAGGGATCTCCCATTCTTGTGGCGGAGTGACAGGGGGTGATGGTTTAATCTCTTGGCAGGGTTTTCAGCTGGCCACCCACTGTTCAATGTTTTTGTCCAGTGATGGCCACTACAGGTAACTGTGAGCTAAAGCCTTCATCCGGACGATCGCGGGGTGCAGCAAAGATTCCCTTAGCTTTGGGAGTATCACTATGTGACTCCTCCACAGTAGGCAACCTTTTTGTACAGACGGTTCATGTTGCCTCACCTTGAATGGCCTAAATTCTGTGCTTGATAGTTCCTTCGGCCACCCCCTCCACACCCACACCCAGTTTAGTACTTTTGACTTTCTGGCTACTTCGGTGGCTGTGACCAATCCACTTTGCAGTGTCTTTACTAGCAGTACTGTCGCTAGTGATGCTAGGTCTTCCACTTGTTTAGACCATGGGCATCTGCTAAACGCATCTGCGTGGCTTATGCTTGTGCCCAGACAGTGTATCTAACACAAGACAAATGACTTTTTCTTTCTTTCTTCAACCTTTAGCTGTGGAAACTATCCAGAAAATGATGAATACATTCTCATGGAGTTTTCCAGATTTGTAGGACTTTGTTCTGGATATTATCAAGAAATTGGAAAGTATTAAATGTTTTTGCTTAATATTTAAAATATTAAATAATGGTGGGTCTCAGTCCTGCCTTTGGCTATAGATGGCTATATATAGGTATGGGAGCATTCTCTGCAGTTATGCTGATACACGTTAACCTCTGATTTTTTGTGATACACAGTAAAAATAAATACTAATCCCTATGAAAGGTTTGCTAATCTTCCCATTAACACTCAAGGCACTGATTCATACTAAGCATGAGCCTTGACGCACCTATATCTGGATTTACTCCATCTTCAACCTGTAATCCACAATCAAAAATTGTGGGTAGGTAGTAGTAAAAAGTCTCCTTCGTTTGGAACAGCTCTATTTATTGCTAGAACAGTTAGCTATCTGCTCCCAGAGCACAAAACATTGGCCAGGAAGGTATTTTTCATCTTGTGGATGTTGTAAGTCTCTCTTCTTAGAGCAAAATGCCCTGAAGCTTTCAGACTTCTTTCAATGTTTGTTGTTTGTAGTAGAATAATCTACTGACAGTCATTACTACAGCAAATGCTTTTTTTCCATTATAAAGACTAAGCATGGTGCCTCTTCCTTCTACTTCGAACAGACAGTTTGACTGGTTATATGCCATCAAATCAGTATTAACTCTTGGTGACTACACAGATTTTTTTTTTTTGTGGTGGTTCATCCCTAATCTGTTCTTACTAGTCTTCCAACAATGTACTGTCTTCCATATATTCACCTTCCTGTTGTTCTCCTCATTTCTGGCCAGTCTTTTACAGTTATGTTTTTGGTGGGTTGAGCTATAGTTTCTTTTTGCGTGAAGACGGATACAAAGAATGAGTTAAGCAGTTCTGCTTTCTCTCTGTTGCCTGTTACTTCCTTGCCATCTTCTCTCTTTAGTGGACTGACTGTTTCTTTGATTTTTTTCTTGTTATTTATATGTTGGAAGAAACTTTTTTTTATGCAAGTCTTTGTTCGTGCTGAGCCTTTGCTATCCTGACTTTGTCTTTGAAGATTCTGGCTATCTGCTGATATTCTGCCTTAGTTGTATGTCCTTCTTTCCATTTTTTGTACTTGTCCTTTTTTTCTTTTAATTTGCCAAGAAATCTTTGTGTAGCCATACTGGTTTCTTCTTGGATTTCTTGTTTTTCTTTCTCAGTGGTATTGTGCTGGTCTGGGCTTCTATGATCATACTTTTCAGAGTTTTCCAAGATTCTTGAGTTGTTTTCCCCTTTTGGATTTTCATCCATGGAATCTTTCCCAAGTTCTCTCTGAGTTTATTGAAATCAGCTCTTTTAAAATCCAAGACTCTGGTGTCATTATGTTCTGTTGCTTGTGTTTGTGTTATGTTGAATTCTAGTATGACATGGTCACTCTCACCCAAGGTTCCTGCAGTTTCAACTCCCTCTATCACTTCTTCTCTGTTTGTAAGAATTAAGTCCAGTATGGCTGTCCCTCTAGTTTCACCCTCTAACTTTTGGACAACAAAGTTGTCAGCTAGGTTGGTTAGGAACTTATTTATCACTTGGTGCAGAATTAGTTTTCCAATTGATATCAGGATAATTGAAGTCTCCCATTACTATTGTTGTGTGTTTCCTTCATATGTTTGTTAGTTGGCTGGCAAAAAGGACATCTATTTTTTCTGCTTGATTGGGTGGCCTATAATATAGACCTATGGCCATGTCATTCTTTTTTTTCTTTTATATTGACCCATATGCATTCTAGGAGGTTTTCATCTTGGGTTTCATGCATTTCTGTAGCAATATAGTGGTCCTTTACATACAGTGCAACTCCACCTCCTCTTTTATGGGGTCTGGTTTTTTTGAATAGTTTGTATCCTTCTACCAGTAGGTTCCAGTCATAGGTTTCATCCCACCAAATTTCTGTTATTCCAACTATATCATATTTACCTTCATGTATTCATAGTTCGAGTTTACCCTGCTTGTTCCCCCGTCTTTGTGCATTTGTATATAGGCACTTGAGATCTTTATGTCTGACACTGTGTTTGCTGTCTACATAACCTGTGTTGTGCCTGTCTGTCTCTACTTTCTTGCCACCTGTTTGATTAGTGCACATGGTATGGCACTCACTATTAAATTCTTGGTTTTGGTTGACAGCAAGGATGATAATCTTACCTGCACAAACATCTATTTTGCATGCACTGGTATCCGTATTAGTTTTAGGTTGTTGGGGACAGAGATGTTCTGAATCCATTAATTCGATGTCCCCACTGTTCAGTTTAAATGTTTATCCAGGAAATCTGTGAATGTAATGCCAAGTAACTCAGTCCCTTTCTTTGATGGATGCAAACCATCTCTTTTGTACAGTTTTTCATTGGACCAGCTGCAGACATCATGACTAATAAAACCAAAGCCTTCCCTTTTACACCACTCCTTTAGCCACACATTAAACTCTGCTACACTCTGGCCTCTCCCTTTTTGTTCCTTGTATACTGGTAAAACCTCTGAAAAGATAAGCCTACAGTCCATATTATTAAGTTCATACCCCAAGCTCTGGAAGTCTTTCTGAACAGAAAGCACATCCTTCTGGGACAGGTCATTTGTACCAAGATGTGTAATAGCATCAACATCACAGCCCTTGCTGGCATTCTTGACTATCTTAAGAATACGCTTCTTGTCTCTGCTGGCAGTAGCACCTGGTAGACACCTGACCTTTTTCAAAACCTCCGTATCCTTTCCTAAATTTACATCCCTTAGAATTGAGTCCCCAACCAGAAGGCAGCTTCTCTTTCTGGATACCTTGCTCTTCTTGTGTGACTGGTGCATAATACCTGATTCACACTTTCTCCTTTCCAAAGTAAATTCTTCTAGGACCATGATCCCCAGCTTGAGTTAACATTATCACAACTACCTTGACCTGTGCAGATATAATGACTAGAAAGATATAGAAATTTAGACAAAGGTATGTAATTGAATTAGAAAGGAATGAGATAATTATAAAATAAGGCTGTGTAAGGGAAAAGAAGAATTATTGAAAAATTGATAAAATAGTGATAAGATATGAAATTGAATACAAAGATGAATATGTAATATGTAATTGAGATTATGTCTGTATGGAGATGTGATAACCTGGAATCATGCTGCTCTCAAAAAAATATGTTTTATTGCTATTATGTTTTGTAAAAACCCAATAAAACTTTTACTAAAAAAAAATGGAACCTAAAATGGAAATATTAATATATGTGTGGTGAATGCTAATGGAACCATGATTTCCTGGACCTAATTACTAGTGATTGTCTTTTAATTTAGTAGATTTTGATAGGAACCTGTGTGAAGAAACTACAGCAGCTTTGGGAAGAGTTTTCCACACTACTGAAAACTATACAACAATGAACTTGATTCCACATTTCCTGCTGATCACTACAGATGCTACACAGGCTGATCACCATTTCAGCTACAAGATTGGCATCACTGCACTGCCATTGACTGACTGACTTTGTCCTAGGACTGATGCCATATGAGCTTAATGGAACAGTAGGATGGTGAACATTTGGGTATTGATTTGTATGCATGTATATTTGTATGCTTTCATTTATTATGTGTATTTACAAATTAACAGAGTCAGAAGGAACCTTCTAGTCCAGCCCCTTGCCCAAGCAGGAGACCCTACACCATTTCTGACAAATGGCAGTCCAGTCTCTTCTTGAAAGCTTCCAGTGATGAAGTTCCCACAACTTCCGAAGGCAACTTCTGTTCCATGGGTTGATTGTTCTCACTGTCAGAAAGTTTCTCCTTATTTCCAGGTTGAATCTCTCCTTGTTCAGTTTCCATCCATTGTTCCTTGTCTGGCCTACAGGTGCTTTAGAAAATAGCTTGACCGCTTCCTCCCTGTGGCAGCCCCTCAAATACTGGAAATATTATGTATCCCCATGTCCTTCTCTTCACTAGAGTAGCCATGCCCATTTCCTGCAACCATTCATATGTTTTAGTCTCCAGTCTTCTAATCATCCTGGTTGCTCTTCTCTGGCTAACTACACCTTACAGAAACCCATCTAGTGAACCTTTGGGAAATACTTGGAGAAGACCAGGCATAGCAGATTGTGTGGATAGTAACTTATGGGGATAACTGAACTTGTGTATATATATTTTTTTTCTACAAAAGGATTTCTTGCTCCGTAGCTCAGAGGGACTGAATAGCATGGAATATGCTAAGCAGGATGCCAATATTACAGCTATATCACCTATTGACTTTGAAGGCTAATTTTTTGTCCTCTACCTTGCAGTACATTTAGAGCTAGTGAATTTCTGAGTGTGTATATATCACCTATGGAAGTGGGCATTCCATAACCCTTATGCCCCCTTTTTTTCACTTTCTGCCAATTAGACAGGACTATAGCGGGAGGGGAGCCAGCCAATTTCACCACAGAACCATTGAAAGTAGAACTGGGGAAATCATAGCGAGACACTCAAGTTCGTTGTAGTCCTGAGAATGGAAGGGCCACCAATTCTAGGACTCACATGGCTATGGAAATGGAATCCAAAAATAAACTGGAAGAGAGGAACCATACATTTCCATAAACATGTTCAGCGTTTGTGAACATCCTGGATGCGGGTAGGGAAGAAAGAAAAGAGACTAGAGAACCAGCCATGGCTGGCCAGCCTGCTGAACCCATTAACATCCTCAAAGAATACCAGGATTTGACCGAAGTATTTAGCGAGGAGGCTTCTGATGGACTCCCACCTCATCACGCCATGGACTTTGCCATTGAGATCCTGCTGAGTAGAGGGCGGAGCTGATGCCACAGCAATACCATGGATTTCCTTGGAGCTCCTAGGAAACCCATCAAAATCTCGACATCCAGTTGTCCATTGGATCTAAATCGCCTCATGGGGGTGATCATCAAGGAGAGAACACTCTGCTAATCCCAGGGATTGTATTGACTGAAAATATGTATATAGAGTTCACAGAGCCAGAGGGAAGAAGAAGAAAAAAGAAAAAAGAAGGGAAAATTCTTTTACTGCAGATATTTATTTCCCTTTGAATTTCAAGAGCTAGACTGTTTAAAAACAACCAATTCCAGACTTACACTCTCCATCTCGATTTAAAATTTAAATTGACCAGTTTATAGTAGCAAAGTTATTTGTAGCAGTTAGTTCATCTCTTTATTTACAAATTGTCAAGGTTCTATATCTGCAGCTTGCAGCTCCTAACTTCCACTTTTATCTTCTGCCACTAGATGGCAATCTAGCTCTGCTATTCTCTCTTCCTCTTATCCTTTCTCTTTTAGACAATATATTCCACTTCTGTCTAGGTTTTTTTAAAAAAACACAAAAATAACAACGAAGTAAAGAAAGTCCTGTAGAATTCAAAACTCCTCTACAATCCAATATATATTTAAGGTATCCAGTCCAGGTTTTTGTGTGTGTGTGTGTGTGTGTGTGTGTGAGTTATTTATACTCTCTTCTAAAAGTTTCTAAAAGTTTTTCCAGCCTGACTTCCTGTTCCAAAGACAGCTCTAGAAGTTCTTCTTGCCGCTTTGTTGAGGAGGTGGAAAAAAGAAAGCAAATCCACTTCCTTTTTGGAGTCCCACTTTCACCAGCTACTTCCCAGGGGACTCTTCACTCCGCTGCCAATAAAAATTGATTTGTTGGAATCTCTCACCCAGATCAATCACACTTGACAGTCTTCCTTCCTTCCTTCCTTCTCTGGCTGCCCCAGCTTCGGTCTGGCACATCGTGGCTGTCGTTTTCAAGCCGTCGGTTTTGAGAGCCTTCTTTGGGTCAATCAGGAAGTTTGCGGGCTCCATGAGATCCACAGAGTGTGCTCTCCTCCTTCATCATCCCAGTACAACAACTGGTTGTAGCCCAGAGGAACTGAGGTGGGGCCAAATCCATCTGCCGGTCCAAACGGACTGTCCCATCAGCTGGATTTGGTGCAGTCCCCTGGAGCTCCCAAGAGATGCATCGTCTTGCCACAGCGCTAGCCATCCCCTCCTAGGGGACCCTTTACCATAGCTAACTGCCACCCACAATGGCCCCCTCCCATAGTTCCTGGCTCAGACCAAGTCACCTGGCTGTAAGCACCTGGGGTGGTTGGCTGAGCCATCTCCACCGCTACTCTGGGTGAAGTCGGTTGAGCTTTCTTGTGAGCTGATGGCCCCACCTCAGTTCCACTGGGCTGCAACCAGTTGTTGTACTGGGAGTCATGTGTTGACACAGGAGGAAGTTCACCAGGTGGTGATGCCAGTTGTCAGTTGTCATCTGTTGAGTGACTCCTTTGTGGTCCTTTGTTCGGCCTGACCGTTGGTCGCAGGGTGAAATAGAGTGGACGTTACGTGTCGAATCATGTTGGCATTGAGGAATCTGCAACTCTTCTGCTGTGAATTGAGCCCCATTGTTGGACACAATTACATCTGGCAGACTATGTGTGGCAAACAGCCACTGCAACTCTTGGATGACCTCGGTCTTTGTCATCAATGAGACTAGTACCACTTCCAACGACTTGGAATAATTGTTCACTACTATCAAAAACATCTGCCCCTGGAAGGGGCCCGCAAAGTCAATGTGCACACGAGACCATGGGGCTTGCGTGCTCTTCCAGCGGTGTACTGATGCTTGTGGCATCTCTAGTTGCGTTTCTTGGCAGGCCTGGCAACTCAATTACTTGATTCTCAATGTCTTTGTCCAGGCATGGCCAACACACGTAGCTCCTGGCTAGAGTCTTCATCTGAACAATTCCTGGGTGGCCCTTGTGTAGGGAATCCAACACCCTGGAGCAAAGACTGGGTGGAATGATGACCCTGCTACCTCACAGCACACATCCTTTGTGGGCCGACAGTTCATTTTTTTGAACTACCAAAAACCCAGAGATAGGAACTAATTTACAAAATTCTCCAAACACGAACGGAGATGTTCACCAGTTGGGTTTCAGAGCTTCTTTGCTGTCTGCAAAGAACACTTTTCCAAACCTGGCTTTTATCCTCTTGAGGGAAGGCCATTACCTTGCTGCCTTACTCTCGAGTCGCCTGTGCTGCTGTAATTGTTCTTTCCTCCAAGTAATCCTTTGTGCACACGCACTTGGCACAGGCTCCTCGGGAACCTCCTTGTCACTGCTGCCAGCCCCCACAATCTCTGAAGGCAGCAGTCCACTCCCTGATGGTCCTGGCCCCCCATCAGAGGCATTGCTCTCCTCAGCCATCTGCACCTGCTGCTGGCTAACCACAACAAGTACAGATCCAGACTCACCTGCCCTGGATCTCCTAAGCGCTACCCCCAAGATGCCTCATGCTCCACTTCCCACGCCTTGGGTCGCAACAGGCCTTTTCTCACTCTCATTCCAGACCTTAGGCCTGATTTCCACCCACCGCTTAACCTTTTGGGGACAAAATGACTGCATTTGGATTGCTACAGCGTGGCCCGTACACAATAGCCTGCGCTCCTTCCACAACGTGAGGTCTGGAGAGCTTCTGAAGTTAAGTGCGGGTCATGATAGTCATATGGGGAGGAGGCCCAAGCTCTTCTGGTGAGGTGGGATGGGGAAGAGAAGCGGGATTCTATAGAGATTCTATGGTGGATCATAGATGTGAAGGATCATAGGGCTACTGCAAGCCATCATAATTTTGAAATGGGATCATAAGTACCTTTGGGCGGTGGGGTCTGCCATAGCTTCAATTGTTCATGAAATGGCTTGTAATACCTCGAGGATTACCTATATGATGTACAATAATCCCTAAATTTCTGTTGTTTTCAAAAATTAACAAGAAACTTACGCTCCACATTCAACTTTCCTATCCATGTTGTACTAAGCTATATTGTCTTATAATCTTTTCTGTCTTACAGAAAACCAACCATTCTTTTTTTACAACAAAGATACAAATTAGACCAAGCTCTTTAAGAGACCACCTGGACATTGAAGGTTTTGGCAAGTGAGTCTGGAATAGTTTTGATTCAGCCACATGGAAGTAATTATTTCATTCCTCTTGCAGAGCACAAGTCAGATCTGCAAATATGCTATAGTTCAGGGTGCCTGCAGGGACCTCAGATTTTCCCAAAATGACAAAACATGACACCTTGATGCAAGTTGTGTCCATTCAGTACTATGTGTGATGTTGTGGTTCAAGTATTAAAGAAATGGGTTTTGCAGCACCACATCATAATATACATGTTCTCATTTGTCATCCTTTACTCCCTTAAGAGATGCTCAGAATGAGCTTTTTAATTGTAAATTAAAATTCTAACAGATAATGTTCTGGCTTTACAAACATTAACCCAAAATATAATATTTTATTGCACTAATATCAACTTTCTTAACCCCAAAACCTGAATGGAGTGGGATAATACTTAGTAAATGTGGAGTTTGTTTTTGCTCATATTTAACATTTAAAGATCAAGATTGATGGCCACAGAATATAATCTCTCTCTCTCTCTTTTGGCTAGCATCGGTTTATTATTTATAGAAAACTGGGTTTTGAATGAGGGCCAAGTATATTGGTAACATTCACCTAATCATGCCAGTTCTGCAATCATATATGTCGATTTCCTCCCCAGAGATTTATAATGGCTTCACAGCATCACCTCGCCATCACTGAAGTGATATAAAGCCTGTTTTACTGCTATTGTGTTGGCACAACAATGGCTAGATGTCTCTAAAAGATGTAAGTTGTTAGTGGGAAGATAGCGCTCACTGTCATGAAGTTTTACTGTCTGCTGTTTTCCTGTCTGGTGGCCATGTGACTGGGTGGCCATGGCTTGGTGGTCATGTGACTGGCTGGGCGTGGCCAGCTCAACATCACTCACATCAAGGGGTGCTTCTCCTCGCCTGGCCTCTCGTGACTGTGGGGATGTTACAACAGTCGTAAATTTGAAAAACGGTCATAAGTCACTTTTTTCGGTGCTATTGTAACTTGAATGGTCACTAAATGAACTGTTGTAAGTCAAGGATTTAGCAGACAGGTCATTTAAGCTCTCCAGAAAGAGCACACCCAGGAGAAGCAATCCTTAGATCCATTTGCACCACTTAAAGACACCAGCTGGTCTCACTCACCTCACAAGATATCCTAAGGAAAGCATCCACGTTTAAGGAAAGATCACATGCCCCCCAGAAAGGCAGTAAAAAAAATCAGTACCAAGCTTGCATCCTGCCTCTAGGAAGTACACCCCAAAAGGACAGTGCCAGGAACCACTAAAGCAGTGAAGGAAGATTCCCCCTCCCCAAATAGAAAAAGAAACCATGAGGCAGAAAAAAATTCAAACACAATACAAATAATTAAATCTAGTAGCTGTTGCTTATTAAACCAATTACCAGAACAAATAGACACAGGAATTAGCCAGATTTCTCAACCCAGTTTCTTTTCAGGAACAGAGATTAACCTTGTTCCTTCCAAACAAAGCTGAATAAGGAAAATTATCCCATCAATAAACACAGGATTAAACGTCACCAAGCACAGAATTAAACTTCACCAAAAACAAGTTTTAACCAAAACTCAGAAATGGTATGTAAACTCACATTTGAATGTCAATCTTTCTAGCTAGCCAAGAAGCCTTGCTGAATGTCACTTATCTTGGTTTCTTGTCATTAAAAGCTTCTTTCCAGCAGCTATGCTTCATTATTCAATTATTTCTTCAAAGTGCTAACTCCAACAGGGGAGTATTTTCTCCCAACAGCAGTGTAAAAAGCTTAAAACAACCCTTCCCCTTTAATAAAGTCAAGCTGTGAGGTTTCCAAGTGAAATGGCTACACATATGTGAATTGCAGGCTCCACACAAGCAAAGTACCAGCAAAGGAAAGAAAAATAACTCCAGAGACGTTCCTGAGACAGGAAGTCTAATCCTGCCAAGAATGTAATAAGGGTTAACAGAGAGGCAGTTTCTGTAAGCAACACCAGAATGTTTCCTTCCTGCCTTCCTTACAGGATTGGGCCAGTAAAGTGGAAAAAAACAAAAGGAGATTTCTTCTAACAATCTGTTCTCCGAACTGCTTAGAAAGTTAACAACTGTATCTAGCAAATAGGTGAGAATCGGTAGAATCCCACCCCTGCTCATAGATGAACTGGACATTGGGAGGGGCCTCAAAATGCGTGGTTTAACCTAATGCTCCAGCACACAAAATTCAGATTCAGCCTACACTCCCTCTGTTATGACTATATTCTAATAAAAGTTCCTTTTGAAATGTCTTTCATTTCAATTGTTCTGCTTTCTTGAGCAGGCTGGCAAGGCAGGAACTTATATGTACCCTCTTGGAGTTTGAATATTTCTGTTTTCTTTTCAGTGACTGTTTGGAGAAGTGAAAATAGACTTCTTTACAGGTAAGGAACAGTTGTCTGGTTTTTTTAAGGCAAAAATATTGGTTTCTACAGTTATTTCAACAGGCTGATAAATGGATTTATTCAGGTGTCAGTTTCAAGTTCAGTGAAAGAAGAATTCAGTGGAACAAACTCTTATTAACTTATCTGAAAGTTAATTCAAGAATACTTTAGAATAATTTCATTTTTAACATTAAAATCTGTACAAGCCTTCATTGTGTAAGCTTTAAACCATATAGGGAATTTGGACGGTAATACTGTGTATAAATAAACTATGTAACGACTGATCCAAATCGAGGTAACTGAGAACAAGAATAACAATGGCTTTAACATTTATGTATCTGCAATTAAAGTATAATTTTGGTCAGAATTAATTATATCAATGTAGTAAATGAATGGCAGTGATATGGCATTGGTGTGCTATTAATGTGATATGGTTAAGGTATACAGTACATATAAGTATCATATTTCTCATTCCACAGGAATGTTCAACTTCATCAACTTTAAAATTTATGGTCTTCAACTCCCAGAATTCCTCTGTCAGCATACTTAAAGTTGCTGAGATTAAACACCACTGCTCTACAGGATTCTTCTAGTAATTGGTAGCCTTTCCATTTTCTGCTGAATCCTGAGAGTAGATATCAGGAATAAATTATTCCATAATGCTCTTTCAAAATTACTTTTATCTATACAACAACTGCTTCTCACGGGGGCCAATAAAAGCTTCTGCTGCGATGTTGGTCCGCTCTTCTTCAAACTGCAACAAGTTGAAGTTTATAGCCCCGTGTCCTTTCCAGAGTCCCAATTAACAGAACAGAATAACAGAATTGGAATGGACCTTGGAGATCTTCTAGCCCAACACCCTCCACAAGCAGGAGACCCTAAAGGTTAGTGATGGCGAACCTTTTTGTTGTGGTGTGCTGAAAGCGCGGGTGCTCATGTGCCGGCACCCACAATGAAATGCGCCTGCCCCCAGCGCATGCAAGCATAACACTCCGTCCCACCCTCTTACCTGCACTGCGCATGCGCACACCTCCCAGCTGATTTTGCGCCCATTGGAGTCCGTTTTCGCCATCCTGGAGGCTCGAAGGAAGCCTCTGCAGCCTTGGGAAGCTGAAAAATGGGCCTGCTGGAAATATCGGAAATGCCTTGGGAGGCTGAAAACAGGCCCATTTCAAGCACTTCCGATATTTCTGGAAGGACCATTTTTCGGCCTTTGTACACACATGACTGCATCCCATTGTATAACACCAATGCAATTATTAAATTTGCAGATGACATAGCAGTGGTGGGGCTCATAAATAAGAACAATGAATCTGCTTATAGAAAGGAAGTACAAGGGCTGACACTGTGGTGTAAAGCAGGGGTCTCCAACCTTGACAACTTTAAGCCTGGAGGACTTCAACTCCCAGAATGTCCCAGCCAGCTGGCTGGGGTATTCTAGGAGTTGAAGTCCTCCAGGCTTAAAGTTGCCAAGGTTGGAGACCCCTGGTGTAAAGAAAATAATCTTATGCTAAACACCAAAAAAACTAAAGAACTTATAATTGACTTCAGGAGGAAGAGAAATGTATATTTACCATTGTATATAAACGGTGAGGAGGTGGAGTGGTCGGTAGTTTTAAATTTCTGGGCACTTATATCTTAGAGGACCTCTCGTGAACTATGAATGCTAACATGCTTGTAAAGAAGACACAGAAGAGGCTGTACTTCCTGAGAACGCTCCAGAAGATAAATCGATCTCAGTATCTACTTCTGTCCTAACTACCGCAGCACCATTGAGAGTGTCCTGACATACGGCATTCTTGCATGGTATGGGAGAAGCTCTGTAGTGGACAAAAAAGCTCTACAGAGAATCATTAAAACTGCCCAGAATATCATTGGGCTCCAGCTACCAGCCCTGGGTGACATCTTCGCATCTCCTTGTTTGACGAAGTTGCACAACATTCTCAGAGACTCTTCCCATCCTGCTTACAATCTTTATGAACCGTTGCCTTCTGGCAGAAGATACAGAACAATTACAACTCGGACCACACGTTTTCTGAACAGTTTTTATCCCAGAGCTATAATTTCACTTAACAATGAACTTAAGGACCACCATCAATGAGCTGTTGGACAGTACTACTTGGTCTGTTGTGTGGATGCTTGTGTGTTTTTAGGAGGCAGGGAATTTTGGCGGGTGGGGAGGTGTTTGGGGATTGTCATGTGTGTGTGCATGTTGAGCCTGGTCTTTGGGTGTTATGTGAATTTTGTTGTATGTATACTGTGTATATACGTACAACGACAATAAAGAATTCAATTCAAATTCAATTCAAATTCAATTCAACCAATACTTCATGTGATCTTGATTCTATCTGTCAGTTCGGCCATCTTTGGTGTGGCACCTTGCTGGCATCCTGACATCAACGCCTAGGGGGAGGGAGGCACGGGACACAAATGGGCAATTAACATATAGGGAGATGTGAGGGGAAATGGGGGTGGGGGATGACATCTTGTCAAAGACCAGGGAAGCACGGAACCAATTTGTACCAGTACCCAAGGCCACATACTCTTGAGAATGAAATGTGGGTTGCTCAAACATCTCAGCAATTCTCAAAACACCTGGCTGAAGATGAACTGGTCACGGGGGGAAGAGCTGGGACAAGGGGAAAATTTTGTAACCTAATTTATATTCCTTGCACAACCCTTTTCACTAATTCGGTGACACTGAGGGCCCAGTTAAACTTCCAACTGACTTTCAGAAAGCGTGCCAACGACTAGATGGCTACAAGGAATATAAATCCTTCCATCCTCCACAATTCAGGCAGAACTGAATAAGCTTCTTATATGAAATGCCTTTGAAATGAAAAAAAAAAAAAGAACCCTTGGGATTTCCGGAAGAGAAGACTGCAATTCTCAATAGGAGCAATTGGAGGGCTGGGTTTTTCATCTTAGTATGTATTCATATATTACTATATACTATTGTATGTAAAGAAGTTTCTTCTATAAATGAGTCCTCCTGAATTATTTACTCGTGTGCTGGTTGGATTGCCGCAAACTCTAACTATAAATACATTAAATTGGTTGCAAAGATACATAGAATCTTATAGCATTATATACATCTATATGTAGACCTGCTTGGCAAGGGGAGGATTATTATTGCTGCAATATACTTATTATTCAACTGGGGTGACAATATATGAATATGTGTTTTAAACATTTTGTATAATTTTGTTTTGTTTTTGCAAAATTTCTTTTTTTTCTTTTTTGGGAGGTGGTATTTTAACTTTCTGTGTAAAATAAAAAAAAATATTATGAGGAAGAGTCACAATCTGGATTGGTTTCGCCACACCCTATCATTCAGTTACTAAGCCAAAATTTCAAAAATACTTTTCGCCAAACCAGCCACCTCCCTGTTGCGTAGCGCTCACATTGGTATGCTTTTCCACTTTATGACTTAATTTAGATATATCTGTTCTTCTTCTTTTTCATCTTGATTAAAGCATGCCACTTTTTAAAAATACCGCTTAGTAAATTATGTCAATTATACAATTATTTTAGATGCATATATTCTGGAAAGCTGGATTCTAAAATAGGGAGAATGCTGGAAAATGCAACGGGTATAAATGAATACGTTCTATGCAGTTATTTTGGTATTTCTGAAACAGACTGTGTCATGAAAGATAGCTATTCCCATGGCAACGGTAGGTGACTCATAATAGTTATGAAGAAACCCAGTAAGTGGCTCATCTTGGTTATTGGCTACATACATTTTAGTTTTCTTTTCTTTTTTATTCTCAGAAGGTGGAGGTTCAATATAAGTGAACCAGAATCACTTAGAACACAAATGAATATCACATTCTTCCTTTCAGAAAAATAGCATGTTTCTATGTAGAAAAGAGTGACGGAGTACAACATGGAGTTTTGTTTATAACTTTCTTTATAAAGATTATCAAAAGATGTCTTTGTTCCTGAAAGTGGAAAGATAAGGTAGAAACGTAGCACTCAAAAAGACTAGCCATGTATATGCGGAATATATTATCTATTTGTGCATAAGGACAGTTCTGAATCAAATTAATATTAGCAAATGTAGTAAATGCACTTAAAAAGTGAAGGGATCCATAAATGGATGAGTTTGTATTCAGGAATGAGAAAAAAAAGTTATATAAATTCATTTTAATGATGAAGAGGTATGTTTTTCTGAAAAAGAGTAAGAATACATTTTTGAAAATCCCGAAAGAAGGACTCCAACTTCCATTAGCATCAGTCAACATGGCTACTAGCCAGGAAGTTATAATTTAAAATATCTGGTTTGCACAACATTTCTTTCTTGCTTCAGCCCTTCCAACCAGCTCCCTGTTTTCTTCTGATACAATAAACAGGTGGTTCTCAACTTATAATAGTTCATTTAGTGACCTTTAAAGTTACAATTGGCAATGAAAAAAGTGAGTTATGACCATTTCTTACACTTATGACCATTGCTGCATCCCTAAGCTCACATCATCAAAATTAAGATGCTTGGCAAATGACTCATGTTTATAATGGTTCCCGGGGTCATGTGATCACCTTTTATGACCTGACAAACAAAGTCAATGGGGAAGCCAGATTCACCACGTCATTAACAACTGAGGTGTTTCACTTAACAACTATGCCAAGTAGTTTGTAAAATGAGTCAAAATTAACTTAACAAACATCTCACTTAGCAACATAATGTTTGGGCTCAACTGTGGTGGTAAGTCAAGGACCACTTGTACTTCTCAGATATTGTTAGTTTCTGAATCAATAGCTTTATAATCTACCTTTTTTTATCCTGAAACTCAAAGTAGCATAAATAATATTTATAATAATATTTCCACATAATTTCTCATAATAAAGAATTCTATTCTATTCTATTCTATTCTATTCTATTCTATTCTATTCTATTCTATTCTATTCTATTCTATTCTATTCTATTCCTATTCCATTCTATTCTATTCCTATTCCATTCCTATTCCAATCCTTTCCTATTCCAATCCACCGAACAAAGCCAGACCTTAAACCAAAGAGCCTTCTTCAGCTGCACTCACATCAAATCCCATCAAATGATAAATGGATATATATGACACATCTCATTAATAAAGCAAGTTATTCCATTTGCATTACAACTGGACAAAAAATACAGATACCAATTGCCTAATGAAATGCAGGGGTGGGATTCTACCGGTTCTGTCCACCTCTGTAGAACCGGTTGCTCCGAAGAGCAGCAGACATAGAACCAGTTCTATGTCTGCTGCTGTTGTGGCCAACCCGCCCGCCCGGGCTCTTACCTGACCTTTATTTTCTGCTTTTTCAACCGCAGCTGGTTTGCGCGACACAGCTGCGGTGGAAAAAGCAAGAAAAAAGGGCTTTTCCAACCGCTGTGCACTTGCACCTAGCACTGCTCAGCCATCCGGGAAGCTCAGCAGGTTGTAAATTGCACTCATGCGACTCACGCATGCGTGCGCAACACTCATAGTCAGAACCGGCAGTTATACCAGTCGGATCCCATCCCTGATGAAATGTAACTTTTCATTATAATTTTCAAGGCCTAGGCTGAGCTTTACCGCCAGCATTAAATTAATTTTTTAAAACTTTTGCCTTACCACCCGACAAAAATATTTTAAAAGTTTAATAATAGATAATAATAATTAATAATAGATTAACAATGTTGAATCTCATTTATATGTACACTTCCAAAGATTTTTTTTCTTTGGAGAAAAAAGTATACCTACGGAGTTAGTGCATCACAAGTTCAAATAGAAATTATAGCGCAACAAGATGTGATGCACATCCTCTATGCTCCAATAGTGTTCCAATATCTGAGGGCTGCCACAAAGAAGAGGGGATCAACCTATTTTCCAAAGCATCAGAAGGCAAGTCAAGAGACAATGCATGGGAACTGATCAAGGAAAGAAGCAACACAGAACTAAGGAAAAAATTCCTAACAGTGAGAACAACTAACCAGTGGAACGGATCGCTTCTAGATGTTGTAGATGCTCCATCACTGGAGGTTTTTAAGAAGAGACTGGACAGCCACTTGTCTGGAATTGTAAAGTATCTCCTGCTTGAGCAGGGAGACCTCCAAGGTCCCTTTCAACTCTGTTATTCTGATTCTGATTTTTATGTTACTTCCAAGTCTAGGTCATAGTGGTCATATGTCACCAGTGGTTTCTCCTCAAAGCATTACCTGGGTCTAACTCTATCTCAGGGCTGTCAAACTCACGGCCCGTGGGCCGGATGCATTACATGCTGGCCACGTCCATGCCCAGTTTAGCAAAGAGGAAAAAAGTCCCAATACGTTACGCGACAAAGTGTTACATGACAAAGCCACGATAAAGCGAGTTTGATACCCCTGGATTATCTGACTGACACCCTATTATTCCCGTGGTCATTTTTTATTTGGTCTCCTGTAGTACAAACACAAAAAAACTGGATGCGTTCTCAAGGTTTGGGCTGTTAGCTGGAGTTCATGAAGTTGCTGACTGGTGGCCAACTGGTTTTTATTTCATTTATAGGGTATCAAATTGTTTAGTGTTCTTTGCATTTTTTGGTCTCAAATGCTGTTAACTGTCCTGAGCCACTATGATGAGAAGGCTGCCCATAAATATCAACAATATTCAATTAAAAAATAAATTTGCATATGAAATAAATTTGCATTGAATTGAATAAAATACAATTATATTTATTGTAAAATGTAACAGTTTATTTAGGGGCAGTTTCTAAACTAGTACAAGTTAATTTCAAATATTCATATCTATATAGTTTTCCTATAGTAGCTCCCTTCTGTTTAACTCCATTTTTATTAGTATATCAAGTAACTCCTTCCCTTCATCAAATACTTCCTGTATGCACATTAACACACTTTATATCACATTCATGCTAGAAGATTCCCTTTCCTCAGATTTGTGTCAAGGGGCAGAGATTAGAGAAACCTTAATAAATAATACTGCTCAGTAATTAATAATGTGCAGATAATTTTAATAGCTATCACATTCTAATAAACATTCCAATAAATGTGGTAATTATATACCTCTGCTACTGATAAATGAATTTTATTGTCTTGTGTAAGTTTCATAATGGCTTCATATACTGAAATTCAGTTAAATTAATATTAACTTACAATGTGACAAAATATGATTTTGGAGGATTGAAAGATACGTTTTCAGTTCCAGGGTGCATGAACAATGAAGCCCTAATTTTACATAATTTTACATAGAATTTTTTAAATTTTATGATGGCTCAAGATGGCCGTTCAGGCCATAAAAGCAGAAGATGACAAGCTCTGCAGTTTTTATGGATTGGGTTAGAATTTAAAAACTACTTTTTGCATGACAAGATCAAACATCTCTGTGCAGCAGGGTTTTTCCCCTGCCATGTTTCATATTCAAATAATGAGGGCTCAATGCTTCATTTGAACTACTGGTTTACGTGACAAGCATCAATACTCACAAAAAAAGGTATCTTCTCATAATTTGATTTAGGTTTATAGAAACATGGGAAGTGTCAGGGCTGCCTCTGTTCACTTCCTAGGAAAGAAAAATCCTTGGCTCCATAGATTTAGGGAAAAGTACTTTTACTTGGAACAAACGGAAAGCAAACGATTTCAAGCAAGCTATAGAGGAAAAAGCACGAGCGGATCAACTTCAAACACAGTATACAGCCCAACATCCTTGTCGCTAGGCAACCACATGCCAGAGCCAATGGACATGGCGTTGGAGATGACAGCCATTGCAAAGCTGTAATGTAATCTTCTCCCTATGCCCTCCCACCTATTCTATGGCAGCAAGCAGTGGGCTGGCTGGCAAGAATTTTCCATGTAAATAGTCCACCGATTCATTCAATAGTTCATAAGCAGCACAACAAGTTGTCTAAGAATACCACTCACTAAATTAATGAAAAGTTAACAATGAAAAAGTAACAGTATGAATGCAGGCTTTGACAAGTTTCAGATATAGCTGTGCCTGGGAGCCCTATGGTCAGAAAATCAACATACAAAACAAAACATTATTTCCAAAGCACAAAAATTCTCCTTGTTTGTGGACTTTTGTTAATTATTTATTGAGTCGTAGAATGAAAAGGTTGGAAGGAGTTGGTGATCATTTACTCCAGCACCCCACTCATGCAGGAATTCATTGTTAAAACATCTCTAATCTACGCACATAATTTAATTATCAGGCTAGGATATGTGATAGAGATGTTCTCGGTCAGTTTCACTTCCTCCATTTCCAAAGATACAAAATACCTAGTTGTGTCTGTTAAAAAAAATGCATATACTTAGTAAGGACTTATCAATAAAATTCCTACAGATCTGCAATACTCACCTGCCATGGGTTCAGAGATGGGTTGCTACCAGTTCACACCAGTTCTCCCAAACCAGATATTAATTTTCTAAGCAGTTCAGAGAACTGGTTGTTGGAAGAAATATTCTCCCACTTTATAGGGCTAATCCTGCAAGGGAGGCAGGAAGGAAACATTCTGGTATGCCTGTATTTCTAGCCTAATCCTTATCTTAATTGTCCTGCTGCTTTAAGTGTTTTCGGAAACTGCATCTGGGTTAAGCTTGTAAGACAATGGTTCTTGGCAGTACGCCCAGACTTTCTCTCTGTAGACTGAGCTTCTCGGGAGCTTCCCACCACCACCATCCGGAGTTTTTTGTGGTACTTTTATTCGTGGGGCTTGACTTTCTTAAAGTGTTAAACGGTTGTTTTAAGCTTTTTGGAGTATATTTCCAACATGGCTGGAACAGCTATTTACAGGAGGGTTGGCATAGCCATAGAAGAAATGGCTGAGAGGAAGGATGCAAGCTTGGCATTCTGATTTTTTTACTGCCTTTCTGGGGGCATGTGATCTTTCCTTAAATCCGGATGATTACCTAAGGATATCTTGTGAGGTAAGTGAGACAAGCTGATACCTTTAAATGGTGCAAATGGATCTAATGATTGCTTCTCCTGGGTGGGAAATTATACTTTGTCAGTTTACTGAGCACAGGAGTCTCTTGTCTATGGGGATTCTTCAGTCATCCAGGTCATGGTTGTCCCAAAGGTGCTGTATTCAAGAGGCAACTGGATTTCCTTGGTTTCCAGAAAGTCCAGCTGCCTCTTGGAAAAGCACCTTTGGGACAGGAATCTCTTGCGTAGCTTTGGGGTGGACAAGGCACATGATCGCTCACTGATAATAAGTGGATCCTCCTTCCAATTTGTTTTAGTTTTCTCTCATGATAATATGGCATAGTAACATGGCACCAAATGTAGGAAGTTAGCACCCAACCCTCTGCTAGAAGAATGAAATATCTGAATTTCCAGGTATCTGAATTTCTGATACAAACTGTCCCTTAACCGAATCTGCTAACCAGGGCAAGAAAGCATCTAACCATGCTAAGGGCACCGTTGGTTCCTAAACATTTTTCTGTTATTCATAGTTTAGCTTGTAGCATCAGCTTGCTCCACAAATTCAACGCAGACTAAGTGTTAACTCCTAGTGGCGTTTACAATTTGGCTTCTGTTTAAGGAGAAAAAAAGTCACAGTATTTTGAGCATCACCTCCATTTTAACCTTAAATATATTCTTAAGAATTTAATGTATATTTCAATATCTTTTTAAACCCACTCAGATGCATTCAAGAAAAATGTATTTCACATTATACATAATTCACTGTTGCTGTCATTGGTTTCCTTGGCATCTGCTTCTATCATGCTAATTTCAGTAAGAAGTCAGCAAATACATTCCGTTTGAATAAAACTTCTGGAGGTTTTTAAAGCTCTTATGGGAAACATTATGCCCTTAAAAAACAGTTCTTACAATGGCAATGTTCTTTATATTTCGAAAAGGAGTTGCAGCGAAATGTTTCAATACTAGAGGGAAAACGTAACAAAACGAAGATTGAGAGGGCATGAAAAACACCGTACTGTAATGTAATGATAATGCTTTTAATGTTAACACCATAGCATCACCATCACTGTTATGTCATGCTCAGTCTAGAATAAAAGGGAATTTTCCGTGCACAGAGAAGAATTTTTATGGATTTACCCTCTAAAAATAAACTTGGAGATGAGAATCAAGATGTACAAAGGCTGCAGATGATATATGGTGGAATGAATGATAAAAATTCAAATTAAGTCCAAGTGAGATGTAAACTGGAATGGATCAGAATACATTAAGCTACATCCTACCAAACTGGACAAATGTTTACATTGTTTTGCAGCCAATTTAATTGAGTACTGGATGTCATTCCTCACATCTCCCTTTCTATTTAGCGCAGGTCCTAAATCTCCACCTGCCTATTTACTCATGAGTAGAACAAAAACATAACAGTTATTATGACCAAATAAAAGATTCATTTTATTTTTCACTCTCAATTATCATCCATAAGCATGAGTAGATCCACAAAACAAATCTTTTGCACTATGCACTCAGCCCCCATAGGTGTCAGCGCTGTAAGTAAAATATAGCCCAAATCACAGCTATAATCATTCTTAGACTACAACTCTCATACATGCATAGGTGACAACTGGATAGATTGGGAATTATAAGAATGTGTCAGAACTATTAAAAGCACTCTTGCATCCCAAACAGTGTGAAGATAACTGATTAAAATATGGATCAGCAATTAAGGGAGGAAAAATGATCTTGCAATCTTAGAAAAGAGGAAAGCTTGATAAAAAAAAATAACCCCAAATAACCCCAGTTTGGTATAAGAGGAGGCAGAAGTCAAACTTTTTGTCAAACTTTGAAAATGCTGAAAACCCCACAACTATACTGTAGACTTCCTGAAATCATTCAGCATCTACTTCTACTGCTAGCTTATCTCAAAAGGCTATCTTCCTTTCTTGAAGATCTGTACAACTACCAGTATTATTTACAATATTTAAGCTCTATCTTTCAGGCCAGGAATATAAAATATTAAAGAAAAGTACGTACTCTTTGGATATAGCTAGTAACAAAGGCAGGTATATTTACACTCAGGGGTGGGATTCAACCGGCATTACTACTAGTTCGGTAATTATGTTTTGCACACGCATGCGCGCTTCGGGTGAAATAAAACTAAAGCTGTGCCGCCCGGACAGATGATAAGCGTTGCGCGTGGGTGTGCAGCACTCAAAAAATGCCTTTTTTTACTGCTTTTTCAACCTCAGCGGTGCCGCGCAAAGCAGCTGAGGTTGAGAAAGCAGGAAATAAAGGTCAGGTAAGAGCCCGGGTGGGTGGGTAGGCCAAAACAGCAGCAGACACAGAACCGGTTCTATGTCTGCTGCTCTTCAGAGCTACTGGTTCTGTAGAACCGGGCAGAACTAGTAGCATCCCACCCCTGTTTATACTATAAATATACTACACATATCTAGTAACAAGGGCAGGTATATCAGAACGCTTCTGCAATATGTAACAGCAAAGAAAGAAAAAAATGGTTGAAAGTAAGAAAAATAATCCTTTTGTCTCTCTCACAACACCACACTCGATCTAACCTTAGCAGAAGTGGCACTCTTTACATATCTGCAATAAATCCAGTATGCTAATTCTGATAGCTGCAGGATTATGGGCCATTTAGACCAATTCAACTACTATGGGGTAAACTCATGATGTATGTTGATAGCACCTTGCCAAGGTTGGAGAAATGTGAAAGCATAGTATGGGTTAGACAACTTCCTGTCATTTCATGACTCATGTCATGTTCTCAAGATCTAAATAAAATATTGCTGGGACAACAATGAAAACAAATTCTTATGAATCACATAGTAACATTCTGGGTACACATCAATTCCCAGTCGGATTAATAAGAACTGCAAAACATCTAGATATTCATAGACCTCATTTGTAAAAAGGTCTTTAACTCTGCTAGGGTCTATGGTAATTGACTTACATATGTCATATATTCAGGCAAGTAAAATAAAACAATCATGTTAGATTAGACCAATGATGGCTAACCTTTTCATTGTTGCATGCTGAAAGTGTGTGCATGCACCCATAATGCAATGTGTGCATGACCCCCACAGCCCCCACGTGCATACACTCATGACCCTGCACACACTCCGTGCACCTCTGAGCATGTGCACGCATCTCCTGTCCTGCCCCCGCACATGCACAGAAAATACCCGACAATCATGGCTGGTGGGAGGTGCGCATGCATGTGCAATAGATCTGTTCTGAGTGATGGCTCGCATGCAGGCAGAAATGGCTCTGCGTGCCACTTCCAGCATGCATGCCATAGGCTCACCATCACAGGACAAGACCAAACATTATTGGTCTAGTCTAAAGAACAGATTGTCCAGTTTGTCATTCCTGCCCTTTGTAATTAAATCAGTTTTCACTCTTGGTAAATAGGCATTTTAAATACGGATAATCATAATTCCATTGAGGAGAATAAATATTGCACTGTAACGATTTCTCTCTTAATCAGTTCATCAACAGAAAAACACTGGGGGTTACTGCAGCACAGGTAATAAAATAGACCAATTACTACAGCACCCTGGCTTGAACCCAAGAATAATCTTTGAATTAACAGGCTTCTTTGTAATTAAAGAAGTTGGTCCTATGGAATGCAGGATACAGCATATAACTTACATGTTTGTGGACAATTTGCCCAATTTAGGTGGTGAAGAAAAGAGGGATGCCCTGCAGTTCGGGGAGAGCAGCAACTCTCCTGCTGGACTCAGGGCTTCTTCCCCGTCCCTCGATGAGAAGAGGCAGCCATTTTGGCTGCCATGAAGTGGGACAACAGAGTGAGGCAACAAAGAACGGTGCAGGATTGGTGCAGATGAACAGTGATTGGAGCTGGGTGAGAAGATTCCTTTTTATTTAGGCTCTAACTTTAAAGAAAAAGGAAGAGGAAAAGAAAATATTAGAACTATTTTTAAAGCAGTGAACTATCATAGAGAGAAAAATCCTAGACCTGAGAGAAAGGAACTAAGGGATGAAAAGCTAAAGACCTTTTAAAACATAGAAAATTGGACTTTTAAATTGGGCAGGCATTGTTTTGGAAAGGCATTATAAAATGCTGGACTATCTACTTGAATCTACTTGAATAGTTACTTTGCTTCTATAAATTGAACTAAATTTAGATTAATTAAATCAATAAGACTTGAAACAATGCTGAAACCTAAGCTGAGAGTGCCATCTACTGATGAATGGAATATACCAGACCCCTACAAGTTTAGAAAAATGTTTTGATGAGAGAAATAAATAACATTAATCATAAAATAACTAGTTATAGAACAATAAGAGGACTGTGGTAACACTTATTGTTCTATAACTAGTTATTTTATGATTACTGGAGACTCTATTACAAGAATAAGGAAGACTTTTAAGCAAAGCAAAGTGATTTTTGACTCGCGGAAGCTTCCTGAAGTATTTAAATTGAATTGATTAATAATCCTGAGATGTAAAGGACTATGATTATTGAACTTTCTGAGGAGTAACATTGGACTGGAATATATTGCTTTTGGATTTGAGAAATAGCGGGACTGATTAAATTAAGAAAAGATGCTCCATCAGAGGGAAAGAAGTGAGATTTCAAGAGAAATGGCATTGATGTTTCAAAGCATTAGGGGTACTATGACAAAGAATCACAGAGAGATAAAGAACCTAATGCAAGGCATATATGGGAAAACAGAAAATATGCTACAACTGATGGTGAATGAATATCAAAGAGTTCAGGAAAGAGGGGAGATAGCAGAAAGAACGGAAGACAGAATGGATAAACCAGCAAACGAAGCAAGAAGATGGGAAGAAGAGGCTGATAAAGATAATAATGACTGATGAAATAAGCCAAGAGAAAAGCACTTTAAGGGATTTAAAAATGGAATTGGATGATCTGGAAGATACTTTTGAAAGGAAGATAGGGTCTTGGGTGGATATTCTGGAGACCTGGTAGCTTAGGAGGGTAGAGATGGGAGAAGTAATCAGTCTAAATGGTGAAAATACAAATGTTGATAAAGATAAAGATCCAAAATGGGAGGCAAGCCAAGAAATGAATAAGAATTGAAGTATTAAAATGATAAAGAGATGATGAATAGAAATATATATACATATAAATACACACACACACATATATACACAAACACACACACACACATTTGTTTTCTTAAGTTTTCACTGGTATTTATATGTATGGTATTCAGCTTTGTTTGGGTATTTTCCCACGTCATTATAGTTGTGCTTTTAAAGTTGTAATGATGTTTCGGCAGAATCTCATCTGCCATCATCAGGCTTGTGTATTGTGTTCGTCTGTGAGTCAGGCTTTCACAGCCGTTTCTGTTTTAAATTTGATGCTAGCCTACTGCTGTGCCAGAATGTTTTTTTCTTCATCCTGATTGGTTGGGAGTCAGGTACGGGACAAAAATGTTATGTCTCACCTTTCTTTTTTCCCAAAAGATGAAAGAGTACAAACTCACACAAACACAGGCAAGCAAGCTGGCTCGGACTTCACAGAGTTAATTCTTTGGAACTGATAATGTCCTTGGCATTCCAACATGCTCTGCCTGCCAAGTCCGAACTGATAACAAGCAAAACACTACTCACAGAAAATTACACGGCAGACCACAAAAATCATTCACAAAGAAAACCTGAAGTAAGATTAAACTTTGTCCCATACAAAGTTCCAGCCGACAATACACCCACTTTTATCCCCTGTGGGGTGTGGCTCAATGACTCAGCTCACTCTCTGACCCTCCCATGCCACCTATGTTGCTGCTCACGTTTCTCCCTACGACGCTGCTTAGGATCAAGCCAACATTCTTCCTCTTGACTCCCTGTCAGGGGCTGCTCCGATATGCCTTCCTCTTGGTTAATCTCAGGCTGTTCCTCTCGGTTGTCTGATGAAACCTGAGGCATTATCAGGGAGGAAGGTATGTATGTACGCTGTATTACATTCTTTTTTTCTAATAGAATGATGCCCTGATTAAAAAATTGAATAGAGGTAGAAAAAAAGAATACACACCTTTATATGAAGCAATAGTTAGATGGAAAGATTGGAGGTTGAAAATGAGTATTATAAGGTATGTTTAAATAATAGGAAAACTGGTACTTGAATGGCGTATTGTAACTTTGAACAACTAAACAATGAAGGCCTTATCTGCCTTATATAAACATGTGTATTAATATTAGGATTAGCAATGGTGATCCGATTAGAAGTTAGAATAAAGATAGAAATAAGAAATAGGGGAAATATTAGCAGATATAATTTTTTATAATAGAATATAAGTAATAATTTGATGGAAAGGATTAGAGGGTGAAAGATGGTATTACTTTGTATGCTTATAATATCACTGACATTAAAATGGAATATTGAAATATTTTTTTAAATATTTTATTGGTTTTTAAAAACAAACATAAACAAAGAAAACATAAAAACTTCAAGCTGTCTTCCATAGGTGTACATACAGTGTGCCGGTTGATTTACAAATTGTTTTGTGCTTCCATTTCGTAGTCTTCAATTACAATTATATTACATATAATCTGATATTGTCAATCAAAAATTAAATACCTTAGTATCATTATTAATCAATCATTTGACTATACTTTTATTCATTCATGTTTTACAAGATAATCATAATTTACTTAGTTTGTTTTATAACAGTTCATATTATCATCCCAAATCTATCCTAAAATCATTCTGTAGTTATAATAAGAAAGAAGTACATCTTTATATATTTATTATTTTCTAGAAATCTACATATTTCATTACTGTACTTTGTTATCTAACCATTGATAGAAAAGATCCCAAATTTTATAAAATTGTTTATCCTCTTGTTCTCTAATTTCAAATGTTAATCTACTCATTTCAGCACATTCCAATATTTTCTTAATGATTTCCTCCTGTGATGGTATCTTCTAATTTTTCCAGTTTTTAGCAAATACAATCCTAGCCGCTGTTAATACATTTACAATCAGGTATTTCAAGTCTTTACTATATATTTCAGGTAAAATTCCCAAATCCATATGTTTTTTTGTCATTTTTTCCAACCACGTGTGGATTTTAGTCCAGTATTTTTTAGCATCCGCACAAGTCCACCACATATGGTAATATGAGCCAGGTGTCTGATGACATTTCCAACATTTTTCGGATTTATTCTTGAACATTCTTGTCGGGGGGAAATGCCACCTGTAAAACATCTTGTACAAATTTTCTTTATATGCTGTTGACATTGTCATTTTATAATTTTGAGACCACAATTTTTGCCATTTCTCTAAATCAATCCCATATCCAAAATTTTCCCCCAAGCAATCATAGTTTCTTTAACTTCTTCTTCTTCTAGTTTAATTTCTAATAATCCATACAATTTTTTAATCACCTTTTCATCAGTACCTGTCAGAATCTTATCTAAGCCAGTCAGTTTATCATAGAAACCTTCTGTTTTAGAATCTTTATCATGCCTTGAATGTATTTGCGCATATGAAAACCAATTCATCTTTATACCTTGTTCCTCTAGTTTTTGCATAGATTTAAGTTCACCCTTTTCATTCAGTATTTCACCATATCTAACTGTTTGTTCCTTTTTATATATTATAGGATACGAGAATGCTTCAATAGTCGATAACCAGACTGGAATTTTCAAATAACATTGTCTTTTAACCTTCTCCCAGTTTAACCACAGAGACTCCCATATATAATGTCTTCTAAAATACCCCTCTGTTTTAGTTCCTTTGCACCATAAAAAAGCATGCCACCCCAACAATAGATCATATCCTTCTAATGTCAACAATCTAGCATTTCTTAGTGTTATCCATTCCTTAACCCACATCAGATTTGTAGCTTGGTAGTACAATTCCCAATTAGGCAAACCAAATCCTCCTCTAATTCTAGGATCTTGCAAAAGTTTTAACTTTATTCTCGCTTTCTTACCTTGCCATATATATTTCAACACAATTTTATTTAAATCTTCAAAATAATCTTTTCCAAGCCTAATTGGAATTATTTGAAACAAATATAAAATTCTGGGTTATTCATCTTGATTGTTGAGATTTTCCCTATTAGTGAGAGTTGTAAGTTTTCCCATTTCACCAAATCTAGCGCTATCTGCTGTTTAAGTTTAATATAATTATTCTCTTTTAATGTACTACATCTTGTTGTCAAATATATCCCCAAGTACTTGATCTTATTCATGACTTGAATTTTCAATAGGTCTGCCAGTTCTTCCTTTTGTCTTAATAGCATATTCTTTGTCAAGATCTTTGTTTTATCTTTATTTATTTTCAAACCAGCCACCTTTCCATATGTCTCTATCTTTTCTATCAATTTTGATGCTGTTTCTAAAGGGTCTTCTAAGATGAAAACCAGATCATCCGCAAATGCTTGCAGCTTAAATTCTTCCTTTTTGATTTTCATTCCTTTTATATTCTTTTCATCTCTAATATTTCTGTTTAACACTTCCAAAGTTAACACAAACAACAAAGGTGATAGTGGGCACCCTTGTCTTGTTCCTTTTCTTATATTAATAGAATTTATCAGCTCTCCCTCTATCATTACCTTTGCTGTTTGCTTATAGTATATAGCAGGGGTCCCCAACCACCAGTCCCTGGACCGGTACCGGTCCATGGATCATTTTTTACCGGGCCACAAAGCTTGGGCGCCGCCATCTTATATCGACAGTGCTTCCGGGTTTTCGGTTGCTTCCGGGTTTTCCATTGGAAAGTACTTCCGGGTTTTCAGTTGGAAAGCGGTGTTTGGGTGCTTGCACCTTAGTTTTGTTGAAGGGGGGGGCTTTGAATGAAGAGCCGTCCCAATGGCGGTGGAGTCTCGTGTTACTCAGGTACTGGTCCGTGGAAGAATAAATAATTGTGAAACCTATCCCTGGTTCAAGAAAAGTTGGGGGCCACTGGTATATAGCTTCTATTGCTTGGATGAATTTTCTAGCAAAACCCATCTGTTCCAACAGTAATAACATGAATCACCAATTCACATTGTCAAATGCCTTCTGTGCATCTAGAAATATCAGAGCCATTTGTTTTTCAGCATGTGCCTTGTAGTATTCCAAGGTGTCCAAGATTACTCTCATATTGTCTTTAATTTGTCTCTTTGGCAGAAATCCATTTTGATCAGGATGGATAAAATTATTTAAATATTTTTTAAGTCTTTCTGCCAATATTGAAGCAAAGATTTTGTAATCTGCATTTAGTAAAGAAATGGGTCTATAGTTCTTAATTTGTAATGGGTCGGCCTCCTCTTTAGGAATAAGTGTAATATAGGCTTCTGACCATGATTTAGGTATCTTCTTTAACATAACTTCATTCATAACTTCTAGCAATGGAAGATTCAATGATTCTTGTAATGTTTTATAAAATTCTGCCGGAAGTCCATCTGGGCCTGTTGCCTTTCCATTATTTTGCTTCTTGAGTGCTTCAGTTAACTCCATCATCATTATGTTGCTTTCTAACATTTTTTCAGTCTCTTTAGGTATCTGAGGTAAATTAGCATTCTGTAAGTACTGCTTAACTCTTCATCAATATTCTCTTTACTCTTCATCAATATTCTCTTGCATATATAATTTCCCATAGAAGTCTTGAATGATTTCCTTCTTCTGTTTGCTACCATGGCAAACTTGGCCTTGGTCATCTATTAATTGCAATATTTTTCTTGATTCTTTCTCCTTTCTCAGTTTATATGCTAACCACCTACCTGGTTTATTTGTGTATTCAAAGTAGCTCTTTTTAGCACCTCTAATTTTCTGTGCCAATTCTTTTTTTCTATTTGACCCATTTTGTGTTTAATTATATCCATTTTTAACTTGATGTCCTTTTTCTGTGGCATTTTCTGTAGCTCTTTTTCAAGTCTTTTATGCTCATCCTCTAGGGCCTTAGAGGCTAGCCTTTTCATAGTATTCCTTTTCCTTGTATAGTCTATTATCAAGCCTCTAGCATATGCCTTCATTGTGACCCATACATTCTGAATTGATGTATCTTCTTTTTTATTTTCTCTAAAGAAAAAGGCCAATTCTTTCTCCATCCACTGTGTAAAGTCTTTTTCCTTTAAAATAGTATTATTTAACGTCCATCTAAATCTTCTTCTTTGTCCTTTCCATTTAATTGTCATTGGATTGTGATCTGCCCAAGTACTTGTTTCAATATTTATTTCTGGAATATTAGTTAACAATTCTGTTGACATCCATATCATATCTATTCTGGACCATGATAAGTGTCTATTTGAATAGAAGGTGTATTGTTTAGTTTTAGAATTTTTTTCTCTCCATGTATCTTTTAAGTTTATTTCATCTACCATTTAAAAAAAAGATTTAGGGAGAGTCGTTCTCTTTTGCTTTGTTGTTTTCTGTGCTGTATAATCCAATTTGTTGTCTACAATTCCATTAAAATCTCCCATCATAACTATATTAGCATAGTCCAATTCAATTATTTTCATATGTAGTTTTTTGTAGAATTCTTCTTGTTTATCATTCGGAGCATATATTGCAATCAGGAGTGTTTTCATATTATTGTCCATTATTTCATCATCATCAGTACAAATCAATTTTGCTGGGGTGGTCTCTTTGATATATAAAACCACTCCTCTTTTCTTACATTGGGTCAAGGAAGTAAATATTTTCCCTAATTTTGGCTGTACCAACAATTGTTCATATTGTTTTTTTAATATGTACTTCTTGTAGACAGATTATATCAAATTTTAATTTCTCCAATTTATGAAAGGTTTTCCTTCTTTTAACAGCTGAGTTGAGTCCATTTATATTAATTGTAATCATTTTTTTTCTCTTCCATGGTTATATTTTATAATTAGGTTTAGCAGCTCTCGTAGATCTTAATTCACATTGTTCTTTGGCTTCCACCTTTCCACCTACTGCGCCTTCTTCTTTTTCAGTCGCCGTTTGGCAGTCCTCTTGGAATTCAATTAATGAGATCTCTTTTTCTGCCTCTTCCTCTTTCCTTCCAAAAAATTCTGTATAAAATAATTCCACTTTCTCAACTGAGTCAATTCTGTGTCTCTGTTCTTGCCATGTGAACATTAAACCTTCTGGAATCAGCCATCTATAATTCACCTCTTTTTTGAGTAGCATTTTAGTCAGGAATCAGTATTCTCTTCTCTTCTCTCTCACTCTTCTGGGTATTTGTTTCAAGACCACAATCTCCTTGTCTTTATATTTCAATATTTCCTCTTTTGCCACTTGCAATATTTGCGTCTTAATGGCTTTCTTTGTAAATCTAATATGAACTTCTCTTGGTAAGCTATTTCTCATCACATATCTTGTGAAGACTCAATAAACCTCATCTATTCCATCCATCATCTTCTCTTGAGTTATTTCCAAGGCTTCAGCCAGTATTTCTATCATTATCTCAGCTAGGTTTTGTCCTTTTTCTTCCTCTACGTTTTGAAATCTAAGATAGAATTCTGATAGAATCTCCCATCTCAACATACCACTTTTATCTTGTTCGACCACCGTTAATCTATTATCAATATCTCCAATCTTCTTGTCTCTTTGTTTATCTTCTTCAATTTTTGGGAATCTCTCATCATACTTCAACATCATTTGTTGGATGTTCTCCACTTTTTCATTGGTTTTCCCTATTCTTTGTTCAATGCTCTCAGTTCTTTGTTCAATGTTCTCTGTTCTTTGTTCGATGTTTTCAATTCTCTTTTCAATATTCTCTGACCTTGCTTGGATATTTTGAATTCCTTGCATGATCATCTGCAGAGTCACTTTTTCTTGTTCTTTTTCTTGCTTTGACATTGTCTGTATTGAACATTGTCCTCCAGATGGTGGAGAGGAAGAAGTAGAAGTTGAAGAGCCAGGAGCCGTAAATTTCCTACTCATTTTAGGCAATTCAAAATCTTCAGGTTCTTCTAAACCCTAATCCAATTGTGAAATAACCAATTGTAGTTCAAAATAAAAATAGTAAAAAAAAGACCAGTAATAATAATTAAAAAAGGAAAAAGAAGAGAAAAAAAGAGAGGACAAAATTTCTTCAGGTTCTTGTATACCTTAATCCAATCAAAAATAAGATAAAGAAAAAGAGCTTTAAAAAAAAGAAAAAAAGAGAAAAAAGAAAAAGGAAAAATTCTTCAGGTTCTTCAACACCTTAATCCAATTGAAAGGTAAAAAATGCATAAAAATAAACCAAAAAAGTAGCTGAAAAAACAAAAGTACCAGGAAAGGGGAAAACAAAAGGCTTTTAAGGCTTTCCCTTTAAAATAAAAAGCAAATGTAGAGATTGGACTTCCAAAAGAAAAAAGAGAGAAAAACAAAGGCAAGCTCCAACAAAGCCAGAAACCCAAACAGTTATTTAAAAAAAAAAGATTTAAAAAAATGCAATAAAGCTGGTGAGGAGGGATAGCACAACTTAGGAAAAGTAAAAAGGGCACACTGCACTTTATTTAATTATCCAAGGCTCTTATTATAGCTCTGTTCTCCAAAAACTTATCACCTTTCCCCCCCCCTACATTTCAACACCAGACTCCAGCTGTTGATAGAAACCCAGAAGAGCACCTGCAATAATACTCTCTCATGCTCTTCCCTCTATCTTATCAAATAGCAATGTCCTTGAAAAAGAGTCTCAGTTCTTTCTTTGTCAGCTTTGTCTGGTCACAGGGAAATAGAATATTTTCAAGCCTCTAGTTGGCAGTGTTATAAAGTTTCTTTGCTCTCACTTTCCCCCTCCTTTTCCAAGCAGAATATAATGAGAGTTGATAAAAAGGAAAAAAAAGATATTTTTTTAAAAATGAATTAACTAAAGGGAGCCTCTAGCCTAAAATATTACAAAGTCAAAAAGGAGAAGAAAAAAAATAGATACAAATGAAAAAAACAGTCCAGTTTCAAAATACAAGATCGTATATAAAAAATCCAGCAATGAGAAAAAACAAACAAACATTACTTTGACATTCCTGTTTAAAATCACCGCTTAATCACTTCTGTCAAAACTTTTACAGATTCTTTCTTTCACTTAGGGTGTCCTTTCAGATCTTAGAGTAAAAAAAAAGTTCTCACCAAACCGGCACACTCTCTCTTTCCGTTCTCTTTCGTTTCGGAGCTGTCCCAACTTCAGCAGCTTTAATGGCTGCCTCTTTGCCGCTGGCAAGAAGAGCTTCTGCTGGATCTACCAGGGACTTTGCAGTATCCCTGGGATCGGCAGGATGCGCTCTTCACTTTCACTGTCTCTTCGGGACGGTTTAGATCCGTTAGGACCGTCCAGGAGCAAAGATATCAGCAGCGATCTCAGACCTCCAAGATCGTATGCCGTATCATCACAACGCCAGCTCCGTCCTCCGCCCTCAATATTGAAATATTGAATAACTACTTAAAAGCCATGAATATTAACATTAGGATTATATAAGTTTGATAAATATAACAACTATTATGATTATCATTATTGATGTTTGTATCAAAATGAATTATACTCAGGGGCCACACTGTTCATGTATTGATATTGATGTATATTTAAAAATAAACATCTAATAAAACATTAAAAAGGGTGAAAGAGAAAGTTCTCTTTCTGAACTCCAAATCAATCAAAATTCTTTAACTGTCAGGGTCCACTCTATACCCTCCCTGCCTAACTGGATGGGACAGGTCAACGTATCTTATAAATTGTCAAGAGTCCTATTTGATTGGAGCATAGCATAAAGGTAAAATGGCAAATAAATAAATGATGCAGCCTTACTTCTTTGGAATAGTTTATTGCATGAGATCAGCCTAGTCCTCACTTAGCTGGATTTTAGGAGTGCCATTAAAATTTGATTTTTATAAAACCTTTGGAAGGGGAGCTAGTTTAATCCACCAAGGATGTGCTGGTGGGATGCTTTTGTTCTCAGTAGCCTTATTTCCTTACTGCAGTTTTGATACTTTATCATTTATTTTGATACTATGTCATTTATTTATTTTACTTTACTTTAATTTTTTATTTTATTTTATGTATACTTCTGTTTGTAAAAAAATCTTAGTGCACCTGGGAAGTACTTGAGGATTGGGAAAGGGCTGATGGGGTTCCCATCCTCAAGAAGGGGGAAAAAACATAACCAGGAAATTATAGACCAATGAGTTTAACATTGGTTAAACTGGGAAAATCCTGGAAAATATATTAAGAAAACATCTCTGCGAACAACCAGAAGCAAATAAAGTTGTAACTAGTAGCCAGCATGGGTTTGTTCAAAAGAGATCATGCCAAATTAATCTTATTTCATTCTTTGATAAAGAGACTAAATTAGTAAACTAACAAAATGCTGTGGACATAGGATACTTAGATTTCAGTAAGGCATTTGACAAAGTAGACAATAACCTACTTCTTGGTAAGCTAGAAAAATGTGGAATAGACAACATCACCGCCTGATGGATTTTAATTTGCTAAGCACACTCAATGTAAGCATTGGACTTTTTCCCTTCAACCAAAAAGAATGAACTTCTGAAAGCTAGATATTTTAAAGGGGATCCTTTATTGAAAGGGAGTGAATCCCAGCACTAGTCAAAGCAGAGTCTAAGATGTTTCCAGGGATACAGTAATAGATAAAGGAAGTTAGAACCCTTCCCCTTATTTAGATGTGGATTTAGTCAAACAAAGAACCAACATGTTAATTCATCCCTCCCCTTCTCTGGGAATGTATCTTAGAAGAGTTCCCAGGGGTATCTTCCAGAGCCGGAATTTTTATGCTCCCTTCTCATCTTGTTATCTCTTCAAGAGGTGACAAGTTTCTAGACATCTGACTCCAGTCCTCCAGTTGTATATCATGTGCAAATCTTATATTGATAGGTTACATCAAAAAGGTTGTATATCCAGTTGTATATCATGTGCAAATCTTATATTGATAGGTTACATCAAAAAGGATTACTTGTACCAACTCCCCCCCACCTTCTTCTTCCATTGAAGAATGGCAGATACATGGATTTGATACTCAATGTGTAATCCTTAATGGTACTATATCCACATAGAGAGAAGTAGGCAGTGGGGTACTACAAGGCTCCATCTTAGGCCCAGTACTTTTCAATATCTTCATAAATAATTTAGAGGAGGGAATAGAAGGGGAACTCATCGAATTTGCCAATGACACCAAGCTGGCAGGAATAGGTTAGTAGAATTACTCCAGTCGCTATTCTTCCTAACATTGATAATTGCAATTTTTTCCATTTTTCCAAATCCAGTTTTATTTTATTTAATAGCTTTGTATAGTTATAATGGTACTATATCTACATGGAGGGAAGTACGCAGTAGGGTACCACAAGGTTCTGTCCTAGGCCCAGGACTCTTCAATATCTTCATAAATGACTTAGATGAGGAAATAGAAGGGGGACTTACATGAGGGAATAGAATGGGAACTTACCAAATGTGCGGATGATACTAAATTGGCAGGAATTGCCAACACCATAGATGATAAGTTCAAGATCCAGATGGATCTCGACAGACTTGAACACTGGGCCCAATCTAACAAAATGAAATTCAATGTAAAGAAAATTATATTTTTACACTCAGGCAAGAAAAACCAAATGTACAGGCATAGATTAGGTGAAACATGGCACAATAACAGTTAACTGTGAGAAAGATCTTGGAGCCCCAGTTCTTCACCTGCCAATGCAATACTAGGATGCATTAATGAAGGGAGGAAATCATGATCACATGAAGTATTAGTGCTGCTTTATAAGACCTTGGTAACACCATACTTGGAATACTGCATTCAGTTTTGGTCACCATAATATAAAAAAGATGTTGAAAGTTTGAAAAGAGTGCAGAGAAGAGCAATGAAGATTATTAGGGGGCTAACGACTAAAACATATGAAGTATGGTTGCAGAAAGTACTGTAGATTCTAGTGAAAATGTACTACTGTACATTCTAGTGAAAAGAAGGACCATTATAGCAGTGTTCCAATATTTGAGGCGTTGCCACGGAAAAGAGAAGGTCCACCTATTTTCCAAAGCCCCAGAACGTGAGACAAGAAGCAATGGATGGAAACTAATCAAGGAGAGAACAAACCTAGAACTAAGGAGAAATGTCAAGTCTGGTATCTTGAAGAACGTGCAAGATGTCATGTTTAATTCTTGACCTTATTTTAAATCCCCTTGGGGAAGTTCCTTTTCCTAGCACAGATATTCAGCCTAAGCAGTTCTCAATTACTGCCTCTGCATAAGAGGCAGTCAAAACACAGACATGCAGAAGTTGGGAGCGGAAGAGGTCAACAGAGTTCAGTAACTGGCAGCAATGCAATTGCTAAGCAAGTAGATCTATTATACAAAATACACATTCAAGACTTAGCCTCTCGGTGAATGATGCCAGGAATTAATTATCTAAAACATACAAGCCCAGCCTTACAACGGAAATAAAATTCATACGAATTCTTAACATCTCCATCTCACTCTAAATCTTATCTGGTTATTAACTAGGTTACTGCAAAGGCTGTAGCGGTAGGAATAACGTACAGAGAGCTATTACCTACCCAACCATAGGACAGTCGTGCCCCCTCCTCTTTTTTCCCATTTCCCTATGCATTACTTAGACTTTCATCTTGCTATTGTACCATGATTTCTAGCCATTGCAAATATACCTGGCCGATTCCAAAAAAGCATGAATGCGAGTTGGTCGCTGTCCATCGTGCTGAAACACCCTTTACCGAGCCGCAGTAGATGCAGATGGCACTCTTCTGCCCGTTGACAGCACCCAAGCTACCTCCTCCCCACCTCCTCTCTCACATAGAATGGATTTCTTCAGCACTCAAAAAAAAAAAAAAAACACCCTGAAACTTTCAATTTGGGGGTGCTTTCTGCCATTGGCTCTCCCTCGCCCCTCTAGCTCATCCTTCCCTTGTTCAAAGAAGTACTCACCATGTTGACTTCAGAGACCATGTCTATACTGGCAACCTCTATTCTCATCCCAACATCAACAGGAGAACCTGGAAACCGAGATGGGTGATTTGTTGTGATTTATGGTTTTTTAAGGACCGGGCTAAGGAAATGAATTGGAATCTTCATTTCCAGGTTGTTGCTGTTGTTTAGAGAGGGAGGGGGAGGGGGAGACGAGGGGAAGAGAGGGGGAGAAATGGCATTCTTCTGCCCATATGTTGCACTCAGGGAGCAGTGGTTGATTTGTTTAAGACTTTTGTGAAAGCCAAAAGCTAATAAATCCGACTGCTGGTATGAACACTGGCAACAAAGCCAAGCTTTGTCAAACGTGTGGTTGTAAACTTACACACAGACACAGACACACACACGTGTGTGTGTCTCTGTGTGTGTCTCTGTGTGTGTGTGTGTGTGTGTGTGTTTGAAAGAAAGAGAGGGAGAAACGAAAATAATAATATTTGGGATAGTTTGCAGCAGCCCCTCAGCCAAATCTTAGCTGGTTTAACAAAGCTAAGCAGAATCCTCTCTGGACAAGCTTGTAAACTAGATTAAGTAATTAAAAATATCCCGGAAGAAAACAAGGGCAAAACCACTCTTCCCAGTGGTTGCCAAACAACCGTGTCCCACCACATAGATGACAGGCACCTCTACACGTATAGATGCGTCCGACTTGGAGGAGGCTTTTTCCCTCCTACTCCCGAGACCGGGTGGTCTACTTAGCAAGGCGGGCAGATTAGCCTCCTTCCCAGCCTTCTGCCTCGGAATGGAAGGCAGCCCCGCCACTTGGTCTCCCGTTATAGACAAATGGGGTGGTGGTGGTGGAAATTACCTCCAAAATCCGGCCTTAAGCGAATGTCGTATCCTTTGAGCAAGCGGTCCACCGTATCCTTCACGTAGGATATGTTGCTGGGCTCGTTCACGCTAAACAAGGCAGAAAAGAAAGTGATTCAGGACGGAGGAGGGAGACATCTCCCCCCCCCTCTCTCTCATTCCAGGGTCACACAAAAATCTATTTCTCCGGCCCCCGGGGGGGGGGGGGGGGGGGGGTTTGTGGGGGGGGGGGGGAAGGAAATGAAGGAGGGGGCTCTGGAAGGAAGGCGTCCTGCAGCAACAAGGAGGGACACGGGGTGTGTGTGTGTGGGGTGTGGGGAGACAGACAGACCGACCAAACACGCTCCCCTACACCGCGGATACCCGCCCCCCCCCCCCACACCTGCGCCCAGGCGTCCATCCTCACCTCTTCGCACAGGAGACCACAGCGATCATCACCGGGAACACCAAAATCCCCGCGCCCGCTCGGAGCTGAACTGCCCACATTCCTCCTTCCTCCCGGTGAACAGCGGACGCCTCTTTTTTAAAATAAATAAAGAAATAAAGAAATAAAACCCCTTTCCCGCCGCGCGCCCCCCCCGCCCTCCTTCTCACTCGCCGCCCCCACCCGCGAAGATTCAAGCAAGGCAACTTTCGAGCCGCAGGCAGGGCGCCGCCGCCGCCGCCGAGGAGAGCGCCACGCATGCGCGGCTCCGCTTCCCTAGCTGAAGAGCCCGGTCAGCCTTGACCGCTCGGCCTTGTCGAGGGGAGCCGAGCCGGAGGGCCCTTCCCCCCCCCCTCCCGTCGCCGGTTAGCCCTCTGCGAAGGGCGGCCCGCTTGAAAACCCAAAGTTCTTCGGCCCGGCCGAAGGGGAAAGAAGGCCGGCCCGCTGAAGCTCATCGCAGCCCGGCTGCGACACTTCCCCTCCCTTCGTTTGGGGGCCTCTCCTTCCCTCCCGCCGCTTAGCCCCCCCACCAAAAAAAAGGGGGGAGCCGGTGGGAGAGCTTTGAAGCCGGCCCGCCTTATATATCGCCACAGCTGCGGCTGGGGTGACGCAATCCCCATTTTTCCCCGCCGCCGGTTTATATATCGCCCTAGGAAGGACCAGAATACGGGATGAGCTTCTGTCAAAGCTACTTTTCTCCTGCCGGATCTAAGGGATTGATGGCCCTGGGCTCGGCTGTCTCCCGCCCCTCAAATCTACTCCTTTAAGTTGGGAGACTATAGATGAGAAAGGGCTGAGGTAGTTAGGGAAGCAGTCCTAAATAACAAACTCTCCTTCCTAAAGTTCCTTTAAAAACAACAACAAAAAGAGGACATGAAGTAATTTGACTTCCACCGGATCAGAGCCCCCCTAAGTAACAGGAAGGTTTGCACCCACAAGAAGAGGTGATACCCTGTACGTTCACTCACGGTTGGTGTGGGTAATGTCATAGTGCTTTAAAAGATTCTGGTCCTTTCCTCTCTGGTGATTTGTAACGGTCTCCCGGCCTCACCAAGACACCACTGCGGCATACGTGGCTAAGAAAGGTGGACTTTAGTTTTGCCACCGCAAAAGTTGGAAGGTACCATAAGATGCTACAAAGCCTTAGTGTGGAAAGGGTCTTTCCTCTGCTCTTCTCTTCCGAATAATAGGGGGGGTGAAATCGGGAGAGGAAAATACAGGAAAAGCACCGTTCGTTCTCACCGCTTTGCATCGTTCAGTGCAGAAGGACTCCTGGTAGCTGTTACTCAGTCTGTCTTGCAATATCTCTCGAAATATGTGAAGGCGTAGAAAATGCAAAAGGACAGGGTAAGTGGACCCCTAACATTATTGGCTAATTCATGCTGCTAAGAAGAGAAGAAAACAGAAGGGGCGCTTGGGGGTCTGTATGAAGGAATCGAAAAGGCTAAGCTGATTATCTGTCTACTACATCATGGAAGCCATCTCTTTTACGTCTTGACTTTTTCCACCCCCAACTCCGTCAACAGTCCTGGAAGGATTCAGCCGATTTGCTTCCTGGGACAGTTCTCCCACTGTTATACAGTTTAAAGGTAGAATTCAGGAAAGCACATGGGAACTACTTTCACAATCTGCCTTGTCTGTTGCACTAGAGAAATGGTAGATCAAGCTTTTTTTCCTCCCTTTTCCTCTGGGTTGTCCCATGGTTCTAATCCAGCTGCAGATTCTCCAACCAGTTAGGAGAAGTTACTATTTCTTGCCTTTTTAAACCACCACCCCGCTTCAGTGATGCCATTGAAAGACAGAGAAGGAGGCAAAAGAGACTACAGCTCCCTCTTCCTGTTTCTTTAAGGACACAATTAAAAGATTTTATTTAATGGATACTGTGTGTTTCTTCTTACAAGTGGCATAATATTAAGTTTCCCTTTCCAAGTATTCGTTCAATGGGTAGCCAGGCTTCACTCATAGCTGTGTTTTTTAAAAGCTTAGTAAGCTTAAGATGTGTGAACCAACTGGTTAAAATACAGTACTGTAGGCTAATTCTGCTGATTGCCGGAGTTTGGCAGTTCGAATCTCACCAGTCTCAAGGTTGACTCAGCCTTCCATTCTTCTGAGGTGGGTAAAATGAGGACCCAGATTGTTGGGGGCAATAGGCTAATACTGAAACTGCTTAAACTGATGTAAAGCACTGTGAAGCGGTGTATAAGTCTAAGTTCTGTTGCTATTGCTATCTCCATAGTTGCCTACACCTGCTTTCATTCGCAGTTTGCCAAACAGTGATGGGAGGAAGGCGGTGAATTCCTAAGGGCGAGGAAAGGCTACGGAATGCACAAGGGCCTTTTGTTGCTGGCAAGACATTATCCAACAAGGTCAAGTTAGGAAGAATGTTCGAGCGGTGTAGACAATTTCCCCCCAAACAAAAGAACTTAACTCACTTGATGAACTAGGAACTGGGTCTGGAGGGGAAAAAGATAATTTTACCCAGTGGTGGGATTCAAATAATTTAACAACTGGTTCTCTGCCCTAGTGACCAGCTGGGTAGGCATGGCTGGGTGGTCATGTGACTGGGTGGGCATGGCCAACTTGACATTACTCACGTTGAGGGGCGCTTCTCGTCACCTGGTCTCTTGTGATTGTGGGGATGCTGCAACAGTTGTAAGTGTGAAAAATGGTCATAAGTCACTTTTTTCAGTGCCATTGTTACTTTGAATGGTCACTAAGTGAACTGTTGTTAGTCAAGGATTACCTGTACAAAAATACAAAAAGCTTCTTTGCTTGCAAAAAGCTGCCTTAAATATCAACCATTAGATTAAAAATACCTGCAAGCTGGAGTTACAAATCAGGCAGGGTGCCAGAACACCTTGAGGAATTAAAATAGTTAAAATGCAATGATAGCAGCAGCCAACTCTTGCTCATAAAGTGAAACCCTTTAGCAGCGGGGTCATTTAAGCTCTTCAGAAAGGGCACACCCAGGAGAAGCAATCCTTAGATCCATTGCATCACTTAAAGACGCCAGCTGTCTCACTCACCTCACAAGATATCCTAAGGAAAGCATCCAGATTTAAGGAAAGATCACATGCCCGCCCAGAAAGGCAGTAAAAAAATCAGTACCAAGCTTGCATCCTGCCTCTTGGAAGTACACCCCAAAAGGATAGTGCCAGGAACCACTAAAGCAGTGAAGGAAGACCCCCCCCTCCCCAGATAGAAAAAGAAACCACAAGGCAGGAAAAAATTCAAACACAATACAAATAATTAAATCACAACAGTAGCTGTTGCTTATTAAACCAATTACCGGAACAAATTGTATCCAACATCAGTGCCCTCAGCCATCTCTGCACATTCCAATGAAGTAACAATTGGGAGAGAACTGACTTTCCTCTCAACCATTCTTTAGTGCTCACTGCGATGAAAATATCACTCACTCCGAGCAGTATGAGGATTTTATTTTCCTTCCACACAGTAACATTAAGCAACAACCAAGCAATGTCGTTTAAAGTCAGCTCTGAGTTAACCTCACTTTAAAGCTGTATTTATGCAGTAGTTTACAATTATATGATTATGTAATTGCACCAGCCATCATCCGGCTATCGTTGTTTTGCAGATATCCGGAATGATTATCATATTAGTAGGTTAGTTTGAGTTACCTATTACCCCTTATAATATCATAACCCATAAGTATGATAGACGTCACCATACCACCACCAACCCATCACCCATATCAGTTGGACCCATGTTCCATTTAACAGCTCCATCCCTGTCAACTCTCGTTGGGGGTTTTCGACAATGGTTTGTATTGCATCATCATCCGGTGCCTCTGGTGAAAGCCGGCTAGTCTGTACAATTGAAACAACGAGGAACAGTTGTGTTTGACAGCAGTCCCACACAGATACGAGGCACCTCAATAGCCCGACGAGGTTGGAGCACAGACGGGTCCCCACTGCGCACCAGAAGAGGAATGGTGAAGCCAGAACAGGTCTGTCATGAATCAACGGAGAAGGCATGGAGTCGCAATGGGGCCCCCTCTACCAGGATCCAGCCTGTAAGACAACAATAAATTAGAAAAACATTGAGTTATTCCTGGGGTCCAGGTTTATCATGATATTTAAGGTGGAAATGCTGTAGCAATTTGTCCACACAAACACCTGTAGATTTTACCCAAGACGCCTCTGTCTTGGGATATCCCTTCCATCTTGCTAGTGCAGAGTCTTTCTTTGTACCTATGAATCAAGTATCTTATCTATTTCAACCCGATCTGTCTCTACAGGTGGTGCGTGAACTACGTTCTGTGACTCAATTTTGTAACCAACTGGTTTTAGAAGACTTGTATGAAAGACAGGATGGATACGTCGCAACATCGATGGCAACTTTAATCTTACTGTCACAGGGTTAATGATTTTCGTTATTTGAAATGGCCCAACGTATTTCGGGCCCAACTTTCTACTGTTTAATTTTAATTTTATGTACTTTGGGGAGAGATATACACGGTAACCAACTTGGAAGGGTTCATGGTCTTGTCTCTTTTTATTCGCCTGGGTTTTATATTCTATTGCTGTTTTTTCCAACACTTTCCGTATGTTAAGCCAATATTCTTGTACATTTTGTGACCATGCCTGAACACTGATGGGGTCATCATTCCTACACTGTAAGTCCGGCACCGGAACGAACTCGATACCATTAACTATGTAGAACGGGCTATAGCCTGTACTTTCGTGAACAACATTGTTGTATGCTATTTCAGCGAATGGCAATAATTCAGCTCACTCTTGTTGCTGGTATGATACATATGAACGTAAGTACCTTTCTACCATGGCATTAGCTCTTTCAGAAACTCCATTGGTACTGGGGTGGTATGCTGATCTCAGTCCTAGAGATGACCCTAAAAGATGGATAAATGCCCACCAAAATTGCATGGTAAATTGCACTCCCCTATCTGAAATTATCCATTGAGGTGTGCCATGCAACCGATAAATACACCTCATAAATAAACTTGCCAATTTGGAGAAGGCGGAGCCACGTCGCTGCAATACAGCTGCAATCTCGGGGCTCCGAGTTCGCAGCTGATATCTTCGCCCCAGGTTGATCCTAACAGACCTAAACTGTCCCGTAGAGACGGTGATAGTAAGGGGTGCGTTCTGCTGATCCCAGGGACATCGCAAAGTCCCTGGTTGATCCAGAAGAAGCCCCTTTACCATCGGCGGAGAGGCAGCCATTCAGCTGCTGAAGCTGTGACAGCTCCGGAAGGAAGAGACAGAAAGAGAAAGTGTATCCGCTGGTGAGAATTTTCTTTTTTTTTTAATTTGGGACTTAAGGACACTCTAAAATGAGAAGAATCCTGTAAGACTTTGGACAAAAACTGATAAAACTGACTTAGCGGGGATTTTTTTAAAGAGAATGTCAAACTGAGGCTTGGCTTTTTACTTTTACTTTTGTTTTCATTGAACTTCTATTGTGATCTAGTAACTGTAACTAGACTGGTTTTTTCTCTTATATTTAATTTTTCTTTCTTTTTTTCTCCCTTTTGACTGTTAATAGGTTTTTTTTAGAACAGAGGCTCCCTTTAGTAATTTTTTTTCCTTAAATATATATATATATACATGTATATTTCCTTTTTTTATTAGGCTTTTTCTGAGAAAGAAGGGGGAGTGGATTAAAGAAACTTTGTAATACTGCCAACTAGAGGCTTGAAAATACTTTATTGGAAGTTGAGAGGACTGTGAAGAAATCCTTTCTCAAGGACACTGGAACTTGATAAGATAGAGGGAAGAACACTGGAGAATGTTTTAACAGGTGTTCTTTGGAACTTCTATTATTAATTGAGTACTTGAAGCTTGGCTTTGGAATTTGTGGAGAAGCCATAATAAGAGCCTTGGATAACTAAATAAAATGCAGTGTGCTTTCTTTTTTACCTTCTTTTAGCTGTTCCATCCCTCCTCTTCAATCCCACAGTATCCTGTAATATTTGTATACCTATTTTTTTTCTTTCTTGTTTGATTTTATTTTTATTTTTCCTCTTAAAGGGAAAGCCTCAGAATACCTTTCTTTTTTCTTTTTTCTTATTGGGATTTTTGCCTTTTCTATTTTCATCTTTTATTTACTTCTATGGTTATTTTTATTTTTTATTTTTTGAGACCTCATAATTGGATTAAGGTGTGAAGAACCTGAAGAATTTTTTTCTTCTTCTTCTTCTTTTTTTATCATTGCTTTTTAATATTATTGGGTTTTACTCTCTTTTTCTTTTTTCTTTTATTATTCTTAATTTTTATTTTTGAATTATAGTTGACTATCCCACAATAGGATTAAGGTTTAGAAGAACCTGAAGAGTTTCCTCCTTTTTCTTTTTAATCTTCTTTTTCTCCTTTTCTTTTTAATTCTGGACTCTTTATTTTTTATTGGCTTTTTTAATGTTTTTCTTCTTCCCAATTGGATTATAATTGGCTATCTTATTAATTGGATTAAAGGAGCTTAAAGATCCTGAGTTATTCAAATGAGTAAGAAAACTTTACCTTCTGGAAGTTCAACTTCTGCTCCTGCTTCTCCATCAACTGGAGGACGACTATCAATAATGGCGAAGCAAGATAAAGTACAAATGGACCTAGCGACGATTATACAAGGAATACAAGAACTCAAAACGAGTATTGACCAAAGAACAGAGAGTATTGAACAAAGAATTGCGAAGACTGATGAAAAAATTGAAAATTTTCAACAAATGATGGCGAAACATGAGGAGAGACTCCAAAAAATTGAAGAGAAAGACAAACAAAGAGATGAGACAATTGGAAATATCGTTAGCAAATTAACAATGGTTGAACAAGATATAACTGGGATGTTGAAGTGGGAGATGGATAGGTCAGAATTTTATCTCAGATTTCAATATATAGAGGAAGAAAAAGGACAAGATTTGGTGGCTGTAATGATAGAAATTTTGGCTGGAGCTTTGGGGATAACAGAGGAAAAGATGATGGATGGAGTAGATGAGATATACCGTGTCTTCATAAGATATACGATGAGGAATAAGCTACCAAGAGAGGTTCATGTCAGATTTACTAAAAAGACTATTAAAACAAAAATACTACAAGTGGCAAGAGATAAGGCGTTGAAATATAAAGACAAAGAGATTGTGGTTCTAAAACAAGTGCCCAGAAGAGTGAGAGAGATGAGAAGAGAATATCGATTCTTGACCAAAAAGTTATTGGAAAAAGAGGTGAATTATAGATGGTTGATTCCAGAAGGATTAATGTTCATATGGCAAGAACAGAGACACAGAATCGACTCAATTGAGAAAGCAGAAACTTTCTACAATGAATTATTTGGAAGAAGAGAAATAGAGACAGAAAAAGAGATTATCCCGACTGAACCCCAAGAAGACCAAATGGGAATGGAAAAAGAAGAAGGTGCGGTAGGTGGACAAATGGAGACCAAAGAACAACGTGAAGTAAGATCTATGAGAACTGTTAGACCTAAATACAAAACATAACTATGGAGGAAAAAAAATTGATTTCTATGAATATAAATGGATTGAACTCAGCTATCAAAAGAAGAAAAATCTTTCATAAATTAGAGAAGTTAAAATTTGATATAATTTGCCTACAAGAAGTACATATTAAAAAACAACCTCAACGATTATTGGTACGACCAAAACTGGGGGAAATTTTTACTTCCTTGACTAACTGTAAGAAAAGAGGAGTGGTCTTGTACATTAAAGAAACTATTGCAGCAAAATTGATTTATACTGATGAAGATGGAAGAGTATTAATGGTTGAAATAGTGGATAACAATACAAAAACACTCCTGGTTGCAATTTATGCTCTGAACGATAAGCAAGAAGAATTTTATAAAAAGTTACATATGAACACAATTGGACTGGACTATATCAATATAGTTATGATGGGAGATTTCAATGGAATTGTAGATAATAAACTGGACTATACAGCGACAGCATCAAAACAAAATAGAAAGACTCTCCCTAAATCCTTTTTCAAAATGATAGATGAATTAAATCTAAAACACATACGGAGAGAAAGAAATGGTAAAACTCAACAATATACTTTTTATTCAAATAGACATTTATCATGGTCCAGAACTAGCACATAGCCCAGTGGCAGCTTGAGTCTGGGCTCCTGCCACTACAGGGATTCCCTGGGCTTGCCTCGTAGGTGTGGAAGGGGGAATGGCAGTCCCTGCTGGGGGAGCCTCAACTCCTTGGACAATACTCCCCAGTCTCACTCTTTGGGGTGGAGAAGGAGAGGGGGATGCCAATACTTGGCCTGTCCCAAGCCCCACTCCTGGGACTGATGGATTCACCAGTGCTGCTCCCCGCATCTCCATCCTGACAAATCTCTCACGCAGTTGCTCCACAGATGAGCTACGGCAAAAAAGTCCACTCCTCTGACTCTTCCCAGTCTGCAGCTCTCTGGGCCTTCCATTTGTTCCCTCGAGTCATGGCAATTCCAGGCCAGACCAAGGGGAACTTCAACTTGGCTACCTTCCACATTCCACTCAGCCATCGTGCCTTCAGGTCAGAGCAAATGGATCCAGCCATGATCCCTCCTCACACATCAGGGGCTGCTCCATCTTCTCCGCTCTCACTTTGGATCAGATTACAACTGTCTGCACCCTGGCAGCTGCTTGGGCAATTACTGGTGCCTCCCAGGGAAAGAGTGATCCAGGCTTTGTTGTGGCATCAGCCTTTTGCTCTGTTCCGGACACTGTTAGGTCACAACTTTTTCATGGTTATCCAAGTAGGCTGAGTTAAGAGAGCTGGTTTCATGTCAACTGTCCAATTAGTGAGCCCCAAACAAGGAAACACTCAGGAGTATTGAATTCCCAAAAGTAAAACTTTATTGGAGACACTATCTTTTTACCAAAAAAAAAAATGAAACAAGCTCTGATTTCCTGTGCAAATGCTTGCCCTGTTAAATGATACTTTCTCTTTCTCTCCACCCCTGGTTGATCACATTGTCCAATTATGAGGTGTTTTTTTTTTGTTATGAAAACAATCCATCTCTTTCTGAAGCACCTACAGCAGTGACCTTGCGGGGTCCATGATCTCACTATCTCTACATACATTCTCCACATTTCATTTCTGTCCTACAAGTTCATTGGCAAGTTGAAAAGCAATTAGGTTTGAAAGAAGCAAAGCAGTTCAACCTTTATCCCTTAGGGGATTTTTTTGGCTAGGACTATTGTTTCAAATCTAGGTTTTTCTCTCTAGGGCAGTTTCGCAATATTAGGTAGCTCTCCCAGTCTTTCACTAGTTACTGAGTTCTCATTGGATCTGAAATTGAGATTTAATGTCCCAGCAGTGAAATAGGTGGTGGCATTACCACCTTTTGTGAATGCTGGGCAAAAGTGCTTACGCAAGTACCGTGTTTCTCATATAATAAGGCCGGGTCTTTTTCTTTTTTTTTTGAGCCCTGAAAAAATGGCTAGGCCGTCTTTTCGGGGGTGACTTAATTCCCCCTCCCCTTGCATCTTCGGGCAGGCGGGCGGCAATGGCTTGGATGTTGACCACGGCGTTGGTGGGGCACTTCGTACCGGGGTCAATGCAGGCAGCACCATATCTGGGTGTGCAACAAGAGTACTTCCTAATGGCAAGCCCCCCCCCCCATTTCGCATGTTTTAATATAGGCCTTAATTTGGGGGGAGGGGCTTAATTTCATTTCATGCCTATAAAACATGCTGGGACTTCATATTGGGGGAGGCCATATTGTTGGAGAAACAGGGTAGTAGAAGCGATGGTTTTAGCTCAGAATGTTCCTCTTTTGTTCCCGAGGAAGTGGCTTGTATTTATGAACGAATTCTTAACACTGTACTTCAAACTGTCCTCTATGGTGGGGATAAACATAGAGTTGAAATCATAGGGCTGAAAGAGACCTCAGAGGATCTATTCCAACCCTGTGATCACTGCAGAAGCCTTATATCATCCCAGTCAAATGGCTGTCCAGTCTATTTTTGATAATTCTAACAAGGGAGCACTCACAACCACTGGGAAGTTATTCCATTGATACTGTTTTTAATGTCAGAAAAAATTCTCCTTACTTGTAAATTGTATCTCTCTTTGACAAACTTTCCCCCATTACTTCTTGTCCTGCCCTCTGGTGCTTTGGAGAACAAATTAATTAATTTATGGCAGCCCCTTAAGTACTGAAAGACAGTTATCGTGTCCCTCCCAGATTCTTCTCTTTGATAAGAAATATACATATCTAGGTCCCTCAACCATTCATCGTATGATTTAGCCTGCAGACCCTTTATCATCTTTGTTGCTCTTCTCTGCACATTTTCCAGGGTGTCAACCTCTTTTTTGTACTGTGATGACCAGGAAAATTCAGGCAAAAGGTGGAAAACCTGGAGCTACCTGTGCTGGTTAGGACTTGATCAGACATAGGCCCTACAGCATTCACCTTGAGTCCTTTTCTCATGGATCTTTTCCTTTTCTTGCTTCAGAGCTGCCTCCCAGCCACTTTTCTCCAGCCCTGGAGCAATGTGTGAAAACTGAAAAGGAACAAAGGAACTGCTACCGTTGCTCAGGGCAACAGGAATTTATGATCAGCTTTGTATCATAATGTTCCAAAGGGGAATATTTTGTGCTGAAGAATCCTCCCCAAGACTTTTCCCAGCAGCCTAGCTTGGGCCTCTCTTGTTGTACGCTATAGGAGCTGAAAGCAGCATTGTGTGAATTGCTGGGAGCGAGCAAGGAATGAGAAAGCTGTAGTCTGTAAGCGACCTTCCATTCATCTGCCTCCTCCCATTTTCCCAAAGTCTTTGCACAAAGAAAGTCTGGAGCAAACAGCTTCAAGATCTGACTTTATTTATTTATTAAATTTATAGGCTGCATCTCATTATGAAAAGCAACTCTGCATAGCTTAAAATTATAATCATAAATGTAAAAGATAAAACTGCAAAAATTACAAATGAGAAGCAAAAAAAGGCAAGATCAATATGGCGGTAGCATCTTCTCAGTGATTACACCCACAATCTCCAGTGTTGATTACCCCACTCAATTTCTCATACAGTGTGTGACACTTTTGCTTGGTAGGTCTTCAAGGATCTTGGGAAGATTCTAAAGGAAATCCAGGATGATGACAAAGGTCAAGTTATCTTCAGACTTGAATTTGGGCCACAAATGGATCTGCAGAAGAGCAAAACCTCCAAGACAGAAAAATATCCAGGCCCAAATAAAAAGAATCTGAAAGTCAGTCCCAAATGTAGCAAAATTTGTCTCACTGTGGTTTCATTTAAGTGGAGTAATATATAGGATCCTCCCAAGAGACTAAATGCAGAGAATAAAATGACCAAACTATGTGAAAGCTTTTACTTACAGAAGCCACTTAGCGTCACCCTGAATGAGTTGGAAGGACATATATATTTTCTTAATAAATAAATTAACAGGAGTGTTCAGATGGTACAGGGAAAAATAAAAATTGTGGCTATGAGGATGTGATTGAAGCTTCATCTGTTTTTTTTTTGTTCATAAAGTTTTTTTTATTTTTAAATATACATCAATATTATTGCATGGACAGTGTGGCATCTGAGTGTCATTCATTTTGATACAAAAATAATATTGATACAGATGAAAATTACTAGATTAATCAACCTTTTGTGGTTCTGCTGTTATTATATTGTGTCAGGACATATGTTTCATTCTTCAGTTATTCAATATTTGCTACATCCTTCTAATAATTATAACATTATTCTTCAGTATACCTGCTAATACCTTTTCTCAAATTTGATCTTAACCTCTACCATTCACTTTAAATGTGTTATGCAAAAATATGTATAACAATATTCCCCTTATTCCTAATTTCTTAATCTATCCTCTTAGTACAGCCAATTTTGTTTTTAAAAAAGATCCTTTCTATCCATCATCTCTCATCATCTTAGAAGTTTCACTTCTTCTCTTTTTAACTCACCTCCCATACTCCTCCCTTGGATCCTTATCTACATCTTTCATATTCAACCCAACCATTATTTTCATCTCTACTATTTTTTGCTGCCAATCCACCCACGAGTCTGCCAAATCCTCTGTTTTTTTCCCAAAAATATCTTTCAATTTATTCAGTTCCATTTTTCTACCTCCTAATATATATTCCCCCAACTTTATTTCACCCAACTTTATTATCTCCTCCTTTTTTTCTCCTTGTTCTATTTGTTGTGTAGTTTGTTCTATCTCGTCCTCTAAGCTTCCAGTTATCCCCTGTTTCCTGGATTTTATGATCTTGATTCATTATTCCTTGTTGCACAATTTCAGTCTTTCCAATTATACCATGTAGTCTACAGTATTCAAGTGTTGCCGTAGTTGCTTTCTTCAGTCCTATGGAAGTTTGTGAAATTATAACAGCATTGTTGGCATATAGGAGAATCGGAATTTTACATTGTGCTACGTTAGGAGGATGTAAATCAGGGGTCTGTAAGAGGTTGATCAGAGGGTTAATGTAGAAGTTAAAAAGGGAAGTTAAAAATCAAGGAAGGCCATGAAAAGAGAGGATTTTTTTTTTATTTGTGTATTTTTCGTGAAGTACCAAGATATGATCCACCGTAGATCTTACTTCTCTAAAACCAGCTTGCTCATCTTTGATTATCTCCCCAGAAATTAGCCAATCCTGAAGTTTATAGTTTAAGTGTTTGGCATACAATTTACTAATAATACTCAGAAGGCTAATAGGTCTATAATTGCCCGGGTCAGTTCTATTACCTTTTTTATAAATTGGTATGATAATTGTTAGTCCCCAATCTCTCGGCGTACAGCTCATTTTATCCATAAATGTAAACAGAGTTGCTAAAAGTAGAGTCCACCAACTGACATTCTTTTTAATTATTTCTGGCAGGACATTATCAGCACCTGGTGCCTTATTAGCCTTGAGGGTTCTGATCAACTGGGGTATCTCTCCTGATGTAACCAGGGGCCAGTAAGGAGTTTGGTCCAAACTAATTTGGCTCTCTTTAGTTACGTAGTCAGGGTCTGTATATAGCTCTCTAAAATATTCTTCCTAGGCATGAATCGGTACCTGATTAATTGGGGGAAAGGGAGGATTTCCCCAATCCTCCAGTGAAGTACCAGAAAAGGGATGCATTTTTTGTCTCGACAGCTGCAATTAATCTATGCCAAGACTCCTTCAGAGCCGCAGTTTTCTTTTCTTTTAGCAGGGTCTTATATTGTACCTTCAACTGCTTTAAGTGGTGAGTGTGTTCCTCAGAAGGGGCATTTTTACTTTTTCTATACTCTTTGTTATATGTCCTTTTCAGTTGCACGCAATCTCTATCAAACCATTTATTATTCTTTAAAATAAAAAGATTCCTGAACTGTGATCACTTTCCAGTTGTGAGTCTACCTCTATCTTCTACAAGAACTTCTGGAGATCATATGATATTATCCAATAATCAACTGTGGATTTTCTTCCTTCTCCCCGATAGGTATATTCTGCTGGGTAGTCACCCTTTGTGGAACCATTAAGGATACAAAGGTCCAAACGTAAAGTCATCTGTCTTACACACAAACCTGCCCAATTTGCTTTAGGATTTTTAAATTGTCTGGAATGCGGGAGTTCTTCTGGTACATTCTCATCATAACGGATCTTAAATTGATTAAATAATGATTGATCGTTTGTACCCATCCTAGCATTTAAGTCCCCTCCAATAATTATTGCTGCTGTGGGGTATTTGTCTGAGTAGCAAAGGATAAACCAATGACCCAACCAGGCAACCCAGAATCCCAGCTGAGTGGAGGTGAATCATTGACCCAGCCCAGTGGCCCAGGAATCCAGAGATTCGTGGCAGCTGGAGGCGAACCAGCAACCCAGACAGGTAGCCCAGGAGCCCATCTGAGAGGTGGCACTGGGTGGCAGTGAACCAGCAACCCAGCCCAGGAGCCCAAGAGCTCACCCGGGAGCCCAGATAAGCAGTGGCAACTGGGCAGCAAACCAGAGACTCTGCCCACCTGGTGATCTCATGTTCAGTAAAGCAGCATGCTATTTGCATCCTTTGTTAAGGAAAAAGCTGCCCTTACTTTTGTTCACAGCAACTTCCTTTGTCTTAACATCAAATATACTCTAACTTTTCAATATAAACTTCATAATTTTTTTCTTCTTTTTCCATTAACATCAAACTCCATATTTTTACGTACTTGTACGCTAACTATAAACTGATACTACATTTATGTAAGATACGTTCTTATATAAAAAACATAAGATACCAAGTTACATTCAGCAAGAATATTTTCTCTCAGGTGGGCCACTGCCAGCCTCTATTTTGACTTCCTTGCAATTATTATTTGAATTTCTAACTACAACAAAAAGGATCCATTTTAGCCTTCTCAAGATATTTTGTGAAAGTTCAGCATGAATCTGTGATTAAAAGAAAACCCCACTATTTTCATTGGAATTTCTGGCCAAGTACTATAGTTACCCTATTTTAAATTTGCATGTATAGCCACACCCCAATAGAGCCACACACCTGTCCACATTGTGCAGTGAGTCTGCTGACCTTGTCATCCTGCGTTTTTTTGCCCTTCCAGATTTATGACCATAGCTAGAAGTCAGCCCTGAACACAGACTACAAGCCAAATAACTGCTGTTCATTTTTTTGGTGATATGTTTCTTAGATGGGAGAGAGATTGTATGTTGGAGTAAGCAACAGGAAAAAGAACTGAATTTAGCTATTTGGAATTCAACAGAGAAAAACCTTTGCTTTCTTTTATGTGATGAGAACGAGAAATGCTGTTAACCAGCATTCAATTCTCCTCCTACTACTTAATTCAAATCACTTGGAGCTCCTACCTTATAGCAAGTTGTACCTATGGACCACTTGGAGGTGAAAGTGGCAGATGGTGAACTCTTCATGTCAGTCCTTCCCAAAGACAACTTCAACATCTTGCCAGAATGAACACTCTCAAAAGACCACTCTGCTTAGAGACTGCAACAAATCAGACTGCGTTCTCCAAATTGCCAAAGAGAGAGAGGGCGGGGCTGGCATCACGGTGGAACAACAGCGATTTCAGAGCTCCTGGAAAAGCCGCTGAAACCCCTGCAGCTGGACGGTGCAATTGGATCCGAACCGTCCCGGAGAGACGGTGAATGAAGGGAGCACATCCTGTCAATCCCGGGGACATTGCAAAGTCCCTGGTCGATCCAGGAAAGCTCCTGAAGCCCGGCAGTGGAGGGAAGCAGCCATTAAAGCTGCTAGAAAGCTGTGACAGCCTCAGAAAGAAAGAAGATTGGAAAGGAAAGTGTGTCGGTTTGGGGTGAGAACTTTCATTTTTTTTCTTAAAAATTAACTTTTCCCCTAAGGGGAAAAAGGGTTTAGAAGAAAAGACAGAAAAGTGGAAAACAGCGGCGAAATAGAACATATTGCTAGCTGTCAAACTTTATTTGGATTATTTTATTTTTTATTTTTCAGAGATTTTTTTTTCTGGTTAACTGGACTGGACTTTGAAATAATAATTAATAGAAGATTAACTTTAATTGTTGTTTCTAAATTGAAATATTGGACTACTTTCCCCTTTTACTTTTTAAAAGGAAACTTTGTTAGAACTTACTGGATACAGTATAACCAAAAGAGAAAGCTAAGCAATACTGCCATCTATAGAGGTCACATATATTTTTTTTAAAGAAACTGGAATCTTCAACAAAGACTAAAACTAAATTGTTTTGACTACAGGCTGTTTAGAAGAAAAAGAAAATAGAGAGTGAGCACTGAAAACAGGTGCTGCTTTCACAGACTCTGTAAACAGCTGGAAAGTTAAATAAGAGAGAAAAGATTGTGACCTTGGACAATATTCTACTGATGTTTTTGACTTTGGCTTTTTGGCTTGCTGGATATTATATCTTGTGACTTAAAATTTAAACTATAGCTGGCAATTTTAAACTGTTTTTTCTTTCCTTTTTTTTTTTACCGCTGGTGTGCGCTTTGGGCCTACTTGCTTTTTAACATTTGGTTTGATTTTGGAACATTGTCTTTTTCTTTTTTTTTCTTTTTCTCTTTTTTCATCAATAAGTTTTTCATCAATAAGTTTCATCAATAGTTTTCTGCTTTTTACCTATTTTTTTCTAGAAGTTGATGGACATGTATTTTTGAATTGTTTTCCTTTTCTTTTCCCCTTTTTCTTTTTGGGCACCAGATTTTTGGATTTTTGGATTTTTTTTATTTTTTGCTTATCTCCTGGAAATATAAAGCCTATTTACCTCTTTTTTATTTTTATTTTTTCCTCCCCCCCCCCCCTTTTTAAAAATCTCCATTCCCTTCTAATATAATTGGATTAGGGTAGAGAAGAACCTGAAGGTTTTGTTTTTGATTCCTCTGAATAGATTATAATTTATCTGAGATGAAGAAGACAACTACTATTGGCTCATCGATCCCCACCTCCTCATCCCTGAGTCCAGCCAGTCAATGATCCATACAAGCTATGTTGCCACAGGAGAGAGAGAAGGAGAAGGAGGTTTCAATGCAAGAATTAAAATTAATATTGCAAGCGATACAAGATCAAGGGAAGCGTACAGATGATAAAATTGGAAAGATGGAAAAGAAGATGGGAAGGATGGAGGACAAAATGGAAAACATACAACAAATGATGATGAAAAATGAAGAAAGAAGGCAAGAGATAGAAGAAAGAGGTGAACAGACTGAGAAGAAAGTAGGAGAAATAGGTAATAGACTGATAGCAATCGAGCAAGAAAAGGGAAAAGAAATGATAGCCTGGGAGATGGACAAAGCTGATTTTTATTTAAGATTTCAAAATGTTGAGGAAGAAAAAGGAGAAAACCTTGCAGAAATAGTGACAGAAGTTTTGGCAGGAGCCATGGAGATATCTAAAGAAAAAATGATGGGTGAAATGGATGAAGTATACCGAGTATATACTAGATATGCCATGAAGAATAAACTACTTAGAGAAGTCCACGTGAGATTTACTAAGAAAACATTCAAAGCAGAGATACTACAGAAAGCAAGAGACAACCCTCTGAAGTATAAGGGAAAGGAGATTAAAGTTCTTAAACAAGTACAAGGAAAGTGAGAGATTTGAGAAGAGAATATCAATTATTGACCAAGATCCTAATTAAGAAAGAAGTGAATTACAGATGGCCTGATGTTCATATGGCAAGACCAAAGACATAGATTGGACTCAGTTGAGAAAGCAGAGCTATTTTATGACGAATACTTTAGAGGAAAAGAAGACGAGAGAGCAAGAGAGGAGGAACTTAAAATACGAGCGGAGATGGCTAAAAAAATGGATAAGGGGAAAGAAAGAAGAAAGAGGACGAGAAGGAGGAGCAGTAGGTGGCAGGGTGGAATTCAAAGAACCAAGAGAGCAAAGCACAACAAGAGCAATAAACCCTACATATAAAGTATAAACAATGGAAGATGAAAAGAAATTAATCTCCATAAACATAAATGGACTGAATTCGGCCATTAAAAGAAACAAATATTTCATAAATTAGAAAAATTAAAGATGGATATAATTTGTTTACAAGAACTGCATATTGAAAAGCAACATGCACATATCTTGAACTGTCCTAGAATTGGTAATCTATACACACCACTGGCACAACAAAATAAGAGAGGGGTAGTACTATATTCTGAAGTTCCCCCCTCTGGTCCAGTTTCCAGCAGGGGGCACCCAGCCGCAATCTGATTGGCCAGTAATTTGACAGCTGACTATATAAGGAGCTGTCAAGCAGGGCAACAGCTGTTGCCTCACAACTGAGTGGTTCATTCACTGTTAGCGCGCGAATTCAATAAAGCCTGAGCAACCAATTTAGCCGCCTCTCCTCATTCTGTGGTGTGTTCGTTCCCAGTACGAAGCACTGGGATGAAGGTGGGATTGCCGCCCTCAAGGCATTAGGCGAGCTTGAAGTCCTCCTGTGGGGCAACCAAAAGTGCTGATCACTGTGGCAGAGAGAGCCAAACAAGCCAGGAAGGCATACAAAAAGAGCAAAGTCACGCTGAGGGAGCTCGATAAAGTCCACCAGCCACCTGCCTAAGGATCAAGGGTTCTGTGAAGCTGTTCAGAATGGCAGCATTAAATTCATTTGCACCATTTGACACATCCACAGAGACTTGGGAGTCATATATTGAGCATTTTGACTGTTTCCTAGAGGCAAACAATCTGGTGGATTTGACAGGCAGCCAGCGAAGGGTGCTGTTTCTAAATTTCTGTGGCAAACAAATGTTTGACACAGCCAGAGCTCTGTTAGCACCTCAGCCCCTGAATTCTGTCACCCGGGAGGCGTTAATGGCAAAGCTTAAGAACCATTATGCTCCCACTCCCTCACAAATTGCCCGAAGGCACGCATTTCACCGGCATGAGCAAGCTGAGGGGAAAAGTGTTAATCAATTTATGGCAGGTCTCCGAACAGCTGCTCTCCATTGTAAGTTTAAAGAGCTGGATGATGTCTTGCTGGATTGGTTACTCTAATAGATCGTGAGGCCTTTGCTGCCATTACTGGCATTAAACGTTTCCATGAGTATGTTTATGGACATAAGTTTGAATTTATCACGGATCATAAGCCCTTGCTAGGCTTATTCGCTACGGATAAACAGACTCCTCAAATACTCTCCCTTTGAATGACAAGGTGGGGGAGGGGGGGTTGGCAGCATATTCATACGCACTGACATATCAGCTGGGCAAACATCTCAGCCATGCTGATGCCCTCAGCAGGTGTCCGATTCCAGCTGCAGCAGAAGACCAGGAGGCTGAGGAATCCATCTTCCTCATTGACCATCAACAGGACTTCCTACTGACCACTGCAGACATTGCTGCCCATTCAACTAAAGACAGACTCTTAAGGCAAATTCTGGACTGAGTGAAAAGGGGATGGCCACAAGGGTCTGTGCCTGCTGATTGTCGTCCCTTCAAAATAGGGCAACAAGAGCTGTCTTGCAGCAAGGGTTGTTTACTATGGGGGAGTAGAGTGGTAATTCCCTCATGGTATATTTTCTTACAATTTCCAGATAACCTGGATCTAAAAGTCCATGAGTTCAGTTGTATGTATTATGTAATGTGTAAGCCAGAATTTTGCAAACTTAGTAACTTTAAGATATAATATAAACTAGTATGTTTAGAAGGCCCAAGAATGCTGAACACTGTCACACATATTTCTTGGAAGTAAGCCCTATTTAATTCAGTGGGCATCATTTCTGAGTGGCCTTGTGTAAGATTGTCCTTACAAAAGCACGTACTGGAGGAATTCCACAAGAGTCACCTGGGCATCGTTCGTATGAAGTCCTTAGGCCGAAGTTATGTGTGATGGCCAGGGATGGATCAGGCAATATCTGAATGGGTGTCAGGGTATCAGCAGTGTCAGGACACTAGGCCATTACCCCCAAAAGCCCCAGTAAGAGAGGGGAAGCCCCCAGAGGTCAATGGTCAACCAAGCACATTGATTGCGTGGGGCCCTTCCAAGGCCAGACCTTTCTCATCTTAGTAGACGCTTTCTCCAAGTGGGTTGAGGTAGTTTTAATGACCTCTACAACATCTGAAGCAGACAGCTTAGCTTTACAAAAGGTGTTTGCCACCCTTGGGCTTCCCGATCTAATTGTATCAGATAATGGGCCACAATTTACCTCAAGAAGTCTTGAGCTGTTTCTCATTCGTTTAGGCATATGACATGCATTAATTGCTCCTTTCAATCCCTCTAGTAATGGTATGGTAGAATGAGAGGTAAGATCTGCGAAAGAGGCTCTAGCAAAGATGGGCCCAGGGCCATGGCCAACTAGAGTAGCCCAATATCTGCTAATTCAGCATTCTACCCCATGTCCATCCACAAATCATAGCCCAGCAGAATTATTAATGGGCCAAAGACTTAGAACAGTGTTAGATAGGCTGCATCCTGCCTATACACCAGACAAGCCCCTTGACTCGCATAGCAACACCAGGGAATTTGATGTGGGGACCAGGTATTCACTAGGAACTACACTGGTAATCCCCTGTGGCTACCAGCGTCCATAACTAGCACAACCGGGCCATGTTCGTACATTGTGAAGTTAGAGGATGGCTGGACCTGGAGGCACCACATTAATAAATTAAGGGGGTGAGGGAACCTGAGGCCAGGAGCTGCATTAACTAGGGAGAATGTTGAGTTCTCAGGAACCGACACAAGACCGTCTGTACCAACAACACGCCAGCAGCCACACTCACCAGAGTGGCCATGGGTCGAGGAATCACCAGCAGAGGTCTAACTGCAGCAGTTGGAGGCTCCGGTCGAAGAGGTTCCCGCCGCGTCCAATGAGCCATCGCTGCACAGATCATCTAGGATCTGGCACCGCACGGCCTACCATGAAGACTACGCATGCGCTGTCAAGGTGGGAAGGAGTGCTACGTTCTGAAGTTCCCCCTCTCGTCCGGTTTCCAGTAGGGGGCACCCAGCCGCAACCTGATTATCTGGTAGTTTGACAGCCGACTATATAAGGAGCTGTCAAGCAGGCCAACAGTTGTTGCCTCACGGCTGAGTGGTTCATTCGCTGGTAGCACGCAAATTGAATAAAGCCTGAGCAACCAATTTAGCCATCTCACCTCATTCTGTGGTGCGTTTGTTCCCAGTATGAAGCAAATAGTACTATATATTAAGAATACAATTAAAGCTAAACCATTTTTTTCAGATGAAGAAGGGAGAATATTGATTGTAGAAATTACGGATGACAATTGAAAGATGCTTTTGATAGCAATATATGCAGCAAATGAGGAATATCCTGTTCAGTAGTCCATAAAGCCAGCAATCTGAATAAATAATTATTTTCATGGCATAATCAGAGAATCCACAAAGAGCGTTGTATGGGAGACATCCAGATCTGAACAGAATTGGATGAAGTAAATTTTAGAAATAGCATCATTATATGTTTGCTATCCCAAACCATTTTCAAAAGGCGTATAGATGAAGACCTCAGTGAAAATTTGGAAGCATTCAAGCATACTTGAATTGAAGGCAATTTAATATATCTCATGGTATATTTTCTTACAATTTCCAGATAACCTGGATCTAAAAGTCCGTTGTATGTATTATGTAATGTGTAAGCCAGAATTTTGCAAACTTAGTAACTTTAAGATATAATATAAACTAGTATGTTTAGAAGGCCCAAGAATGCTGAACACTGTCACACATATTTCTTGGAAGTAAGCCCTATTTAATTCAGTGGGCATCATTTCTGAGTGGCCTTGTGTGAGATTGTGGAATAAAAATTCAGTCTCTATACAGTATAGTATTTTAGTGGCCCAGATAAAACAATCTGGCTTTCTGATTGGAGGAGCCTCTTCTACCAGCTGGATCAAATGGAATTCTACCTGAAGAAATCCAGCAAGTTCTGAAGGAACAGAAGTATTTCTAAACTCTGGAAAAGTGGTTGCTGAATACCTTGAAGGAACTGTGATACAAATCATTTGGGTCACCGAAATTTGATTTGATAATAGTGAGCAACAATATAAGGGCAGCACACGTGTAATTGATTTGTTCCCTCTCTGTGACTTTGACATTTCCGTGTTTTGTGCTCAGTGACAATTAATCCAATTATATACACTGATAGGTTGAGAGACGGTTTTTAACAAAGCAGTTAATTTGCAACTTCCCCTTTTCACTGCAGCTTTCCATTTTGGGGTGGGGGGTGGGCGGGGGGAGAAATCCACCTTGTAATCCAATCTGTCATTTATTTTTCTCTGATTTTACTGTCTTCTGGGCAATTCCCCCCCCCCCCCCCCCCCAAAAAAAAAAAAAACTCCCTCAACTTGATCTCAGCCAGAAAAACAAGAAAGACAAACTCTGCAGACCAGCCAGCGAAGGAGAAGAGACAGCAAGTTAGTATATTATGGATTGCAGAGGCTTTCAAGAAATGAAAGAGAGGATGTCACCAACGCTCTCCACTCTGGACTATAAAAAGCTTCCTGGCAGCCAAGAATTAGATGTTTCTGTGTTTTTGCTGCCATCTGTGGTCACTTCTGCAGGCCAGATGTGGTCACCCATAATATCATTCAAGGAGGTCTGTAGCATCTGGAGCAGAAGAAGGTAGAAGACAAATGAGGCAGGGCAGCGTAAAGCCAGGCTGAAGAGAAGCGCTTGTTAACGATTCTGCTTTTTATGTTGGAAGCAAAATTTATCCTTAATCTTGGTTGTCCCAAAGGTGCTTTTTCAAGGTGCTTTTTCAAGAGGCACTGGACTTTCTGGTTTTGTTTTCTTTGAAGGGGCTTGTTTCGCTTCTCATTCAAGAAGCTTCTTGAGCTCAGGTTATAGCTTCTTGGTTGAGATGTGAAACATCTTCAAAGAAAAACTAGGGAGTCCAATTGCTCCTTGAAAAATAATCTTTCGGACAACCATCACCTGGACGACTGAGAATCTCAATAGACACTTACCCTTGGTTATTTACTTAGCGTATGACACATTATCCATGGACTAGCAATTTATATTAACATTTCATCTTAATCCGAGTTAAAGTAATGCTAAGTCTAGTTAATTCTTTAATTCTAGTTAAGGAAAAGATTCCCGAGAGAGTTCTGAATAGTTGGTAATCTTAAAGAAGCTGCCTAATCCCAGATTGTGTTGGAGCTAGTGACTTGGTTATGAGAAGGAAATAAGGCACACTTAATAGATACTTTCCCTTTATTATTTCATTAATTCGCCTTATACTGTACTTTTGCCTGCAGAAAAGGTGTCTAACAAGCAAGGCTTTTCCGTTAGCTTCCTAAGGGTAATGGTCCAGGGCACTCTGCAGGTGCTCGGAGATTCATTAATGGCTGGCTGTTATGTTGAGGTTGATTTTTATTTATTTATCTATCGACCTACCTACCTACCTACCTACCAATTGATCTACCTACCTACCTACCTACCTATCTACCTACCTATCGATCAATCTATCTATCTATCTATCTATCTATCTATCTATCTATCTATCTATCTATCTATCTATCTATCTATCTATCTATCTATCAATCTACCTACCTATCTACCTACCAATCAATCTACCTACCTATCAATCTACCTACCTATCTACCTACCAATCTATCTACCTACCCACCTACCTATCTACCTACCTACCCACCCACCTACCTATCTATCTATCTACCTACCTATTTATTTTGTCAGTCGCTTACAAGATAATAGGTATAAGTATATGCATAGCTCTGTATGCCGATCCGCCCAGAGAACTCCACGAAATCAAGTTAACCCCCAGTCTTGCTAAAACCAACCAACCAACCAACCAACCAACCAATCCATCCATCAACAAAACCGACGCAAAAATCAGATGCACGGGAGACGAACCGTAGTAACGGGAAGGAGAGAAGGAGCCCCCCCCCCCCGAGGAAGAGGTGGGGTTTGAAAGCTTGGGATCCCCTCGAAGAGCGAAGGGAAGGGACTTGGCAGGCGGTGTCCGCGCTCAGCCGCTCACGTACTCCTCCGGCTCCAGGGAGTCGACCAGATGTAGCTTGGGGGGGGGGGGGGGCTCGGCTTGAGGAGCGGGCCCGACTTCCTCCTAGTCCTCCGGGGGGGCTTTTTGCCTTTCGGCGTGTACCGGATCGTTGTCTGAGGCTGGAAGAGCGTTTTGCGTGTGTGCTGGTGGCGGGATCGTCCGCCCCCCTCCTCTCCTTTTTCTCCCCCCACCTCCCACCCCACCCCGCTCGGCTCCTTCCTTCCTTCCTCCCCCCCCTCCATTCCTCCTCCTCCTCCTCCTCCTCCTTTTCCCCGCTGATCTCCTCTCCGGACCGGGCGTTTAAAGCGACGGGGGGAAAGGCGCACCCCCAGCCTTGAAGGATGGCAAGGGAAGATGGTTTCTGCCAAGGAGCCAACGGTCGCTATGTTGTCGGGTCTGTCGATCATCTTGGGCCACTTCCTGGGCTGGGCGACCTGGTAAGCGCCTCGGGTCCTCCGCGCTTCTCCGCTTCGTTGCCGCCGCTGCTGCTGCTGCTTCTCCGGTTGCCTCGCACCTGTACCTGATGCCCAGAATTAGGACGGGAGGGAGGGAGGGAGGGAGGGGGCAGAAAATCGGGAGGGGTGGGTGAGGACCAGCGAGGCAAGGATCCATTGCCCCTCCCTCCCTCCCTCCCTCCCCACTATGGTGGCTTTTCTTTCTCTCTCCCTTTTCCTGATTTTTTTTCGTCTCTTGTTGCCCCCGGGGGTTTCACGCTTCCTTTTTTCCTTTCCTTCCTCGCTTCCAGTCTCTCCACGCTCCCGGGACAGCTCCGAAAGGAAGAGAAATTATGGCCGGAGAATTTTACGCGCATCCTGGACCGTCTCTTGGATGGCTACGATAACAGGCTGCGTCCCGGATTTGGGGGTACGGTTCCTGCCTGCGGGGTCCCTGGGCTGTCTGGGATGAGTCTGTGCCTTCAACTGTGAGGGGTGGTGGGGGGAAAAAATGTGCCTTTGAAAACAGAACCCGAAGTAATTATGGTGGTCTTTCACATTCCTCCCCACGCCCCTTGTGGAGTTGTGGCAGATGTGGGGGCTGGCTCCATCTCTTCTCTTCTCTTGCTCCCACAGATGAGTTTGAGGAGGGGAAGAGAAGGCAGGCGGGGATCCCCCTGTCCTCCCCCTCCATAACTCCCCCTCTTCTCCCCCCCCCCAGCTCCCCAAGGGGACCTATTGAACCAAGGAACCTCACAAAAGAAAGCCTTTAAAAATCATTCCCCTCTCTTGAAAAGTAGCTGCTGAAATACCTTGTAGGAACCGTAATACAAATTATCTGGGTTATAGTGAGCAACAATGTAAGGGCGCACACACGCACACACACACACACACACACACACACACACACACGTAACTTATTAGTTCTGTATCTGTGACTTTGAGAACCCCTCAGACCGGCCATTCAAGTGAATGCCACGCATTTAAGTCCAGGAGGAACTTTTCCTCTTCCAACTCACACCCCCTTGGTGAGCTAACCAGAGCTAGTGACTCCCAACTACCAAAGCAGATTTGATGCCAATTCACACGCCGCTTTTCTCCTCTCAGCTTCTGCCTCACCTCTGTCTGTTTGACTCTCTCTCTCAATTTCTCTCTCTCTCTCTCTCTCTCTCTCTCTCTCTCTCTCTCTCTCTCTCTCTCACACACACACACACACACACACACACCACCACCAGTCCTGTGGGTCTTGTCCACTGGGAGTTGGGAGAAGTTGGCAGTGGGTTGTCTGGATTGTGCCACTTTGTGGGCAGAAATTGCTCGACGTTCTGTCAAAGTAGAACAAGTGCAGCTGTTGCTTCTTGCTGAAAAACACACACCCGCACGCTCCAGTAGTGACAGCAGGGAGGAAATATGTAAACAACCCAAGGCTTGAGATTTTGCACCTGCATCTAATTTGTTCTTGGCAGCCATGTTCACTTTCAACCCCCCCACCATTTTTTGCAGTTTATAGCAGCCGAAAGTGTATAGCCCCCCCATTTGCCCTTTTTAGTAATATCCGTGCTCTCCACGGATGAAAGGATCTTGAAAGAATCTCTTATCTATCTCTCCATGTATCTCAGACACTGGATTCCTCCCAGATGTTTCTAACTCTGCTATTCTCACAGCCCAGCATTGAAATCCACAGTTTTGGTGGCTAACTCAGAATTGATCCATGGTCAGATTTGTGGATAGAACTTTGGGTTATGAACCGAAGAGGGACTAACAGCTTGTACTATCACTCAACCATCCTTTTACGTTCATGATTAAGTCCTGAGTGGTTGGGTTGAGCATTTTTTTCCCACCAGAGATGGGTATCTGTGAAAATGTAGGAGGAGGCCGTGGAAAGATCTTCCTGGGAACATTGTAAGAAGATTTAGTCGAAGCTTGTCCCCTAATGTATTTCTTTCTTTGAATGTTTAGTTTAGACATGTGACTCCTGTACAAGAGCAATTATTCTGCCAATTTCCATATGCTTTCCTTTTCATCCATTTAAGGATGGGAAAGATAAATATAGCTAATCTTATCAAAACACATCGAGAATTGGTTCCATAAATTCAGTTGGGCTTTTCTATTGTCTTCTGTGTATTTTTGTCTTGAATGATGTATGTTCTAGGCTTACAAAGATATTTTCTTATCCTAGATGTTTAGATGCGGTTGTCTTTTCCAGTCTAATAACTTCCAGATAGATTAAGTCTACAAATTCTCACGTTGGTTCAGAGTTATGGGAACTGTAGTCTGGAGGCTTTTTATTGGAGAAGGAAATTCACTTTTTAAAGTTAGGGAAGCCTCTTTAGCAGGAAGATTGGAATACTGCCAGGACTGAAACGTATCAGTCATTTGGGTTTTTTGAGTCGAAAAGGAAAGCGGGCTTGCGTTTACAGTTTGGGACAAGCAGTTCCAAATCGATTGGGCAAATATAAGTAGAGTTTTAAAAGCATTTTGTTATGCAATGTAGAAGAAGCTTCAAAATGGCTGAGGGAAATGAAGAGGAAACAAGCAAAAAGTACTACTTGGTCCAAGTGGAAGAGAGCCATCCTATCCAGATGGACTGGAAAAGGGTCCCTGCTGACTTCAGTGGAAATTACATTTGGGTGAAAAATTTTCTGATTCTCAAAATGGTGCCTGTCAGTTCTGTAAATTGCAACCCAGTCAATGGCTATGTAAGATTAATGAGACAGACTTTATATCTCCATAATGAGGGCTGGATTTTGTTAGAAATTGCTAGTGAGGAAAGGGTCAATCTGTGAGTTGTAATCTAAACCATATATATGTAGGTCAGAAAGAGAAGTCCCATCTGCACAGGGAAATTGGCAACTTAGACTTTAAAATTTAAGTTGGGTACTTTTTAAAAATCACATGAATATTTTCAGACATGCATATGTTCTTTAATAATCACAGCCTTAGGGTCTTGGGATAATAGGAAGTGCTTCTAACTCAAATATTTAGGTATTATTGGTCTCCTTCTAATTTATTTTTCTCTTTAAAAATATAAAACTGTTTTGTACACTCGGTATCCTGAGAACGTTTCAGGGCTATTTAGATCTAGTAATTCCTGTCTAGTTTTAGCATTACTTGAGATATTGTCTGATGCTGTGTCTTTCTTGCCTTTGTATGCTTCACTACAGGATACCTAAGGGAAATGTTTAAAAAAATAGTAAGCTTAAACCTGCCATCTGAATGTCCAGTAACTTTTTGCTGGATGTACATTGAGCGTCCTGTTTTGATGTGCCTGTGATAAAAGAGGTCAGCTCCACCTATACACTGAATTGTCTTGCACAATTGTTGCTTAGTGTACCTACAAAGTGCTTTTTCAAAAGGCAACTGGACTGTTTGTTGCTTGAGGAACAAATAATCCAGTTGCCTTTTGAAAAAGCACTTTTTAGACAACGATGACCTGGATGACTGAGAATCTCCACAGACAATGCCTGGTATACTTGTCAGAGTAGTTCAATCCAGATAATGGAGTTTATGATGATTAGATTAAACTGTATAAGGGGTGGTAAAAAGTCTTCACGTATCCAAAGATCACATGAGTAGGAAAATATCCACAGTGGCCATCAAGGACTGCAAAAAAATATTTCTGATTCCTGAAAAGATATATTACTATGCAGCATTGACACGGATAGGATGTGGCTGTAAAACCTGGATTCTGGATGGTGATATTATCCTTCTCCTCATAACTATAGGTGTATATCTTCATTTGCTTATTTCACACAGTTAAATTAACCTAAGAATTGCTGAATGGATACTATCTCTGGTGGCAAAATCAAGTCAGTGTTTATTTATGTCGCACCAAACAGCCAAAGGATTTCAGAGTCTGAATTCTAAAAACAGATTCAGGGGAAAGAACAGGTGGTAGCAGCTATGTAAAAATGGAAGCAGATTAAATAAAAGAAGACAATGTCATCGTCTCAGGTACAAACACTTCCAAATATTTATCTTAGTAGACATTACAGCAGGACATCAGTAATCAAACTGGTTACTTTTTGGTGTACTTTAAATACTACAATCCCATAATCAGGTTTAGGAGAGTTGAGATCCGAAGGTCTCAGATGGCCTATGTCTTACATCGTGGGTCCCCAATCCCTGGGCTGTGTGAGTAATAATGACTTAGGTTAAGTCACACGTTGGGCTATGTTGGTATGTGAGAATCACTTTGGGAGACAGGAGGAAAAGCCTCATATTGGACCAGAGACTTGTAATGGATGTCTCAAGCAAAGAAGAGAGAAGGGATGCTAAATGTTTCAGAAGAGACCTTCCTAGTTTTCTTCAGGGTAAATGAAAGGATGGGAAAATATTTTCAGTTGTGCACGATTCTGATAATAATGTAACCTTACAATAAAGGTAAAGCTACTACTCCTGAATTGGACTATCTTATGGGACTAACAGATAAAAAGGATATGAATACTTTTGGTAGCAATGACATGCAAATGTATCTCTCCCCTCCAAAATCACTGAAAACCTATAGAATAGGCCTGCAATTTTCTACTGATTCCAGCTCTAGGGAAGTTTGTATGTAGTATATGAAACAAATTGTCACCTAGGAACTTTGAAAAACCAGGGTTTACAGAGCGTGACTTGATTTAAATACACATTTAGAATTGAAGGTTAATTCCATGGAACTTCATAAAAGGAAAACCTTAAAAAAATCATTTCCCTCTCTTTCAAAGCAATAGAATCAGGGGTTATCCTGTGAAGCTACCTGGAAAAAAGATATAGAAAAGGCAACATAAAAATTACTTCACGTAGCTCATACTTTATCTGTGGAATGAATTACTACCAGGCATGGCGACAGCCACGAACCTGGATGACTTTAATGCAGCATTTATCCAAATTATGGTGGCAAGTCAGCCGAGAGCAGTTAGTCTTGAAGACCCAGGCTTAATGCTGAGATGGGGGCAGGATGCCCCCAATTTCCCAGTTGCAGGGTAGGATAGTATGTCTTCCCCTTCTGAATTTGAGGACCCTAGAAGCAACCCTAGAAGCAACAGCTGTTGCAGGAAATAAATGCTGGTGTCAACTCATAAAACATTTTCTACACACGTTTTATAGTTGCCAACAGAAAGAAGAGGGAGTTATCTGGAAGTCATGGAGAGCATGATTGATGACTCTTGACTATGGATGCGTTTTGTTGGAGAATATGAATTATAATATACCCAGAGGGGTGGGGAAAAAAGCAGGGCTAAGGATGACAGTGAATTATGTGTCACAGAGTCGGCGATGCCCAGGTCATGCCGACATGTTGACTTCCAATAAATCCTTTGAAGTTTTGGGAGTTTGACTCGAGACTTATGATTTAATTGGGATAACACCAGAATCCTGACAGCTGGACTAAAAAGGTTTGATTCAGCACAACTCTTGGGATATTAAACCCTTGTTCAGAGTTAGATTATTACTTCTCTTTGAATTATGTAGCTCAAAAATCTTTTTTGTTTGTTTGTAAAAAAAGATATTAAACTATATCCAATTAGTTTAGATCATATCTAACCACGTGTTGGTTGTGTCTGTGTGTCTGTGTGCAGTAGCGTAGGTCTCTTTAAATTAAACTAAAATATATATTCTTAACAATACAGCTGTGCATAAGTGTACAGGAAAAAATTTCAGAACAATACCAGCTGATTAATCATTAAAAAATTAACTGTCCAAATCAACGATTTTATCTTCCCTGGATGGGTTTTTTTTGTTATTAATAAATCCTCATAATAAAAATAACCCTTTTCTCTCTCTCTAGTGAATCATTCATTGATAAAGTAGAAAATAAAAAAATAAGATTGGGAAGGCAAGCTATCCCAAGAGTTAAAAAGTTATTATTAACATTGCTTTACAATAGGAGTGTCAAACCCAATTTCATTGAGAGCTGCCTCAGCATTAGTTATTTTATTTAGTTTAGTTTAGTTTGTCAAGCATGTATAAGACAACAAGTATGAGTATAAGTACTTATAAGTATAAGTATATTTTTACCACCGGTTCGGTGAGCGTGGCTTGGTGGTAAATGTGCCAGATGTGCCAAATATGCACTTTATGCAGGCATAGAGGCATTAGCACAGGCGCAGAGGCATTCTAACTCACCTCCTGCAAGCCTGCATGATCCCGGTTGCTTTTGCAGCTGCTGTGCAGCACTCTTCTGTGCCACGCAAAGCAGCTGTGCTTCAAATTCAGAGGATAAAGGTGAGTATGGGAGCACCAGTGGGTGGGTGGGCCCAACAGCAGAGCAGTGGAGAGAACCGGTTCTCAGTCTCCGCTGCTCATCACTGCTACCTGCTCAGCAGAACTGGGCTGAACCGGTAGAATACCTCTACTGGTATGAACATAACATATAAACATATAAGTATAAACTGGTATAAGTATGTACATAAATGAGTAGGAATAAATGGGAGCAGTAGGACAGGGACGGTAGGCACACTGGTGCATTTATGCACGCCCCCCTACAGACCTCTTAGGAATGGAGTGAGGTCCATGGTAGACAGTTTAAGATTAAAGTTTTGGGGGTTTAAGGATGTAACAACAGAGTCAGGTAGTGCATTCCAGGCATTGACCACTCTGTTGTTGAAGTCGTTTTTTTTTGCAATCGAGTTTGGAGCGGTTTACTTTGAGTTTGTATCTATTGTTTGCTTGTGTGTTATTATGGTTGAAGCTGAAGTAGTCATGGACAAGTAGGACATTGAAGCAGACAATTTTGTGTACTCAAGCTTAGGTCAGACCGTAGGTGGCGTAGTTCTAAGTTGTCTAGGTCCAAAATTTCAAGCCTGTTGGCCTCTATTGCGAGCAGAGGAGTAGAATACTCTTCTCATGAAATACCTCTGGATTCGTTCAATTGTATTAATGTCCATTATACAGTGTGGATTCCAGGCAGATGAGCTGTATTTGAGAATTGGTCTGGTGAAGGTTTTGTATGCCCCAGTTTGCAGTTCAATGTTACTCGAAAAGAAGCTTCACAAAAGGTTAACAACTCTTAATGCCTTTTTGGCAATGCTGTTACAGTGAACTCTGGGGCTTAGATCTTTTGAAATGAGTACTCCTAGGTCCTTGACAGAGTGAGGGTAATCTACGAGGTTGTATCTGCCCAGTTTGTATTAGTGTTCTGATTTTTGTTGCCAATGTGTAAGACAGAGCATTTGTTGGTTGAGATTTGAAGTTGCCAATTGTTTGACCATTCTGCCACATAGTCAAGGTTGCTGTGTAGAGCCGCAGTATTGTCAATGGTATTAAATAGTTTTACATCATTGCAAAGGTCATTTATGTAGATTAGAAAGAGAGTGGGTCCTAGAATGTTGCCTTGGGGGAGACCATTGCTAACTGGTGCAGGATTTGATAGGGCACTCCTTATTTTGACTACTTGTTGCCTGTTTGACAGGAATGCAGCTATCCATTTGTGCAGTTATCCAGAAATGCTATGAGTGTAGTTTTAACAGTAGTTTGTCGTGTACCACTGAATCAAAAGTTTTGCAGAAGTCTATGTAAATTGTGTCTATTGTTTTACCCTGGTCGAGTTGTGTAGTCCAAATGTTTTTGAGGGGTAGGAGTTGTAGACTATAGGACAAATTTTTCCTGAAACCAAACTGTTTGTTAGAGAGTAGGTTGTTTGTCTCTAAGTGGAGGGTAATGGATCGGTTGATGATTGATTCCATGATTTTGTAGGTGACACAGCATAATGAGACTGGTCTGTAATTTTCAACTAGGCTGGGGTCTCCATTTTTGAAGATAGGAATGTCCGTGGCTAAAGACTATAGCTTGGGCAAAGTGCTGGATCTTAAAGATATCTCATAGATTGTGCTTAGTGATTTGGCTATGGCAGTGGAAAGCTTTTTAAAGAAGTAAGCACATAATCCACCGGGGCCACTACATAGAGATGGTTTTAGTTTGCATAGTGCCTTTTCAATGTAAATAAAATCAATATGTAGTAGAGCATTGCAATTAGTTGTGGTACAATTAGGAAATGTGAGGCATGAGCCATTGCTGTTGACAAAGACTGAACTGAAGCACATGTTGAAAATATTGGCTTTAACGGCTTCATCATTACAGTTTTTTCTGTTAGGCCCTTTTAGGGGTGGCATGGTTTTCGAGTCTTTGAGTTTGGTGTTTACAAAATTATAGAAGGCACGTAATAGTTTGTGTGTAATAGTTTTTCCTCTTATTTGCAGTAATAATTGGTGCATTCTATCTTTATCTGATGGCATGGGGTTTTGTAGTGGCTTTTAAAGTTAGCTACGTAGCTAGTTTTGTTTTTTCATCAAAGATATATTTTTTTTATTGGAGTTTCCTTATTGTTATATGTAATTTGTTTTTTTCTGGCTTTGGGGATTACTATTGGTACATATAGTTTAATGACTCTTGACTTCAAGCAAAAAAAATTTATAATGGTTTTCAACAGTATTACAGCCAGTGAATAGAATATGCCAACTGAGAGATGAGAGGTCAGCAGCTATGAGATCATAGTTGGCTTTTTAAAAGTTATATTTTGAAGTTCTGTCATTATGACCTCTTTGCAGGGATGTAAACTGAAACAAAAGCCAATCATGCTGTGGTCACTGTTAGAAAAAGGTTCTTTTATTTGTAGTCAATAAATTGCGTTCAAACTGTTAAAGAAGATGAGATCAAGGCAGTTGTTGAGTCTAGTGTTGTTTGTTACTAATTGATCCAATCCCAGAGTAGTAATGGTATTGTACAGGGTTGCATGTATAGATTCAGTTATACATTTGTTTAGGGCCCAATTAATTAGAGGTAGATTGAGGTCACTAAGAAAGATAATAGAGTGTGAGCAGGAGGCTGCCCATGTTAGTAGAGCAGTTAGCTTGTTTGCACGGTTGAGGTCGTAATCGGGGCTCTGTAACGTGGTAAGAAGTGACGTTTGGTATTTATGGACAGATCGCAGATGATGGTCTCAAGAAGATCAATCTCCTGTGTAACTTGAACCTTTTTCAGATCTAGGGACTTTTTATAGAAAATGGTAACACTTCCCCCTCATGGTTTTCATGGTCAGATTGGAAAACATGGTAGTCACATACTGTGGTAATGGAGTCTGAAATACATTCAACCACTTCTTGCAGACAAAGATTAGATTGAAAAGGGCTGCATTTAGTAGTAGTAGTAATTCAGGCATTTTATTTGTGAGGCTTCTTGCGTTCAGCAACTTGCATTTAAGGTCTGTAGTGGTGGACCTGGAAGAAGTTGGGGGTGTGCGTGCCTAGTTTTGTTGTTGGGGGGTGGTTGTTGGGATGTGTGAAGTTGGTCTTGCATTTGATACAGTCAGCGCAGTAGTCGATGTATTGATCTGTCTCACCTTGGTCCTGGCATCTTTTAAGCTCTGAGCGGAGCTCACGGATCGTTGTAGTATTGACAAGTCAGGCCGTGAGTGAAGTTTCTTATGGTGAGTACTGCTTTTTGTGAATGAGTTTGTTGTGTAAATGAATTGGTGTTTTCTGGTTTCACTTTTGCAAATGATTCTGCAGAATCATGGGGCCACCGAGCTGTCGCTGTTTTTGAACTTTGGGCTGTCGCAAATAATGTCAATGATTTCGTCAGGAATGATGGTCAATGTGTTGAAAGTTGCTGATGATGTTGCGGATCTTTGTGATGTCTGAATTGTTGGTGTCCTCAAGCCCAAATAAGATGGCATTGGGACACTTCTGTTCACATTCAATTGCGTCTTTTACAAGGATGGAGTTGTTACTCGCAGATTGTTGTCTTTGACGAGGTTGGAGATGTTACTCACAAGATGGTTTCCTATGGCTGTTGAGTTGGGGTAATAATTTGGGTTGGAGTTTCACTTGGAGTTTCACTTTTTCTGAGTTATATATTTTTTTTCTAGGGATGCTAACTGCGCTTCATGTTGCACTTCGACAGTGTTTTCCCTTTCAAGTAGAATAATAAATTTGTCCAGTCTGGGTCTACATGATGTGCAGAGAATGGAAACCCAAATTTGGAGGTTTTTAGTGAAGTTTATTATAAGAATTGGTCTAAGCTTTTGTTTAAACCCAAGCACTTGTTGTGAACGCATGTCACAAAGTAAGCATTTCATGGTATTCTTGTTCTCTTTGAAGGCTTCTGTACAGATAAAGCATATCCAGGGGTCCTGTGGATCATCCGTAGAGATCACCTTTTTGTGGGGTGAGGGTTTGGCAGTGGAGTGTTTTTTGGATGGCATGGTAAGGTTTTCAGTGGTGGCACTTGTGTCAGGAAAGTTCACAGAGCAACGATAAAAAGAGACGAGGTATTTACTGTCCATTTTGTTTAACTTCTGCTTAAATTTCTAGAGCTGCACTTGATTAAACAGCCTCAGTGTTTTGCTCTAAACAGCATATATATTTCCTTGCACCTCCCATTTCTGCCAGCAGGTGTCACTGCTACTATGCTTCTCCCCACTGCGTTTTGTATAGTTCTGTTTTTGTATAGTTCTATGTTTTTTGTATAGTTCTGTGTTTTTGTTTTGTATAGTTCTATGTTTTTGTTTTGTATGGTTCTTATGCTTCTCCCCAGCTGTTCCCACTTAATCATTTAGATCTTTTATCTTGGATCCTATGGAACTTCTTGGAAGGAAAGATCTCCGTGTGTTCAGGTAGCTGTTGGGTTGCTAGGAAGGAAAGATCTTTGTGGGGTAGACGGAGGGCGGCACCGCTCAGAGGCTAAAGATGGCAGTAGCAGTAGCCGGAGGCAGCGGCTTTGGCCAATTGCAACTGAGCGGTACACTGGAAGTTTTGTGGATCACTTGGATCTTTTCTCTTGGATCCCCTGGAGTTTAGCTGAAGAAAACTTCAGGTATTATGAGCAACATGACATAAGTATTACTGTATTTGAGGGGCTGCCACAAAGATGAAGAGGTCAACTTATTTTCCACAGCACCAGAAGGCAGGGTAAGAAGCAGTGGATTGAAACTATTCAAGGAGAGAAGCAACCTGGAATTAAGGAAAACTTTCTAACAGTTAGAACAATTAACCAGTGAAACAGCTTGTCTTCTGAAGCTGAGTGCTTCATCACTGGAGGTCTTTAAGAAGAGACTGGACAGCCACTTGTGTGGTGACCTGGGATGTGGCACAACGGCAACACAGTCAGTTAATAAGTGTCCCTTTATTAGCTTCAACTTTGCCCCCAATGTCCAGGTTACCTTCTGGCTGGAGAAAAATTCTCTCAGGAGCAGCCTTTGACTGCAGAGAATCAAGTCCAAAACATGGTCAACAAAAACTGTAACTATAAGTCCAATCTAGCCAAAATGAGGTAATTTGTTTGGCAGGGCAGGAGCAAGAATTCCAGGCGTGAAGGCACGGCACGGAACTCACACGGCTGGAAAGACGCCAGGAACACAGATAAGCAAAGTCAACACAAGATAAAGTCAGGTTTGCTCCTAGCAGCTGCCACAGTCAGCATTCAGTTCTAATGAAGGGAATCAGGTCCCTTTCCTCCCCCATAAGCCAAGCAACCCACGTTGCTCTCTTCTCCGTTCCTCCCTGTGTGTCCTAGGATGAAGAGGGGGTGGGCCTGGGTCTTCCTCTGAACTTCCTCCCCCTTGTTCTATCTCTCCCCTGCTCTGCCCAGTCAGGCTTTGCCCTTCCCCCACCTCCTCCAAAGCCAATGAAGCCACACTCCCACTCCCTGTCAGCTGTTCATCTTCCTCCTCGGATTCAGACTCCGACAGGGGCATGACAACTTGTCTGAAATGGGATAGGTTCTACTGCTTGAGCTGGGGGTTGGACTAGAAGACCTCCAAGGTCCCTTCCAGCTCTACTCTGATTGATTGGAGTATCTAAATTTATGAGACATAAAAGACTTTTTCAAAGCACGTCCTCAACCAGAGAAAGTCAAGTTATAAATAGAAAGCGGAGATAGAGATTGGCATTGGAATTTTTTTCTTTCCTCTCTTTCCAAAGCTGATATTGTAAATGTTTTTATAAATGCTGATTTTAAAATAGGAACAACAAGAGCAAATTGTGTAGTAACCAGTAAATTTGTAGCTCATGGTTGTCACAAAAATAAAACTGAACTATTTTGGGAGGAAAAAAATAGAAACTTACATATTGTTTGATCTTGTTTTTGTAAATATGAATACTTCATTGAACAGATCATTTTGGCTGTGATGGGTTTCAAAGACCAGTCATTGTGCAGGGTGCCAAGATGTCTGTCTACATACGTAGCGTTTATTACTTTTATACCATTTTTACAAGCAAGGAAGAGTAACTTAGATACAGCATTCTGATTGGTGAAACCCCCAACCAATTCTTAAGAATAGTGGTGATGTTAGTAAGGTGAGATCATGTACAAGTCCGGGACTTTCCAACCTAAGAAAGATAGGGAATGAGATCATGCAAGTAGCAAAGAGGCCCAGATAGGTTTTTAAACACTGCAGTGTGCTGCTAGCACCATCTGCAGGATCTCAATAGCTACTACAGGCTTTCATGGAAGAACTGAAAATTGCTACTTATACTCACGTACATCCGCAGGAAAGCAGGTAAACCTCACTGTGCATGATTCTGATTGGGGCATACAAGACATGAAGAACTTGTGAGTGCAAATATAAATGTTTAATTTTAATCCTTTGGGGAAAAATGTGATTGCAATATAAAGACTACCTAATGCCAGATGATCCCAGGCAGTTTATTGTTTAAAATACATACCAACTCAGAATACCAACTCAGCAATGGGCAAGCGTAAATAGCATTCGAACCTCACACTGTATCTGCTGGGACTCTCTGAATAAATGGAGTATATATCCTCCTCTCAGTGTGGCAGTGGGGTCCTATATCAAACTGTAGATCATATTGTGACTGTAAGCTAAAGGCATATACCAGTCTAGTATCTGATTTTTAAAAATACAGGTAGTTGTGTACTTATGACCACAATTGAGCCCAAATTTCTCTTGTTAAGTGAGACATTTGTTAAGTGAGTTTTCTCCCATTTTGTGACATTTTTGCCACAGTTGTTAAGTGAATCTGTTAATAAGTTAATTAATAAGTTAGCAACTTGGTTGTTAAGGGAACCTGGCTTTCCCGTTGACTTTGTTTGTCAGAAGGTTGCAAAGGTTGACCCCAGAATGCTGCAAGTATCATAAGTATGAATCAGTTACCAAGCACCTGAATTTTAATCACGTGATCATGGGGATTCTGCAAAAGTTGTAAACTGTAAAAATAGTTATAAGTCACCTTTTTCAGTGCTGTTATAACTTTGAACGGTCATTAAATAAATTGTCAAAGCATTTGGCAGCATGATTACCTTCATAAAGGAGCAACACCCAGCACACAGAGACCTAGACATTAACAGTGGTTTAATATACAACAGGTATATACAGATAATATACATGTGGTAGCAAAATACTTTTACAAGCAAGCTTTTCTTCTTCTTCTTCTTTTCTTGAATATTGGCTACAAGGAAAGAGAACCACGTCCTCTAATGGTTGCCTTTATATACATACCTCTTAAGAGGAACTTTACTCTCCAGCCTTAAAGGGAAATACCCATACTCTGTTGAATCACTCTTGTTACATCAGCCAGACTTACATCAGCTTCACAGCATTGTGCAGCTACTCACTGCTGGTCAGTTCTTAAATCTTAATACCTTAATACTCCTCCATTTAATACTGAACAGCAGATAAACCAAACTCTTTAACACCGTTATTCTTTCCACAGATACAGGCTTCTTTAACTCTTATGCAGCCTCTTTAACATTGCAGCATTTAATAAACATTTACACTGGTACAGCTTCTTTTACATTCCAATTACAGTGTCAGCAAACATCATCTGTGTAACACCATTTGTGCCTTTTTCCCTTCTGCCAATCTCATTATTAACATTATTAACTTTGGAAATCATATCTGACACTGAATGCTCATACCCCGCTTGCTGTGAACTGTTCTGTTGTTGCTCCTATTAGATCTCCTTGATATTATATGTTCCTGTGTCTGTTACAGGTCTCTCTTCTTCTATATCCTCTGTATTTCCTCTTTTTATCACAGGTCTATCCTCTTTTATCCAGATATCTATATCTGACCTGGTGTCCTGTCTGTCCTTCCCTGTCTCACTGTCTGGTATACTAGGATTACTCATTGGCATAAACACTTCATGATTCGCATGTACCTTGTTCCAATTATTCTGCTCCACGAGACTAGCAGATCTGGAAATCATTACCTGTTTGGTACCATCTGTAAATCTGTATCCTTTTGTTCCTGGCTCATATCCAACAAACCTTAACTTCCTGGCCTTACACTGTCCTTTTCTCCTGGCACCTTTCAGAATATGTACCCAGGCATAGCTGCCAAATGTCCTCAAATGGGTTAATGAGGGTTTCCTACCATGTAACATAAAATATGGCATCTCTTGTATTGCCACACTCTATAACCTGTTAATAATATAATTTGCTCTCCTCATGGCTTCCCTCCAGTATTCTTTACGCATCAGCAAGCAATGCATCCTTCATTGTTTGTATTACACCATTTTATCGTTCAGCCACTCCATTTTTTGCTGGTGAGTATGGATTGGTTCTTCTGTGTATAATCCCCAGACTGCTTAACCATTTTTGGAACTTGTCAAGACATAAACTCTGATCCCCTGTCCATTTGTAACTGACATATCTTATACCCATATTGTCTCTCTACCATTGTTACCCATTGCCATGAATTGTTGCAACACCTCAGTTTTATTTTTCAGTAAATAACAAAACCCATATCTACTATAACCAGCCACTAAGGCATATCTAGCTCCTCCCAAAGAGGAGGAAAGGGCCAATCAAATCAGCATAAACTAATTGCAATACTCTATTTGTCTTTTACTTTTCTTACTTAGAGGATAAACCTTTACAAACAGCACAATCTAAATACACATTACATTTCTTTATCTTAAGCCGCTCAGCTAGTTCTGGCATTTTCCTAAGTACATCAAAACTTGCGTGCTCCAATCTTCGATGTAATAAATGTACACAATTACCATGTGTGGGAACATTGTTAAGTACACATGCACAATTATTTGTTTGCCTTCCCAGAACATACAAGCCATTCCTCTTAACCCCCTGTGCACATATCTATCCATTCTTCCTAATAGTGTACTGTCCCCCTGCAAATAGTATTTCATAACGCTGCCTGTCTAATTTGTTACTCAACAAATTGTGTTCTAATGCAGGTACATATAAAACATTATACGTATTGTACATATTTATGTACATAAACATTACCTTCCTCTTTTATAACATCTCTTTGTCCATCAGCCAAACTAACCCACATTGGCTTTGCTGGTTTCAAACCAGAAAATGCTTGTAGATTATCTTCTAAAAATTGTAGATTAATCTTCGAAAAATCTTTCAGGACCAGCTCCTTGCCAAAACTATGGTCACAAGCCACAGTCATCCCCATCTTCAAAAAGGGAGACCCCAGCCTAGTTGAAAATTACAGACCAATCTCTTTATGCTGCATCACCTGTAAAGTCATGGAATCGATTATTAGCCAATCCATTATTCTCCACTTAGAGACAAGCAACCTACTCTCCAATAAAAAAATTGGTTTCAGGAAAAAAACTATCCTGTAATCTGCACCTCTTACACTGCAAAAACATATGGACTACACAACTCGATCAGGACAAAACAATAGACTTCTGTAAAGCCTTTGATTCAGTGGTACACAACAAACTATAGTTAAAACTAAATTCTTATGGTATCTCTGGACACCTGCATAACTGGATAGAAGCATTCCTGTCAAACAGACAACAAATGGTCAAAATTGGGAGCATCTTATCAAATTCTGTACCTGTCAACAGTTGTGTTCCCCAAGGCAGTGTTCTAGGACCAACTCTCTTCATACTCTACATAAATGACCTCTGTGATCATATTAAGATCAACTGCATTCTCTTCGCTGATGATGTAAAGCTATTCAACACCACAGACAATACTGCTACCCTTCAAAAAGACCTCGACTATGTATCAGAATGGTCAAACAAATGGCAACTTCAAATCTCAACAAATAAATGCTCTGTCTTACATATTGGCAAAAAAAATCAGAAAATAAAATACAGGCTGAATAGTCAAGACCATGTTGATGATCCAAACTCTGTCAAGGATCTTGGAAAAATCATCTCTAATGATCTAAGTGCTAGAGCCCACTGTTACTACATAGCCAAAAAGGCATTAAGAGTTGTTAGCCTAATCCTACCTAGCTTTTTCTCTGGTAATATCACACTACTAACTAGAGCATACAAAATATTTGCTAGACCAATGCTGGAATACAGCTCATCAGTCTGGAACCCACATTACGTATCTGATATTAATACAGTTGAGAAAGTCCAGAAATATTTCAGAAGAAGAGTTCTCCACTCCTCTACTTGTTGCAGAATACCTTATGCCACCAGTCTTTAAATTCTAGACCTAAAAAACCTAGAACTACCTAGAGTGGTCAATGTCTGGAATACTCTACCGGACTCTGCGGTTTCTTCCCCAAACCCCAAAAACTTTAACCTTAGACTTTCTACTATTGACCTCACCTCTTTCCTAAGAGGTCTGTAGGGAGCATGCATAAGTGCACCAATGTGCCTACTGTCCCTGTCCTATTGTTTCTTTTATTTTTCTTATATGTATCCATGTATTCATGGATACTCATGCCCTGTTTTGGCTGGCAGAGTGCTCTCATGTCCACCCTGGCACACCCCCAGCCATGCCCCCCCTGGTCCTCCGAGGTCAAACACAACCCTGATACAGCCCTCAATTAAATTGAGTTTGACACCCCTGGTATAGGGTCTACTCTTGAGCAGGGGTTGGACTAGAAGACCTCCAAGTCCCTACCAACTCTGTTATTCTGTATTTTGTACCTTCTAAAACACACAGTTGCAATTATAACTGTCCAGAGGGATAAACAGAAATGTTTACAGAGGTGCCAGCATAAAACTGGATGAACAAATTTTGTAGCTGAAACATGTTCATGATACTAAATGGTTTTTTTTATGTTTTTCTTCATTAGTATCTAACCATGCATTTAAATTTTATGCATTGTGATTATAGAATCACTTATGCTTGGAAGAATAAGAAATGTAACATAAATAAACCATTTATATTTAAAAAAATTTAAAAAAAAAACATAAAACCATCTTCCATTTTATATATATACAGTGGGTCAGTTGGTTACATATCTTTTGTGCTATCCTTTTGTAGTCATTTACTCACAATTTATATCAGTCTTCACATTGTCGAACTAACATATGCTTATATATTTATCAGTTATTAATCATCCATGACTAAACTATTTATTCCATCATTTTATATGTTCCAAGTTTTCTTAAAATTTGTGTTATACTTTCAACCTGTGGTTATATATATCTATATTATGTTTTATATCAGTCTATTAAATTTCTATCACAAAATTATCTAATCTATTACATTACCATGCCTTTTTATCCAACCATTGATAAAACAAATCCCGTATCATATAAAATCGTTTATCTTCTTGTTCTCACCCACAGATACACAAGGTACTAATATTACTGTGCACAGAAAATAAAATTCCGAGTAGCACGTGAAAAATGAAATGAGCCGATCATTCTTTCAGGCAGCTGTCCACCCTGCCAAACTGTATGAGTCAAGGGATTGCAAAACAAGTATGGAAGTATTAATTGCAAGTTGACTCCTTCATGTTGATAGTGACAGGAATTATTACCAGCTGTCTCTTGGTTGGAAACCTTGGCAAAATCAGGTGCTATTCTTAGCACCGTTCTCTTTGGACAGGTGTCCCAATCATGAATCTGGCTCACTACCCTCTTTCTCTCTATCTTCAGATGGTAGGCTGAATGTTGGAAGAAGAATGAAAAAGCAGCTTGGTGTCTCCTTTTTACAGATGACCTTCCTAAGTCAGGAATAAGAATGTGTCTCTGTTCTGGTTACTTTCAAACATTCTTGTATTGTATTGTTCAAGGAAGTCTCACCGCAAGCCTGCTACACATTTACTTATGGTTTGTGGAAAATGCTGTAGTGTACCATGTTTGGAGAGCTCACTAAGAGTTGCACCATCATGATTTACAAGTTGCAGGAGTTGGGTGCCTCCTTCATGCTAAGTAAAGCACAGTGTCACTACTAACTGTTTCTCAGAGGAAAACTTGCAAGGCTTCTGTTGTGTCAGGATGTTTTCCTGCGGGGAAAAAATAATTGCTAATAATGGACACATTTTCAGAGGACATGACTGAACTAAGATATATTTATGTAAAGGAATTACAGAACATTTCTGAGAAAACTTGTCCTCTCTAATGAACCACAGTTTGCAAACCATAGTTCTGAAACAGATTGCTGCGTTACTGGAAAGGCTTGATAAAAGAGAGTTTCATATCTTCTATGATATTAAAGTTCTAACACATTGGGTAAAGCTGGTACTGGTATAATGTCTATGTATGGAAACCATAGAGTGCTGGAAGGGACCTCAGAGGCCTTCCATCCCTCTGCCCAAGGCAGGAGACCTTATTCCATCCTGGACAAATGGCTGTCTTTCTTTTCTTGAAGAACTCTAGTGATGAAGAACTCCGGAAGTCAAAATTCATTAATTGTTGTCACCATCAGGATATTTCTTGTGAGTTGTAGGTTGTATTTATATCTCTCTTTAATGAATCATTGCTTCTTGTCCTGCCCTCAGATGCTTTGGAAAACAGAATGATCCTTTCTTCTCTGTGACAGCCCCTCAAATACTAGAAAACAGTTATACTGTCACCCCTTAATCGTTTTCTTCATTTGGCTAGACATATATAGTTCCTTTAACCATCCATCACACAGTTTAGCCTCCAGCCCCCTAATCATCTTTGTTGCTCTTCTGTGCACTCTTTCTAAGTCTCAAAATATTTTTGTGTCATGGTGGCACAGAATTGGATATAGTATTCCAGGTGTGGCCTAACTAGTGCAGTCCAGAATGGTACTGTAGCTTCTTGAGATAAAAACTGGCAAGAATTTTTCAACCAGCAAACTATATTTTAAAGAAATATTGTTTAAAAAATAGTATAATGGAGTTGAAAGAGATCTAGTCCAACCCACTGCTCAGCCAGGAGACCCTATACTACTTCAGACAAATGGCTATTCAATTTCTTCTTAAAAACCTCCAGTGATGAAATACCCACAACTTGTGAAGGCAAAACTGTCCCACTGGTTATTTGTTCTCACTGTAGAACGTTTCTCCTCAATTCCAGGTCACTCCTCTCCTTGATTAATTGCCATCCATTGCTTCTTGGCTTGGCTTCTGGTGCTCAAAAGTTGGAATACTGCTACCATGTTACAGCTATTCCTTCTTTTCACTAGACTAGACATACCCAATTCCTGCAACCGTACCTAATTTGTTTTAAACTTCAGCCTCCAATTATCTTTGTTGCTCCACTTTACACTCTTTCTAGAATTTCAACATATTTTTCTATAGTGCGGCGGCCAAAACTGCAGTATTCACAGTGTGGTCTTACCAAGGCATTATAAAGTGTTATTAAATCTTCATATGATCTTGATTCTCTCCCTCTGTTAATGCGGTTTAGAATTTTATTGACTTTTTTGGCAGCTGCAACATACTGCTGGGTCATATTTAAGTGGTTGTCTACTAGACTCTTAGATCCCTCTAGCAGTTGCTGCTGTTGAGCCAGGTTCTACCTATTCTATATTTGGTTGTTCTATATTTGGTTTTTCTTACCTAAGTGACAAATCTTACTTTTCTGTACATTAAATTTCATTTTGTTAGATGGGAACCAGTGTTCAAATCTGTCAAAATCCTTTTGAATCTTGAACCTATCTTCTGAGGTGTTGGCTATTCCTGCTAAGTTGGTGTTGTCTGAAAATTTGATGAATTCCCTAATCTAAATTGTTTATGAAGATATTGAAGAATACTGGACCTAAGACAGAACCTTGGCCTACCTCACTGCTGACTTCACTCCATGTAGATGTAGTTCCATTAAGGATTACATGTTGATTGTGGTTTGTCTGCCAGTTATGAATCCATCCAATAGTGGTGCTATCTATTCCACATTTTTTCTAACTTCCTAAGAAGTAGGTTGTAGTCTTCTTTGTCAAATGTCTTACTGAAATCCAAGTGTGCTATGTCCACAGCATTTTGCTGATCCACTAATTTATTCACTTTGTCAAATAATGAAGTAAGATTTGTTTGGCATGATCTGTTTTTGATAATTCCATATTGACTTCTGGTAATAATTTTGCTTGCTTCTAGTGTTTACAGATCTATTGCTTGATTATCTTTTCTGGGAACTTTCCAAGAATTGATGTCAGTCTGATTGGTCTGTAGTTTGCTAAGTCTGTCCCCCGCACAACTATTTTTGAAGCTGGGAGCCACATGAGCTCTTTTCCAGTTGTCTGGTAGTTCCCAGGTACTCCAATATCTTTGAAAGGTGTGGTTCAATGATTCCGAGATCAGGTTTACTAGCTCCTTCAGAATTTTGGGATATAATCCATCTGGTCCTTGTGATTTGAACAAGAAAGAATTGTTTAATTCATTTTTTGCCTATTTTAATTTGTCTTCCTAGTCTGTTTTATACAGTTCTGATTTTGATAAGGTTGGGCTGTTTTTTTTCCCCTTTGTGTAAAGACAGATGCAAAAATGAATTAAACAATTCTGCTTTCTCCCTGTTGCCTGTTACTTCATTGCCATTGTCTCCCGTTGGTGTACTGATTGTTTTCTTGACTTTTTTTCTTGTTTTATTATTTTTGATATTTGTTGCAAATCTTACTTCATTCAGTTTTACCTTTCCTGACTTCATCTTTGCAGATTCAGACTCTCTGCTATCTTAGTTAGGTTTCCCTCTTTGCATTTTTTATACTCGTCCTTTTTGTATTTTGGTTTACCAGAGAGTTCTTTGTGCAACCATGCTGGTTTCTTCCTGGATTTCTTGTTTTTCTTTTTCAGTGGTATTGGGTTGGTCTGGGCTTTTATGGTCCTATTTTTTAAGTTTTCCAAACTTTTGAGTTGATTTCCCTTTTAAGATTTTCATCCATGGAATCTTTCTTAAGGACGCTCTTGAGTTCATTGAAATCAGCTCTTTTAAAATCTAAGACGCATTAATTATGTTCTGTTGCTTGCGTCTGCATTATATTGAATTCCAATATAACATGGTCACTTTCCGCCAAAGTTCTTGCTAATTCAAGAATCAGGTGCCACCAGAACTCTCTATTCTTATAATCACAGGATTTTCAAATCCTGCCAGAATTTCCCTTTAGCCCTTTTTATACATTACAAAGGATGTTATTTTGAGTCTCTTTCTAATGTTCCTTCCACTCCCTGGCTATATGGTTGTTAACATTCTCTTTGATGATCTCCAAATGGTTCTGCTAACATTTCTTGCATCCCTTGTATAGAAAGTATGAGTGGGTGGAAAATGGAAAAAGTCATGATAGAATACAGTTAGTGAAATCCCAAAATAGAGAAAAATGAGAAATGTAAAACAAAAGGCAGTGTATTAAGTGGTATTGCAAAGTGATGGAAACAAGGATGGTTTACAAGGACAGAAATATATATAGAGAGGGAAATTATGGATGGTGATAGTATAAATTAAATTTAATTCTTTATATAATGCCATTAATTTCTTTGGTATTTCATATTTTTCTGTGATCTATATAACTTTGTTTACTCCCAAAGGGAAAAGTATTGTAGGTACACATATACTGTACATGTTATTCATTTTCTTCTTAGTTACTCCTAATTTACAGCCCAGAGAGGGATTATTTTATTAACTTCTATTTTTATGTTGTCTTAGATCATAACCTATTTCTTGGTGTGCTAGAAAACTGTGGGATAGAAAGTACCACCACCAGATGGATTTGTAACTGATTAACATTTTAAGTAGACCATAACCTGGCTAACATATTACAACTGTAATCAGTCACTGGCTAACAGTTTATGTAGACCACAATCTACTTCTTGGTAAGTTAGATATGGGATAATGCGGGATAAACAGCACAACCACCAGATAGATTTGTAACTGGCTAACAAGCTGTACTTAACATGTAATCCTTAATAGAACTACATCCACATGGAGGGAAATAAGCAGTGGGGTACCCCAGGATTCTGTTTTGGGCACAGTACTCTTCAAAGTCTTCGTAAATAATCTAGATGAAGAAATAAAAGGAGAACTTATCAAATTTGCAGATGACACTAAACTAGCAGGAATAACCAATACCACAGAATATAGACTCAAGATCCAAATGGATCTTGACTGTCTTGAACACTGGGCCCAATCTAACAAAATGAAATTTAATGTAGATAAAAGTAAGATTTTACATTTAGGCAAGAAAACCAATTGTACTATGAGAGGGATCTTGGAGTCCTAGTGGACGACCACTTAAATATGAGCCAGCAGTGTGCAGCAGCAGCCAAAAAAATCCAATGCAATACTAGGCTGCATTAATAGAGGTATAGAATCAAGATCACATGAAGTATTAATTCTGCTTTATAAAGCCTTTATAAAGCCTTTGGACACACTATTGATTTAGAACAGTGGGAAAAGATTTAGAATACCAATTATAAAATAACAAGTCAGCGGCTTACAAGAAAAACCAACACAAATCTATCGTTGGTATCTGGCATCTTCACGATTGGCTAAGATATATCCAAGTCTAAAACCAAATTGATGGAAGTGTGGACATCAACAAGGTACCTTCTTTCATTCTTAGTGGTCATACCCCGAAGCGAAGAAATATTGGAAAGCAGTTCATATGTGGTTAGAGGAGATGATTGAAAATAAAATGGATTTCATCCCAGAACTATTTCTCTTAGGCATAATTAAAAGAAACTGTAACATGAAGATAAAATATCCTATATTACATGTAGTAACAGCAGCTAGAATTTTGTATGCACAGTACTGGATGAAAAACGCCATACCTCCTGAAGGTTTAATAATTAAAAAAAACCTTTGAGTGCATGGAAATGGACAAATTAACTATGGAACTAAAAGGGAAAGGTTACATGGAATACAATGCAATATGGGAAACATGGTATATCTGGATTGATAATAGACATAAGAATAGAAAATGTAAATAATGTATATAATAGTTATGAGGGTATGGAAATAGTGTGTATTGAAAGATTGGGTATGGTGTATAAATGTATATATATTGTCATAGTATTGTTCAATTAGTAATGGTATTATGTATAAACAGAAAAACCCAATGAAGTATTGGGAAAAAGAAATATATAAAGCCTTAATAAAACCACATTTGGAATTCTGCATCCAGCTTTGGTCATCACAATGTAAAAGAGATGTTGATATTCTGGAAAGAACGCAAGAAGAGTTACAAAGATGATTTGGGAACTGGAGACAAAGGCAGATGAAGAATGGTTGCAGGAATTGGAGAGGTAGAAACCAAGACCCTAAAATCATTGACAGGAATTCCACCCGCTCATTGGTCTAGGTATATGGACGATCTTTGGGTCAAGATCAAAACACAGGAATTGGAAGCATTCACCAAACATATCAACTCTGTGGACAGATGCATCAAATTCGCATGAGAAGGCGTTAAGGGAAATAGTCTAGCCTTCCTGGATTGTGCAGTATATGTTTAAGGAAGACAGAAGCCTTAATGTTGAAGTTTACAGACACCCCCGCCCCGCCCCCTATGCACACAGAGAGATCAATATTTACATTTTGATTCTCATCACCCCTGGACAACAAAATGGGAATTATCAGAACCCTACAACACCGATCGGAAGGCCTGCCTACCAGCAAAGATGAGAAAGAAAAAGAACTAAAATACACCAAGGAAGCCCTCAAAATGCTCAAAAGCTACCCTAAGTGGGCCTTCACCAAATCCCCCCCCCTCAAAAAAAGACCCCCAGCAGGAGCTCCTCCATAATAGACAAAGAAGAAAACAATAAATGAAACATTGTAGGAGGCGGAGCTGATGTCACGGTGATTTGGTGCTCACCCTGGTCTCGCCTTCCTCCATTGGAGACTGCAGATTCCTCCTCTCAGCCTTGCCTGGTTCCCCATAGGAGACGGAGGACGATGCTGTGGAAGCATGGAAGGGAAAGTTTGCAGGAAGCCGTCTCCTCTGAGTCCAACTTCTGCCTTGACAGATCTCTAGAGAAGAGGAGGAAGTGGTGGGGGAGTTGTATGAGGGAAGGCGGCCCCAACAAGCCAGCATCCTTACGACACACAATTGGAAACACAGTTAGAAACAGGGATTTCCCCTTTTGAGAAGGGCCAGCTTCTCTGCTCCCCTGCCGCCTCCTCTTGCCCTCCAGAGATCTGTCAAGGCAGAAGTTGCCCTTGGAGGAAGAAACTGCTTCCTGCAAACTTTCTCCTCCCTGCTTCCACATGTAGCAGTGTCATCTTCTACCTCCTCCTTTGCTGGGAGAGGTCACCAAACAGGGAGATGCCAATGATTGGGAGAAGAATGTCTCCTTTGGCGTGCTGTGCACATGCACACACACATGCACGCACACGCACACACACACACACACACAGAGAGACACACAACACAGAGAGAGAGACACACCCCATTCCAAGCTTGGAGACTTTTACCCACATCTGAGCTTGCAAACTGCTAATCCTGCCTGGGCTGGGAAGAAGGCCCCCTCCTTCCTCTGTATATAAAAGTCCTCAAACTTGGAATGCAGTGTGTGTGTGCGCGCGCGCATGCACACACATGTGCATGTGCTTGGCTGCCAGCAGTTTGGGGAGGCAAGGCGCTTGTGGGGCACTGAATTGTCCCCATGGTGAGGTAGCTGGTGCAACTTGTTCCATTCTGACCCAACTGTCCCGAGTCAGCCGGCCACGCCTACCCAGACACACCTACCTGCCTGCTGTGAGTCATCCTATTCTTACATGCAACTGGCCCTTTGAGGGCAACCATAATGCTGATGCGGCCCTCAATAAAATTACACCGCTGGTGGTGCATTAGTTAGAAGGAAGTATTGCAGGCTAACTGTGCCCACATTCTGGAATTTGATCCTGAAAGGCTCAAAGGTTGACTCAGCCTTCCATCCTTCTGAGATCAGTAAAAGGAGGACCCAGATTGTTGGGGGCAAGAGGCTGACATTGTAAACCATTCAGAGAGTGCTGTAAAGCACTATGGAACAGTATGTAAGTCTTAAGTGCTATTGCTATTGCTAAGGGCATTTGGTTTTTAAACATACAGCAAGTGATAGAACAACTTACTGTAGGTAAATAAATAATACGCCTAAGGAGATCTTTTAAAAATAGAGTGGTACATTTTATCTTCCCTTGCTGAAGTAGTATAGAATTAGATTTTCATGCATATGTATTCTCTTACCCATGTCAGTGAGAAATGGAACACTACAAAACTGTATATGAATGGTATTTGCATAAACAAAGGAAAATATGTAAAAGTATATGGAAATCCATGTTATACAGGAATCTGTAAACACAGCTGCTTTCATGTAAGTGCTTCGTTTTCCTAATATGATGCCAATGAATTGTTCCTATAAGTCTTGGCATTATTTGTCTGCATAATTTCCCCCCAGTTTTTGATGTGGAACAATTCAATTCTCCTTGGTTACCTTCTTTTTATACATTAGGTCCTGTTACTGAAGTCAAAACAGATATCTATGTCACAAGTTTTGGACCTGTTTCTGATGTAGAAATGGTAAGTATGAGCTGTAGGTCTGAGGAGGAAAAAAATTAAACCTAGTACTAAGTGTGTGACTAAATGAAGGCACTTTGGGACTCACCTGTTATTCATGCAAAAAAGAACAGATTACCAGCAGCTTATTTTCATCTTTATTACACATGGCTATGGCAGCTTCTATTCTGGTCTTTCATATTTTTTTAAAAGGAAAAACCTTAAAAATTGGTGTGGGTAAGGATGCGAGCTTGACTGAAGTCAGTCAGGATATAATGAATACTGCAATCTGTACAATCAAGTGAAATCATCCCATTTGCCTGGGAGGAAAGGCAAGAAATAGCCTGGACACTTGATGCTATGTCTATGTTCCTTGATACTTAGTTCAGAAATACCTCTGAAATGTCCAAGGCATTACTTATATATGTGTAAGCAATTATCTTGCAATAGCAATTTTAAAAGAATAATAAAGGGTGAGCCATTTTTTTTAGAAATTGAATTCTACCCTATGCATTTTTATTTTTATTCGGTTGTTGACACTTGTAAAACATTGCAATAGTTGCATAACCATTTCCAGATAGAGATAGAAATGGTGTCCAGAATTATATGATCTACCCCCACTAACAGATTTTAAGAAAGGGGAAGGCCTTGATCAGGTGCTTGTGGCCTATATTATCTCGATTTTTTTAGACCTCCTGAGAATGTCCCAATGCAAGCTTTCTCTAGCGAGCAGCATGCCTAGATGCTGAGAGCCCAGTTAAAATGATTCTGTATCTTACATATAAATGGTGCTGAAATCGGAAGACTTACTATTTTGTGGAAAACCTTCTTCCCTTTATGATTAACCTAGTGACATTTCTACTGGTTGCAATTCAATAACATTTCCTTCATTTGTTTGCTATAAGCATACAGTATATTCCCAGTGCAAATTTTAATCATTTGTAAAAACAACCAAAATAGCATGGACATAAAATCATTAACATATGTTAGTGAGCTCTCATTTCGTTTCCAGTCCTGAACAAGTTTAATTACATGCTTCTTGCCATTCTATTAGATTACACTAATTATTTTGATTTAGCATGTTTAGTAATTTATTTATATAACTAATGTATATAGTTCTGTTGAATTGATAGAAATGTATTTAGGGAAAGTTTCCTACCGCTGATTTATCCTTGGGGAAATGCATGTGCCTTATAACGTTGTTTAATTTGCTTCCCAATTATTGTAGGAATACACAATGGATGTTTTCTTTCGTCAGACATGGGTGGACAAGAGATTAAAATATGATGGTCCCATTGAAATCCTAAGATTAAACAACTTGATGGTTAATAAAGTGTGGACCCCAGATACTTTCTTTCGGAATGGAAAAAAATCTGTGTCTCATAACATGACAGCCCCAAATAAACTATTTAGAATTATGAGAAATGGCACCATTCTCTATACAATGAGGTACCTACTTTATATATTCTCTACGTTTACGTGATTTATTAATTGCTGATGTACTATCCTGTACTGGGACTAATTTTACATGGTTCCTATAGGCTCACCATAAGTGCTGAATGTCCCATGAGATTGGTGGATTTCCCGATGGATGGACATGCCTGTCCGCTAAAATTTGGAAGCTGTAAGTCCCGATTATGACATTTTACTTGTGGTACTAAAGCTCCGTTTTTGTTCTTGTTGTAAGAAACAGGTCAGCAAATAGCCACAGGCTTGTGTCTTTGTCAAAAAAGAAAGCTTGTGCCCCTGAAAGCAACAGGAATGCTTTCATTGGGTTTTAAGATAAGTTCTTAAGATAAACATCTTGTCCATTAATTTTTTTTCTAAATATATCTTGTTCAGATGCATATCCAAAGAGTGAAATGATCTACACCTGGACAAAGGGGCCAAAAAATTCAGTGGAAGTCCCTGAAGAATCTTCCAGTTTAGTTCAATATGACCTACTTGGGCATACAGCATCTACTGACACAATTAAATCTATCACAGGTACGATTCTTCCATTTCAGGTTTAGATAAACTTGCTTGCTCTTTGCTAGGTAATTCTTTAGGAGGCAAAGTGAAAATGGTTGAAAAGGCCATTAAAAACATGGGAGTTTGCAGCAAGTGACATGTTTCATAACTACATGTTTGTCAATGCTAATCATTAGTTGCGACTTAGCATAAAATAAAAATCCGCAAATGGTCCAAATAAATTCATATTAAAAAACTGCTAGAGCAAATATATCAAGTATAACAGTTATTACTGTTTGCGACAGTTTTTAAATTCATGTTTGAATATAGCAATAGGTAGAACAGCAAGAGAAGTGACAGCACTGATGCTCTGTGGGTGAGGGTTTTTTAAGATTAATTTGGCTATTTATGTTATATGAAGAATTTGCTATTAGAATTAGAATTTGCTAATTTGCTATTATTGATGCATTTGAAATCTTGTACTGTAACTCAGGACAGAATTAGGTATTGGAGAGAGCAGATATGGCTGACATTTTTGAATGGCATTATTGATAGCAAGAGGAAGCAATATTTTCATAATGAATTGGAAATTATCAGTCAGTGAGACACGATTGACCTCTTACGAATTCATTTAAAAAAGACTTTATACAAAGAAGTTATCAAGGGATAACAGACAAATCTTCATAATTTTTCTATTTACCGGTAGTATTTGAGGCTCTTTAAGAACAACCTTCTAACCCAGTACCTTTGAATTTTCATCCTATTAAATTAAGTTTCAATAGCAGCCAATATTGGAATAATTGTTTTATACAAGAAATTTTAATTATATAGAATTAAATTAAAAAGTAAATTAATTTTTTCATTGATGTACCTTGATAAGAATTTAAGTTGCATCCTATTCTATCAAATTGTGATCATCAAAAGCTCTCTGAAGGGCAACTGCATCGTGAGCCTTATTGGCAGATTACTGTTAATAAATACTTATAGAATAACTGAGTTAAACTCACTCCTGTAAAACATTGTGAAATAGATTAGTTTGCTACTAAAGGTCATATTATTTTGCTTTTGCAGGCCATTGTTCTTTGGAACAGTTTATAAATTCGTATAAATATGAGATACACTTAAGACATCTTATTTATAGATGTGCTTTTGAAATTCATTTTACTTTTCTGTGATATTTAATTTCTTCTTAATAACCTCCCTATAACAGGGAGGTGAGGGACCATTCCACTTTTTTAAAAAAAATCTGCCTTACCTAGAGTGATTCATTTATTCTCTATTGTGAAAAAATCTCATTTCTCATTTGGAACACTGAACCTGAAATAGAAATTGCCTAGAAGAAAATACTTGCTTGTGGGGGCACAAAGTATCACCCAGACATTTGATAGTACCCTTTCATCATTTTGTATTTTTCCTACAAGTCTTTCTTCCTTTCTTTCTTCCTTCCTTTCTTTCTTTCTTTCTTTCTTTCTTTCTTTCTTTCTTTCTTTCTT